>JAENPR010002201.1:0-71060 GCA_018135685.1 Themeda triandra
TCATCATGGCATGGAGAATTGGTCGCTTGCGAGACATTCTACCATGGGCTTAGCAACAAGACACCGTGAGACGATGGATGCCGCCGCTGGAGGTGCATTCTTATCACTCACTATTCCTCGGGAAACACTCTTGTGGAGAAGATGGCATCCAACCAAGGTTGGAGTGAAGAAAGAACTCGACCCGCAAGAGAGGTGGAGGAATGCACCATTTGAAGGAGGTAGACATCTTTAATCCGCCAAAATGGATCTGCTAATGAAGAGGCTCGATGAGAGAGCCCCGAGAGAAGAAAGAAGTCATGCATATACACGATGCTCGCATGACATGTGAAGAGTGTGGAGAGGCGGGGCACAGTGCTAACCGCCCGTAGCGAAGGAGAATGTGAACTACCTCAACAACAACAACAACAACAATTACTATCGTCCTCGCAGAATCAAGGTTGGAATCGGCGTAGGAGGCCTAACTACTCGGGCAATTTTTCGGGCAACTATCAAGGTAACAACTCCTCCTACAATAATTACAACCAAAGTAGCCTTTGAGAGAGTTAGTGCTTGAACCAAGGCAAGATGATGGACAATTGTCCAAGAAGGCGACATCAAATGACAAGGTCCTAGAGACACTCGGCAAGAATGGATGGCTTTTCTAATGCCATCAAGAGCCACTTCGGCTTCAACAAGATACTTGAGTCGCAGGTACAATAGCTTGTTAACCTTGCTCCCTCCACTTGGTCAAGGTAAGCGCGGGACAACCCGAAGAGCTCGAGGCGGCAAATCTTGTTGACATATTCAATGTAGAAGATAGCCGGAGTGATCCGTCGAAGGGGTCATGGATTGACTCAACTCGCCAATCAAGAAGGGCGATCCGGGAGACCGGTCATTCCGATCTCCATTGGAAGTACCAATTTCAATGAAGCAATCGTGACTTCGGTGCAAGCATCAACATTATGCCGAGTGATATATGAGAAGCTATTCGAGATGCCCCTTAGCATACACAACCATGTACTTACGGCTTGAGATCGGTCACTCCGTGTTCCTTTGGGAGTACTTGAAGACATATGTGTACGAGTAGGCAACTCGTATGTTCTGCGAGACTTCGTGGTAGTGGATACGGCGGTGATGAAAGGTCCCCTATCATTCTCAGGACGACCATTCTTGAACACTGCTGGAGCCATCATGTATGCCAACACCGCCAAGATTATCTTCAACATCAAGGGCAAGAGGGAAACCTTTTTCTTCAAGAATAGAGTCCGCAGTTCAAAAGACACCCTCATCGACGAAGCAGTGAGAAGAAGAAGAATCCGGCTAAGAAGAGCAAGAACAAGAATAAGAAGACCAAGAAGACGGAGGCCGGTGAGGATGGTCAGCGCCCAGTCCACGTGGAACATGACCACTTCCTCAGGTCCCCATGTCGATCAAGAAGGATGACCCAGTGTCCCAACCATTCAATGCTCCATCAACGAAGCTCTTTCAATAAAGGCATGCGTGACACGGGATCTGGCATCAACATTATGGCCAAGGTAACCTATGAGTATCTATATGGCACTATGCCTTTGGAGCCTACCTATGCACAGTGCGGATGGCGAGATCGGACATTCCGCTTTGTCGAAGGAGAAGTGAAGGATGTCCTCATCCGGATAGATGATCACTATGTCCCTACGAGACTTCCTAGTTATTGACATGGGAGATGACTATGATCCTCCAATCATCCTAGGAAGACCATTCACGAACACCACCAAAGCTATCATCTATATTGGAACAGGGAGAGATCCATTTCCACTTTCCCACCGAGAAGGTACGCCGCTACTTCAATAATAATTATATAATCGAGGAGCCCAAGAACGAGAACAAGGAGAAGGCAGCGTACCCGTCACCAGAACAAGAAGAACATCACTACAGATGGATGGGTTGACTATGAGGGAGAAGTGACAAGATATGAAGACCAGTACCCCGAAGAGAAGAACATTGTAGAAGAAGAGGTGCTACCATTAGAAGAAAACCAAGTGCCCCAAGAAGCTTCTTCCTCAAGGTCATCCTCTCCAACAAAGAAGGTGTGGAAGGTAAAAGCAAAATCAGAATCAATTCCTACACAAGAGGCGACATCATCAGAGGTGCCAGCCAATGCACCCCTTGAAAAATGAACGAACATGACAAGTCTGTTCGGAGGACTTAAAACCACCGAACGCCGCGCCAAGAGGTAACTTGGTATTTATCAGCATTACTTTTTCAGCATTACATCTTTTACCTTAGCATATTTATTTTCCTACCCGCATCTTAGCTGCATCTTTACTTTTTATCTCTGCATTAGAAAAGAAAATAAAGATGTTGTGCATTTGCATCCAGAAAATCGTCAGGCCCCATGTGGATAATCATTCACTGTGGTGGCACAAAAATAATTTCTCTGCCTATTTATCTTTCCTATACGCATTCCTTAAATAATAAAAAGATGAAAAATATTTCTTGTGATCTGTTAGAATGAGTTTTAAGTTAGGAAAGTCCTAGACAACCAAGGCCTAGAGGTTTTATCACTAACACTTAACTAGTTCCACAAGCTTTGTTGTCTATTTGAGCTTCCTGAGAACATCAAGGATCATAAAGAGCTAACGGGCGAGAAGGACATCCAGTCCCCTATCGGAGTCTTTGCCCGCAACATTCAAGTCTTTGTCTCCAACGGCAACTATTTACGGCACTCCGGGAGGACTAGAACATCTTCATTGCACTGTCGGCAACATCAGCTGACTGTGTCAACATCCAGCTTGGGGGAGAGCATCCCCCGTGTACCAAGCTAAGTGTTTCCAACTTATCTGTTTGTGCCTTGCTAAAGTATGCTTGTTAAAACAACTAAAAAAGATGCGTAACCATAGAAACCCAGAAAGATTTCCTTATTTATCTTTTCTACTTTTGAAGAGCTCTTGCAATGTTTGTCTTTAAAAGTGATCCCTAGAATAAACTCTACATGGAGATGATGAATAGTTGCTCTGTAGTAATTCCTTTCAAGTACCTAGTTTTCAACCTTGCACTCTCCCGAGTTTTGGACACAAGCTGTTTAGATTTGAGATTTGCTCGAACACGAAACTTGTGGGTAGCAAACACTTGATCTAAGTCTAGGTGGTTGACGGGTATGATATGGGAAGGTTTTGAGCTGCTTTGTCCATCTTGTTCCTAGAGATACTAGAGTTACGGAGAATTTATCTTTGAAAATATTAAATTCTGCATGATGAGTTCCTTTATGATGAGAGTTCAAATTCCTACCTGACCATATATTCATGCTTACTAGATTAGGAAAACCCATCTATTTATATAGATCATATTGTAGGTTTGAGTGTAGACTTTATAGGCATTGAGTGTGGTTATCTTTTGTGGACCCATAAGGAATTAGTCACGCGGTTAAAGTCAATACTATGTGCTCTCCATCCATTGATCTATGCTACTTACGTCCTCGAAGCATGCACCCATTTTATAGATGTTACATTAGTTACGTGCTACTTCTATTTCTCAAAGTACCACCCACATATAGATCCATATCCACCACATATCGTGCTATCTCTACCACGGAGATACGCACTTATCTTGCTCTAACCTAGGAGTACGCATTCTCCACTTCTTGTCTTGTCTCTACCACGGAGATACGCGCTTATCTTCTCCTACCACGGGAGTATGCATCCATCCATCCATCCATCCATCCACATATACATACGTCATTCATTTCACATCATCTAGAAAAGGTTCCACTCCTATCCTGGGAGTGAACATCTAGACATAATCATCGCCGTTCCATTTGCCTACATAAAAAGCTCCAGTCATTATCATTTCAAGCTATATGAATCCCAGTTGCTAAAGTTTTGTTTCCAGAGGATTGGTTGCTCTAAAAAAAAAAGAGAGAGAAAGAAAAAGAAAGAGTAGCCAAGTCCTTCCATTCAAGAAGTTTCAAGGTTTCCAAATAAAGGGAGTCATGTTATCCCTGAAGGAGCAAGTGTAGAAGTAGATGTTCACCAGTTGAGTACCCCTCATAATCATTTTCGATCACCATCCTATCATTATCTTATCATCCATTCCATTTCCTCATTCACATGCACATATGACTTTATTATTATTTTAGTTCCTATTGGATCCATGTCTTAAGCTGTGCAATATATGCAAGTGAGTTTGAGTGTCTCCCCACCTATGAGCCCCACATAAGCCTATTAGAAAGTAGGGTGAGAGAGAGAAGGCACTTTTCACAATGCCTTAGTTCCACAAATACCACATATTTTGAGAGAAGAGAGAAGGCATACACTACTCATGCCTTAGAGAGGATCCAGAAATACCACAAATGAGAGACCTGAAAGGTTCATACAAGGAACTCTGAGTTTTATTTCAAAACCTTGCAAAAAAAAAACTCCGGGATAATAGTTGATCAAAGAGCGAGAAACATGGCGCTTGACTTAACCGTTCTGTCTTTCAACTACTCAAGACTCAAGTGATGGTTACAAGCCCCATGGTGAAAGGTAATATGAGTGAGTTTTGAGTCAGAATAGTTCACTCTAATCGGAGGAGAGTTCTTGTTTGAACGCATGTGTACTTATGAGGAGTGAAAGCGTTGTAGCAACTCGATCCATCAACGAGTCTATCTTTGCTCGGGGACGAGCAAAAGGTAAGCTTGGGGAGTTTGTTGACGGTCGTTAAGTATCAATTTTATACCGTCAACGCAGCAAGAGAAAGGACTAATATGAGTTCACTGTTAGATATAGGGGTTACACGACGGAATTCCACGAGTTTTGGTGATTGTCTATTTTGCGGGGGTTATCGAAAGAGAACCAAAGGAGGCCCACATGTCATGATTACATAGAGATAAAGACCGAACGGGTAAAATTGTATAATCTAGAAGACTCCATAAGGCGACCCCGAAGGTGGGCCCCCTTCGCGAGTGGGTAGTCGGCCGGCCCGGGGAAGTCGGCCGACTCCCCATCTCCACCAATCGGGTGGAGTCTCGTGGATCCTTTGCCTCCACCGCCTTTGAGGATGAATAATTATCGTCCATTTAGGTCGGTTTGATCCGAGGGGGCGTGGTTCATCCTAGGGGCTATATATTCAGAGCCCCTGGCCCCTAGGTGAAACCCTAGAATTCATTCAAGAGTTCATTCTCTCATCAGAATTCAGAGAAGCCAGAGCCACCATCTCAATTAGAGCTCCATAGTTTAGTAGCATAGCTACATAGGAATAGATCTAGAGGGAATCAAGCCTAGCTTGGAGTCCGGATCTGTCGGAGTTCTTGGTAATTCCCCTCTACATTCTTGTAATATTCATCATTGTTCGTGATACTATGAGTAGTACTTTATTCTATTCTATTATATCAGACTTGACTTTGCTCTATTTGATTATGTTCTCAATTATATTGTTCTTAGTTTACTTTGATTATATGTTTAGCATAGTTGGACTAGAATTATGTTTATGCATAGGATCGTATAGCGCTTGCTCATTAGGCCAATGGGTGAGTGATAGATATTGTGTGGGCATGGTGCCTATACCGTATTTATCTGCGATTGCACCCTATATTCCGGATCGTGAGGTAGATCGCGGGAGTGACAATCCTGTTGAGTCCTTTGTAGCCCTTCTCCCGAGTATAGGTCTAGCAGAACAAACCTATTACATTGAAGTCAGTGCTATGTCTCTTGTCTTCTCTGGTAATATCACTATGCATAGATGTAACCTTTTCCCGCCATGATTGCTAGATGTTCTTGCACTAATCATTGTATGCTTTGACTTTATAGTTAGAATAACATAGGATTATACCCTAGATCGTCCTAGTCCATGCTAGTGTTATAAGCTTAGAGTGCTAAGTTGAGATGGCTTATTATTATTTTATGTGGCTAAATGCTCTCATTTATCTTATGTCATTTATCATTCATTCCTATATTTTATGTGACACTCACCTGTATGAGATGATCGATACGGACAAGGTTAAGCTCTCCATTATCGCGTGTGCATTGCTCATCACTCATTATCAGTGCATTCCCTTCCCAGTGGTAAAAATATAAATAACGATACTGGATTACTCCTGGTTAAAATGCTACATCGGTATTATACGTGCGCTTGCGGATCCCATATTTATTTCTAGTAGCGGTTGCATTATTTAGTACCGGCATTTTTGGTGCCATGTTAGGGATGACAACCTAACGAGTGGCATTAGAAATGTCAACATGGAGCTGTAGTTAAGGGCCGTTCAGGCTCTCGGGTGATGACAAACATTGTGGTGGTGAGGCCGAAGGCATCAAAATGCCTTGACCATGGCATACGGTCATGCTTGACCTAGTGTCAAGAGCTGTAGGACACGCACGAACCGGCTGTGCGGTAGCATATTCGTGTGTGCAAATATGGCGGTTCTAGAGTTTGTGGAGCCATGGTTAAGGGCCATTCGGAGTTCTCGAGGCGGCAACAAACGGCTGTGGTGGAGAGGCTAGAGGTGTCAAAATGCCTTAACCATGGCGTACGGGCATGCTTGACTCGGTGCCGAGCCATAGGATGCGTTGGAAGCGGCCGTGCGGCGGCATGGTCGTGTGTGCAAATATGGCGGTTACGGAGCCGTGGAGCCAAGGTTAAGGGCCGTTCGGGCTCTCGGCGATGGCAAACGCTATGGTAGAGAGGCCAAAGGTGTCAAAATGCCTTAGCCATGGCGTACGGACATGCTTGACTCAGTGCCGAGAGCCATAGGATGCATTGGAACCGACCGTGCGGCAGTATGGTCGTGTGTGCAAATATGGCGGTTTTGCGGCGGTGGAGAGCGTGGTTAAGGGCCCTTCGGGCTCTCGGGTGATGAGAAACTCTATGGTGGAGAGGTGAGAGGCATCAAAATGGCTTAACCATGGCGTACGGGCGTGCTTGACCCGGTGCCGAGAGCCGTAGGATGCACGGGATCCGGCGTGCGGCGGCACGGTCGTGTGTGCAATTATGGATGTTACGGAGTCGTGGAGCTATAGTTAAGGGCCGTTCGGGCTCTCGGGTGATGACAAATATTGTGGTGGTGAGGCCGGAGGCGTCAAAACGCCTTAACCATGGCATACGGTCGTGCTTGACCTAGTGTCGAGAGCTATAGGACATGCGGGAAGCGGGCGTGCGGTAGCATAGTCGTGTGTGCAAATATGGCGGTTCTAGAGGGTGGAGCCATGGTTAAGGGCCATTCGGGTTCTTGGGCGGTAATAAACGCTGTGGTGGAGAGGCCAAAGGTGTTAAAACACCTTAACTATGGTGCATGGGCGTGCTTGACTTGGTGCGAGGGGCCGTTGGACGCATAGGAACCGGCCGTGCGGCAGCAAAGTCGTGTGTGCAAATATGGCGGTTACGGAGCCGTGGAGCCGAGGTTAAGGGCCGTTCGGGCTCTCGAGCGATGACAAACACTATGGTAGAGAGGCCGGAGGTGTCAAAATGCCTTAACCATGGCGTACGGGCTTGCTTGACTCGGTGCGGGAGCCATAGGATGCGTTGGAACCGACCATGTGGCGGCATGGTCGTGTGTGCAAATGTGGCGGTTTTGCCGTGAAGCCATGGTTAAGGGCCCTTCAGGCTCTCAGGTGATGGAAAACTCTATGGTGGAGAGGTGAGAGGCATCAAAATGGCTTAACCATGGCGTACGGGTGTGCTTGACCGGTGCCGAGAGCCGTAGGATGCACGGGATCCGGCCGTGCGCCGGCACGGTCGTGTGTGCAATTATGGATGTTACGGAGTCGTGGAGCTATAGTTAAGGGCCGTTCGGGCTCTCGGGTGATGACAAACATTGTGGTGGTGAGGCCGGAGGTGTCAAAACGCCTTAACCATGGCATACGGTCGTGCTTGACCTAGTGTCAGAGAGCTGTAGGACACGTATGATCCGGCTGTGCGGTAGCATAGTCATGTGTGCAAATATGGCAGTTCTAGAGCGGTGGAGCCATGGTTAAGGGCCATTCGGGTTCTTGGGCGGCAACAAATGCTGTGGTCGAGAGGCCAGCGGTGTCAAAACGCCTTAACCATAGTGCATGGGCGTGCTTGACTTGGTGCGAGGAGCCGTAGGATGCGCGAGGAACCGGCCGTGCGGCGGCAAAGTCATGTGTGCAAATATGGCGGTTCGGAGCCGTGGAGCCGAGGTTAAGTGCCGTTCGGGCTCTCGAGTGACGGCAAACGCTATGGTAGAGAGGCCGGAGGTGTCAAAATGCCTTAACCATGGCGTACGGGCATGCTTGACTCGGGCCGGGAGCCATAAAATGCGTTGGAATCGGCCGTGCGGCGGCATGGTTGAGTGTGCAAATATGGCGGTTTTTGGAGCCGTGGAGGCATGGTTAAGGGCCCTTCGGGCTCTCGGGTGATGGAAAACTCTATGGTGGAGAGGTGAGAGGCATCAAAATGGCTTAACCATGGCGTACGGGCGTGCTTGACCCGGTGCCGAGAGCCATAGGATGCACGGGGATCCGGCCGTGCGGCGGCACGGTCGTGTGTGCAATTATGGATGTTACGGAGTCGTGGAGCTGTAGTTAAGGGCCATTCGGGCTCTCGGGTGATGACAAACATTGTGGTGGTGAGGCCAGAGGCATCAAAACACCTTAACCATGGCGTACGGGCGTGCTTGACCCGGTCCGAGAGCCGTAGGATGCACGGGATCCTGTGCGGCACGGTCGTGTGTTCAATTATGGATGTTCGGGTCGTGGAGCTATAGTTAAGGGCCGTTCGGGCTCTCGGGTGATGACAAATATTGTGGTGGTGAGGCCGGAGGCGTCAAAACGCCTTAACCATGGCATACGGTCGTGCTTGACCTAGTGTCGAGAGCTATAGGACATGCGGGCAGGTTTGTGCGGTAGCATAGTCGTGTGTGCAAATATGGCGGTTCTAGAGCGGTGGAGCCATGGTTAAGGGCCATTCGGGTTCTTGGGCGGTAATAAACGCTGTGGTGGAGAGGCCAAAGGTGTTAAAACGCCTTAACTATGGTGCATGGGCGTGCTTGACTTGGTGCGAGGAGCCGTTGGACGCATAGGAACCGGCCGTGCGGCAGCAAAGTCGTGTGTGCAAATATGGCGGTTCGGAGCCGTGGAGCGAGGTTAAGGGCCGTTCGGGCTCTCGAGCGATGACGACAAACACTATGGTAGAGAGGCCGGAGGTGTCAAAATGCCTTAACCATGGCGTACGGGCTTGCTTGACTCGGTGCGGGAGCCACGGGACGCGTTGGAACCGGCCATGCGGCGGCATGGTCGTGTGTGCAAATGTGGCGGTTTTGGCTGCCGTGAAGCCATGGTTAAGGGCCCTTCGGGCTCTCGGGTGATGGAAAACTCTATGGTGGAGAGGTGAGAGGCATCAAAATGGCTTAACCATGGCGTACGGGTGTGCTTGAACCGGTGCCGAGAGCCGTAGGATGCACGGGGATCCGGCCGTGCGCCGGCACGAGTCGTGTGTGCAATTATGGATGTTACGGAGTCGTGGAGCTATAGTTAAGGGCCGTTCGGGCTCTCGGGTGATGACAAACATTGTGGTGGTGAGGCCGGAGGTGTCAAAACGCCTTAACCATGGCATACGGTCATGCTTGACCTAGTGTCAAGAGCTGTAGGACACGTATGATCCGGCATTTGTGCGGTAGCATAGTCATGTGTGCAAATATGGCGGTTCTAGAGCGGTGGAGCCATGGTTAAGGGCCATTCGGGTTCTTGGGCGGCAACAAATGCTGTGGTGGAGAGGCTAGAGGTGTCAAAATGCCTTAACCATAGTGCATGGGCGTGCTTGACTTGGTGCGGGAGCCATAGGATGCGCGGAACCGGCCGTGCGGCGGCAAAGTCGTGTGTGCAAATATGGCGGTTCTGGAGCCGTGGAGCCAAGGTTAAGTGCCGTTCGGGCTCTCGAGCGATGGCAAACGCTATGGTAGAGAGGCCGGAGGTGTCAAAATGCCTTAACCATGGCGTACGGGCATGCTTGACTCGAGCCGGGAGCCATAAAATGCGTTGGAATCGGCCGTGCGGCGGCATGGTCGTGTGTGCAAATATGGCAGTTTTGGAGCCGTGGAGGCATGGTTAAGGGCCCTTCGGGCTCTCGGGTGATGGAAAACTCTATGGTGGAGAGGTGAGAGGCATCAAAATGGCTTAACCATGGCGTACGGGCGTGCTTGACCCGGTGCCGAGAGCCATAGGATGCACGGGATCCGGCCGTGCGGCGGCACGGTCGTGTGTGCAATTATGGATGTTCTCGTGGAGCTATAGTTAAGGGCCGTTCGGGCTCTCGGGTGATGACAAATATTGTGGTGGTGAGGCCGGAGGCGTCAAAATGCCTTAACCATGGCATACGGTCGTGCTTGACCTAGTGTCGAGAGCTATAGGACATGCGGGAGGCCGGTCGTGTGTTCAATTATGGTGCGGTAGCATAGTCGTGTGTGCAAATATGGCGGTTCTAGAGGCTTAACCATGGCATGTGGAGCCATGGTTAAGGGCCATTCGGGTTCTCGGGCGGTAATCGGGTTCGCTGTGGTGGAAGGCCAAAGGTGTTAAAACGCCTTAACCATGGTGCATGGGCGTGCTTGACTTGGTGCGAGGAGCCGTAGGACGCATAGGAACCGGCCATGCGGCAGCAAAGTCGTGTGTGCAAATATGGCGGTTACGGAGCCGTGGAGCCGAGGTTAAGGGCCGTTCGGGCTCTCGGCGACGACAAACGCTATGGTAGAGAGGCCGGAGGTGTCAAAATGCCTTAACCATCGCGTACGGGCTTGCTTGACTCGGTCGGGAGCCCAAGGATGCGTTGGAACCGACCATGCGGCGGCATGGTCGTGTGTGCAAATGTGGCGGTTTTGCTTGCCGTGGAGCCATGGTTAAGGGCCCTTCGGGCTCTCGGGTGATGGAAAACTCTATGGTGGAGAGGTGAGAGGCATCAAAATGGCTTAACCATGGCGTACGGGTGTGCTTGAGCCGGTGCGAGAGGCGTAGGATGCACGGGATCCGGCCGTGCGCCGGCACGGTCGTGTGTGCAATTATGGATGTTACGGAGTCGTGGAGCTATAGTTAAGGGCCGTTCGGGCTCTCGGGTGATGACAAACATTGTGGTGGTGGAGCCGGAGGTGTCAAAATGCCTTAACCATGGCATACGGTCGTGCTTGACCTAGTGTCGAGAGCTGTAGGACACGTAGGAGCCGTTTGTGCGGTAGCATAGTCGTGTGTGCAAATATGGCGGTTCTAGAGCGGTGGAGCCATGGTTAAGGGCCATTCGGGTTCTTGGGCGGCAACAAATGCTGTGGTCGAGAGGCCAAGCGGTGTCAAAACGCCTTAACCATAGTGCATGGGCATGCTTGACTTGGTGCGAGGAGCCGTAGGATGCGCATAGGAACCGGCCGTGCGGCGGCAAAGTCGTGTGTGCAAATATGGCGGTTCGGAGCGGTGGAGCCGAGGTTAAGTGCCGTTCCAAGGCTATCGAGTGATAGCAAACGCTATGGTAGAGAGGCCGGGAGGTGTCAAAATGCCTTAACCATGGCGTACGGGCATGCTTGACTCGGTCCGCGGGAGCCATAAAATGCGTTGGAACCGGCCGTGCGGCGGCATGGTCGAGTGTGCAAATATGGCGGTTTTGGAGCCGTGGAGGCATGGTTAAGGGCCCTTCGGGCTCTCGGGTGATGGAAAACTCTATGGTGGAGAGGTGAGAGGCATCAAAATGGCTTAACCATGGCGTACGGGCGTGCTTGACCCGGTGCCGAGAGCCATAGGATGCACGGGATCCGACCGTGCGGCGGCACGGTCGTGTGTGCAATTATGGATGTTCGGAGTCATGGAGCTATAGTTAAGGGCCGTTCGGGCTCTCGGGTGATGACAAACATTGTGGTGGTGAGGCCGGAGGCATCAAAATGCCTTAACCATGGCATACGGTCATGCTTGACCTAGTGTCAAGAGCTGTAGGACACGCACGAACCGGTTTGTGCGGTAGCATATTCGTGTGTGCAAATATGGCGGTTCTAGAGCTGTGGAGCCATGGTTAAGGGCCATTCGGGTTCTCGGTGGCAACAAACGCTGTGGTGGAGAGGCTAGAGGTGTCAAAATGCCTTAACCATGGCGTACGGGCATGCTTGACTCGGTGCCGGGAGCCATAGGATGCGTTGGGCCCGGCCGTGCGGCGGCATGGTCGTGTGTGCAAATATGGCGGTTACGGAGCCGTGGAGCCAAGGTTAAGAGCCGTTCGGGCTCTCGGCGATGGCAAACGCTATGGTAGAGAGGCCGGAGGTGTCAAAATGCCTTAACCATGGCGTACGGGCATGCTTGACTAGTCGAGAGCCATAGGATGCGTTGGAACCGGCCGTGCGGCGGCATGGTCGTGTGTGCAAATATGGCGGTTTTGCGGCCGTGGAGCTATGGTTAAGGGCCCTTCGGGCTCTCGGGTGATGAAAAACTCTATGGTGGAGAGGTGAGAGGCATCAAAATGGCTTAACCATGGCGTACGGGCGTGCTTGACCCGGTGCGAGAGCCGTAGGATGCACGGGATCCGGGCGTGCGGCGGCACGGTCGTGTGTGCAATTATGGATGTTCGGAGTCGTGGAGCTATAGTTAAGGGCCGTTCGGGCTCTCGGGTGATGACAAATATTGTGGTGGTGAGGCCGGAGGCGTCAAAACGCCTTAACCATGGCATACGGTCGTGCTTGACCTAGTGTCGAGAGCTATAGGACATGCAGGGCTGGGCTGTGCGGTAGCATAGTCGTGTGTGCAAATATGGCGGTTCTAGAGTTTGTGGAGCCATGGTTAAGGGCCATTCGGGTTCTCGGGCGGTAATAAACGCTGTGGTGGAGAGGCCAAAGGTGTTAAAACGCCTTAACCATGGTGCATGGGCGTGCTTGACTTGGTGCGAGGAGCCGTAGGGCGCATAGGAACCGGCCGTGCGGCAGCAAAGTCGTGTGTGCAAATATGGCGGTTACGGAGCCCGTGGAGCCGAGGTTAAGGGCCGTTCGAGGCTCTCGAGCGACGACAAACGCTATGGTAGAGAGGCCGGAGGTGTCAAAATGCCTTAACCATGGCGTACGGGCTTGCTTGACTCGGTCTTGGGAGCCACAGGACGCGTTGGAACCGACCATGCGGCGGCATGGTCGTGTGTGCAAATGTGGCGGTTTTGCGCCGTGGAGCCATGGTTAAGGGCCCTTCGGGCTCTCGGGTGATGGAAAACTCTATGGTGGAGAGGTGAGAGGCATCAAAATGGCTTAACCATGGCGTACGGGTGTGCTTGAACCGGTGCCTTAGAGGCGTAGGATGCACGGGGATCCGGCCGTGCGCCGGCACGGTCGTGTGTGCAATTATGGATGTTACGGAGTCGTGGAGCTATAGTTAAGGGCCGTTCGGGCTCTTGGGTGATGACAAACATTGTGGTGGTGGGGCCGGAGGTGTCAAAACGCCTTAACCATGGCATACGGTCGTGCTTGACCTAGTGTCGAGAGCTGTAGGACACGTAGGAACCATTTGTGCGGTAGCATAGTCGTGTGTGCAAATATGGCGGTTCTAGAGCGGTGGAGCCATGGTTAAGGGCCATTCGGGTTCTTGGGCAGCAACAAATGCTGTGGTCGAGAGGCCGGCGGTGTCAAAACGCCTTAACCATAGTGCATGGGCGTGCTTGACTTGGTGCGAGGAGCCGTAGGATGCGCGAGGAACCGGCCGTGCGGCGGCAAAGTCGTGTGTGCAAATATGGCGGTTACGGAGCCGTGGAGCCAAGGTTAAGTGCCATTCGGGCTCTCGAGTGATGGCAAACGCTATGGTAGAGAGGCCGGAGGTGTCAAAATGCCTTAACCATGGCGTACGGGCAAGCTTGACTCGGAGCGGGAGCCATAAAATGCGTTGGAACCGGCCGTGCGGCGGCATGGTCGAGTGTGCAAATATGGCGGTTTTGGAGCCGTGGAGGCATGGTTAAGGGCCCTTCGGGCTCTCGGGTGATGGAAAACTCTATGGTGGAGAGGTGAGAGGCATCAAAATGGCTTAACCATGGCGTACGGGCATGCTTGACCCGGTGCCGAGAGCCATAGGATGCACGGGGATCCGGCCGTGCGGCGGCACGGTCGTGTGTGCAATTATGGATGTTACGGAGTCGTGGAGCTGTAGTTAAGGGCCGTTCGGGCTCTCGGGTGATGACAAACATTGTGGTGGTGAGGCCGGAGGCATCAAAACGCCTTAACCATGGCATACGGTCATGCTTGACCTAGTGTCAAGAGGCATGTAGGACACGCATGAACCGGGTTTGTGCGGTAGCATATTCGTGTGTGCAAATATGGCGGTTCTAGAGGCTGTGGAGCCATGGTTAAGGGCCATTCGGGTTCTCGGGCGGCAACAAACGCTGTGGTGGAGAGGCTAGAGGTGTCAAAATGCCTTAACCATGGCGTACGGGCATGCTTGACTCGGTGCCGGGAGCCATAGGATGCGTTGGCCCGGCCGTGCGGCGGCATGGTCGTGTGTGCAAATTTGGCGGTTCGGAGCCGTGGAGCCAAGGTTAAGGGCCGTTCGGGCTCTCGGCGATGGCAAACGCTATGGTAGAGAGGCCGGAGGTGTCAAAATGCCTTAACCATGGCGTACGGGCATGCTTGACTCGGTGCGAGAGCCATAGGATGCGTTGGAACCGGCCGTGCGGCGGCATGGTCGTGTGTGCAAATATGGCGGTTTTGCGGCCGTGGAGAGCGTGGTTAAGGGCCCTTTAGGCTCTCGGGTGATGAAAAACTCTATGGTGGAGAGGTGAGAGGCATCAAAATGGCTTAACCATGGCGTACGGGCGTGCTTGACCCGGTGCCGAGCCGTAGGATGCACGGGATCCGGCGTGCGGCGGCACATTCGTGTGTGCATTTATGGATGTTACGGAGTCGTGGAGCTATAGTTAAGGGCCGTTCGGGCTCTCGGGTGATGACAAATATTGTGGTGGTGAGGCCGGGCGTCAAAACGCCTTAACCATGGCATACGGTCGTGCTTGACCTAGTGTCAAGAGCTATAGGACATGCGAGAAGGCTTTGTGCGGTAGCATAGTCGTGTGTGCAAATATGGCGGTTCTAGAGTTTGTGGAGCCATGGTTAAGGGCCATTCGGGTTCTCGGGCGGTAATAAATGCTGTGGTGGAGAGGCCAAAGGTGTTAAAATGCCTTAACCATGGTGCATGGGCGTGCTTGACTTGGTGCGAGGAGCCGTAGGATGCATAGGAACCGGCCGTGCGGCGGCAAAGTCATGTGTGCAAATATGGCGGTTACGGAGCCGTGGAGCCGAGGTTAAGGGCCGTTCGGGCTCTCGGCGACGACAAACGCTATGGTAGAGAGGCCGGAGGTATCAAAATGCCTTAACCATGGCGTACGGGCTTGCTTGACTCGGTGCGGGAGCCATAGGACGCGTTGGAACCGACCATGCGGCGGCATGGTCGTGTGTGCAAATGTGGCGGTTTTGCGCCGTGGAGCCATGGTTAAGGGCCCTTCGGGCTCTCGGGTGATGGAAAACTCTATGGTGGAGAGGTGAGAGGCATCAAAATGGCTTAACCATGGCGTACGGGTGTGCTTGAACCGGTGCGAGAGCCGTAGGATGCACGGGGATCCGGCCGTGCGCCGGCACGGTCGTGTGTGCAATTATGGATGTTACGGGTCGTGGAGCTATAGTTAAGGGCCGTTCGGGCTCTCGGGGATGACAAACATTGTGGTGGTGGGGCCGGAGGTGTCAAAACGCCTTAACCATGGCATACGGTCATGCTTGACCTAGTGTCGAGAGGCATGTAGGACACGTAGGAACCCAAACACCTTTGTGCGGTAGCATAGTCGTGTGTGCAAATATGGCAGTTCTAGAGCGGTGGAGCCATGGTTAAGGGCCATTCGGGTTCTTGGGCGGCAACAAATGCTGTGATCGAGAGGCCAGCAGTGTCAAAATGCCTTAACCATAGTGCATGGGCGTGCTTGACTTGGTGCGAGGAGCCGTAGGATGCGCAGGAACCGGCCGTGCGGCAGCGAAGTTGCGTGTGCAAATATGGCAGTTCTGGAGCCGTGGAGCCGAGGTTAAGTGCCGTTCAGGCTCTCAAGTGACGGCAAACACTATGGTAGAGAGGCCAAAGGTGTCAAAATGCCTTAACCATGGCGTACAAGCATGCTTGACTCAGAGCCGGGAGCCATAAAATGCGTTGGAACCGACCGTGCGGCAGCATGGTCGAGTGTGCAAATATGGCAGTTTTGGAGCCGTGGAGGCATGGTTAAGGGCCCTTCAGGCTCTCGGGTGATGGAAAACTCTATGGTGGAGAGGTGAGAGGAATCAAAATGGCTTAACCATGGCGTACGGGCGTGCTTGACCCGGTGCCGAGAGCCATAGGATGCACGGGATCCGGCCGTGCGGCGGCACGGTCGTGTGTGCAATTATGGATGTTACGGAGGTCATGGAGCTGTAGTTAAGGGCCGTTCGGGCTCTTGGGTGATGACAAACATTGTGGTGGTAAGGCCGGAGGCATCAAAATGCCTTAACCATGGCATATGGTCATGCTTGACCTAGTGTCAAGAGGCATGTAGGACACGCACGAACCGGCTGTGCGGTAGCATATTCGTGTGTGCAAATATGGCGGTTCTAGAGTTTGTGGAGCCATGATTAAGGGCCATTCGGGTTCTCGAGGCGGCAACAAACGCTGTGGTGGAGCTAGAGGTGTCAAAATGCCTTAACCATGGCATACGGGCATGCTTGACTCGGTGCCGGGAGCCATAGGATGCGTTGGGCCCGGCCGTGCGGCGGCATGGTCGTGTGTGCAAATATGGCGGTTACGGAGCCGTGGAGCCAAGGTTAAGGGCCGTTCGGGCTCTCGGCGATGGCAAACGCTATGGTAGAGAGGCCGGAGGTGTCAAAATGCCTTAACCATGGCGTACGGGCATGCTTGACTCGGTGTCGAGAGCCATAGGATGCGTTGGAACCGGCCGTGCGGCGGCATGGTCGTGTGTGCAAATATGGCGGTTTTGCGGCCGTGGGCTGTGGTTAAGGGCCCTTCGGGCTCTCGGGTGATGAAAAACTCTATGGTGGAGAGGTGAGAGGCATCAAAATGGCTTAACCATGGCGTACGGGCGTGCTTGACCCGGTGCCGAGAGCCGTAGGATGCACGGGATCCATTTGTGCGGTAGCACGGTCGTGTGTGCAATTATGGATGCAGGTCGTGGAGCTATAGTTAAGGGCCGTTCGGGCTCTCGGGAGATGACAAATATTGTGGTGGTGAGGCCAGAGGCGTCAAAACGCCTTAACCATGGCATACGGTCGTGCTTGACCTAGTGTCGAGAGCTATAGGACATGCGAGGGCCATTTGTGCGGTAGCATAGTGTGTGTGCAAATATGGTAGTTCTAGAGTTTGTGGAGCCATGGTTAAGGGCCATTCGGGTTCTCGGGCGGTAATAAATGCTGTGGTGGAGAGGCCAAAGGTGTTAAAACGCCTTAACCATGGTGCATGGGCATGCTTGACTTGGTGCGAGGAGCCGTAGGACGCATAGGAACCGGCCGTGCGGCAGCAAAGTCGTGTGTGCAAATATGGCAGTTCTGGAGCCGTGGAGCCGAGGTTAAGGGCCGTTCAGGCTCTCGAGCGACGACAAACGCTATGGTAGAGAGGCTAGAGGTGTCAAAATGCCTTAACCATGGCGTACGGGCTTGCTTGACTCAGTGCCGGGAGCCATAGGACGCGTTGGAACCGACCATGCAGCAGCATGGTCGTGCGTGCAAATGTGGCAGTTTTACTGCCGTGGAGCCATGGTTAAGGGCCCTTTAGGCCCTCGGGTGATGGAAAACTCTATGGTGGAGAGGTGAGAGGCATCAAAATGGCTTAACCATGGCGTACGGGTGTGCTTGAACCGGTGCCGAGAGCCGTAGGATGCACAGGATCCGGCCGTGCGCCGGCACGGTCGTGTGTGCAATTATGGATGTTACAGGTCGTGGAGCTATAGTTAAGGGCCGTTCGGGCTCTCGGGTGATGACAAACATTGTGGTGGTGGGGCCGGAAGGTGTCAAAACGCCTTAACCATGGCATACGGTCGTGCTTGACCTAGTGTCGAGAGGCTGTAGGACACGTAGGAACCATTTGTGCGGTAGCATAGTCGTGTGTGCAAATATGGCGGTTCTAGAGCGGTGGAGCCATGGTTAAGGGCCATTCGGGTTCTTGGGCGGCAACAAATGCTGTGATCGAGAGGCCGGCGGTGTCAAAATGCCTTAACCATAGTGCATGGGCGTGCTTGACTTGGTGCGAGGAGCCGTAGGATGCGCGAGGAACCGGCCGTGCGGCGGCAAAGGCGTGTGTGCAAATATGGCGGTTCGGAGCCGTGGAGCCGAGGTTAAGTGCCGTTCAGGCTCTCAAGTGACGGCAAACACTATGGTAGAGAGGCCAAAGGTGTCAAAATGCCTTAACCATGGCGTACAAGCATGCTTGACTCGGCGGGAGCCATAAAATGCGTTGGAACCGGCCGTGCGGCGGCATGGTCGAGTGTGCAAATATGGCGGTTTTGGAGCCGTGGAGGCATGGTTAAGGGCCCTTCGGGCTCTCGGGTGATGGAAAACTCTATGGTGGAGAGGTGAGAGGCATCAAAATGGCTTAACCATGGCGTACGGGCGTGCTTGACCCGGTCCGAGAGCCATAGGATGCACGGGATCCGGCCGTGCGGCGGCACGGTCGTGTGTGCAATTATGGATGTTACGGAGTCATGGAGCTGTAGTTAAGGGCCGTTCGGGCTCTCGGGTGATGACAAACATTGTGGTGGTGAGGCCGGAGGCATCAAAATGCCTTAACCATGGCATATGGTCATGCTTGACCTAGTGTCAAGAGGCATGTAGGACACGCACGAACCATTTGTGCGGTAGCATATTCGTGTGTGCAAATATGGCGGTTCTAGAGTTTGTGGAGCCATGATTAAGGGCCATTCGGGTTCTCGGCGGCAACAAATGCTGTGGTGGAGCTAGAGGTGTCAAAATGCCTTAACCATGGCATACGGGCATGCTTGACTCGGTGCCGGGAGCCATAGGATGCGTTGGGCCCGGCCGTGCGGCGGCATGGTCGTGTGTGCAAATATGGCGGTTACGGAGCCGTGGAGCCAAGGTTAAGGGCCGTTCGGGCTCTCGGCGATGGCAAACGCTATGGTAGAGAGGCCGGAGGTGTCAAAATGCCTTAACCATGGCGTACGGGCATGCTTGACTCGGTGTCGAGAGCCATAGGATGCGTTGGAACCGGCCGTGCGGCGGCATGGTCGTGTGTGCAAATATGGCGGTTTTGCGGCCGTGGAGGCTGTGGTTAAGGGCCCTTCGGGCTCTCGGGTGATGAAAAACTCTATGGTGGAGAGGTGAGAGGCATCAAAATGGCTTAACCATGGCGTACGGGCGTGCTTGACCCGGTGCGAGAGCCGTAGGATGCACGGGATCCGGGCGTGCGGTAGCACGGTCGTGTGTGCAATTATGGATGTTACGGAGTCGTGGAGCTATAGTTAAGGGCCGTTCGGGCTCTCGGGAGATGACAAATATTGTGGTGGTGAGGCCGGGCGTCAAAACGCCTTAACCATGGCATACGGTCGTGCTTGACCTAGTGTCGAGAGCTATAGGACATGCGAGGCCGGGCGTGCGGTAGCATAGTTGTGTGTGCAAATATGGCGGTTCTAGATTTGTGGAGCCATGGTTAAGGGCCATTCGGGTTCTCGGGCGGTAATAAATGCTGTGGTGGAGAGGCCAAAGGTGTTAAAACGCCTTAACCATGGTGCATGGGCATGCTTGACTTGGTGCGAGGAGCCGTAGGACGCATAGGAACCGGCCGTGCGGCAGCAAAGTCGTGTGTGCAAATATGGCGGTTACGGAGCCGTGGAGCCGAGGTTAAGGGCCGTTCGGGCTCTCGGCGATGACAAACGCTATGGTAGAGAGGCTAGAGGTGTCAAAATGCCTTAACCATGGCGTACGGGCTTGCTTGACTCGGTCTTGGGAGCCATAGGACGCGTTGGAACCGACCATGCGGCGGCATGGTCGTGCGTGCAAATGTGGCGTTTCTTGCCGTGGAGCCATGGTTAAGGGCCCTTTAGGCCCTCGGGTGATGGAAAACTCTATGGTGGAGAGGTGAGAGGCATCAAAATGGCTTAACCATGGCGTACGGGTGTGCTTGAACCGGTGCCGAGAGCCGTAGGATGCACGGGATCCGGCCGTGCGCCGGCACGGTCGTGTGTGCTATTATGGATGCAGGTCGTGGAGCTATAGTTAAGGGCCGTTCGGGCTCTCGGGTGATGACAAACATTGTGGTGGTGGGGCCAAAGGTGTCAAAACGCCTTAACCATGGCATATGGTCGTGCTTGACCTAGTGTCGAGAGGCTGTAGGACACGTAGGAGCCGGGCGTGCGGTAGCATAGTCGTGTGTGCAAATATGGCGGTTCTAGAGCGGTGGAGCCATGGTTAAGGGCCATTCGGGTTCTTGGGCGGCAACAAATGCTATGGTCGAGAGGCTAGCGGTGTCAAAACTCCTTAACCATAGTGCATGGGCGTGCTTGACTTGGTGCGAGGAGCCGTAGGATGCGCGTTGGCCGGCCGTGCGGCGGCAAAGGCGTGTGTGCAAATATGGCGGTTACGGAGCCGTGGAGCCAAGGTTAAGTGCCGTTCGGGCTCTCGAGTGACGGCAAACACTATGGTAGAGAGGCCGGAGGTGTCAAAATGCCTTAACCATGGCGTACGGGCATGCTTGACTCGAGCCGGGAGCCATAAAATGCGTTGGAACCGGCCGTGCGGCGGCATGGTCGAGTGTGCAAATATGGCGGTTTTGGAGCCATGGAGGCATGGTTAAGGGCCCTTCGGGCTCTCGGGTGATGGAAAACTCTATGGTGGAGAGGTGAGAGGCATCAAAATGGCTTAACCATGGCGTACGGGCGTGCTTGACCCGGTGCGAGAGCCATAGGATGCACGGGATCCGGCCGTGCGGCGGCACGGTCGTGTGTGCAATTATGGATGTTCAGGAGTCGTGGAGCTATAGTTAAGGGCCGTTCGGGCTCTCGGGTGATGACAAACATTGTGGTGGTGAGGCCGAGGCATCAAAACGCCTTAACCATGGCATACGGTCATGCTTGACCTAGTGTCGAGAGCTATAGGACACGCACGAACCGGGCATTTGTGCGGTAGCATATTCGTGTGTGCAAATATGGCGGTTCTAGAGTTTGTGGAGCCATGGTTAAGGGCCATTCGGGTTCTCGGGCGGCAACAAACGCTGTGGTGGAGAGGCTAGAGGTGTCAAAATGCCTTAACCATGGCATACGGGCATGCTTGACTCGGTGCGGGAGCCATAGGATGCGTTAGGAACCGGCCGTGCGGCGGCATGGTCGTGTGTGCAAATATGGCGTTCGGAGCCGTGGAGCCAAGGTTAAGGGCCGTTCGGGCTCTCGGCGATGGCAAACGCTATGGTAGAGAGGCCGGAAGGTGTCAAAATGCCTTAACCATGGCGTACGGGCATGCTTGACTCGGTGTCGAGAGCCATAGGATGCGTTGGAACCGGCCGTGCGGCGGCATGGTCGTGTGTGCAAATATGGCGGTTTTGCGGCCGTGGAGCTGTGGTTAAGGGCCCTTCGGGCTCTCGGGTGATGAAAAACTCTATGGTGGAGAGGTGAGAGGCATCAAAATGGCTTAACCATGGCGTACGGGCGTGCTTGACCCGGTGCGAGAGCCGTAGGATGCACGGGATCCGGCGTGCGGCGGCACGGTCGTGTGTGCAATTATGGATGTTACGGAGGTCGTGGAGCTATAGTTAAGGGCCGTTCGGGCTCTCGGGTGATGACAAATATTGTGGTGGTGAGGCCGGGTGTCAAAATGCCTTAACCATGGCATACGGTCGTGCTTGACCTAGTGTCGAGAGCTATAGGACATGCGGAACGGGCGTGCGGTAGCATAGTCGTGTGTGCAAATATGGCGTAGTTCTAGAGCTGTGGAGCCATGGTTAAGGGCCATTCGGGTTCTCGGGCGGTAACAAACGCTGTGGTGGAGAGGCCAAAGGTGTTAAAACGCCTTAACCATGGTGCATGGGCGTGCTTGACTTGGTGCGAGGAGCCGTAGGATGCATAGGAACCGGCCGTGCGCGGCAAGTCGTGTGTGCAAATATGGCGGTTACGGAGCCGTGGAGCCGAGGTTAAGGGCCGTTCGGGCTCTCGAGCGACGACAAACGCTATGGTAGAGAGGCCGGAGGTGTCAAAATGCCTTAACCATGGCGTACGGGCTTGCTTGACTCGGTCGGGAGCCATAGGATGCGTTGGAACCGACCATGCGGCGGCATGGTCGTGTGTGCAAATGTGGCGGTTTTGCGGCCGTGGAGCCATGGTTAAGGGCCCTTCGGGCTCTCGGGTGATGGAAAACTCTATGGTGGAGAGGTGAGAGGCATCAAAATGGCTTAACCATGGCGTACGGGTGTGCTTGACCGGTGTCGAGAGCCGTAGGATGCACGGGATCCGACCGTGCGCCGGCACGGTCGTGTGTGCAATTATGGATGTTGGAGTCGTGGAGCTATAGTTAAGGGCCGTTCGGGCTCTCGGGTGATGACAAACATTGTGGTGGTGGGGCCAGAGGTGTCAAAATGCCTTAACCATGGCATACGGTCGTGCTTGACCTAGTGTCGAGAGCTATAGGACACGTAGGAACCGGCTGTGCGGTAGCATAGTCGTGTGTGCAAATATGGCAGTTCTAGAGCGGTGGAGCCATGGTTAAGGGCCATTCGGGTTCTTGGGCGGCAATAAATGCTGTGGTGGAGAGGCCAAAGGTGTTAAAATGCCTTAACCATAGTGCATGGGCGTGCTTGACTTGGTGCGAGGAGCCGTAGGATGCGCATAGGCCGGCCGGCCGTGCGGCGGCAAAGTCGTGTGTGCAAATATGGCGGTTACGGAGCCGTGGAGCCGAGGTTAAGTGCCGTTCGGGCTCTCGAGTGACGACAAATGCTATGGTAGAGAGGCCGGAGGTGTCAAAATGCCTTAACCATGGCGTACGGGCATGCTTGACTCGAGTCCGGGAGCCATAAAATGCATTGGAACCGGCCGTGCGGCGGCATGGTCGTGTGTGCAAATATGGCGGTTTTGGAGCCGTGGAGGCATGGTTAAGGGCCCTTCGGGCTCTCGGGTGATGGAAAACTCTATGGTGGAGAGGTGAGAGGCATCAAAATGGCTTAACCATGGCGTACGGGCGTGCTTGACCGGTGCGAGAGCCATAGGATGCACGGGATCCGGCCGTGCGGCGGCACGGTCGTGTGTGCAATTATGGATGTTCGGAGTCGTGGAGCTATAGTTAAGGGCCGTTCGGGCTCTCGGGTGATGACAAACATTGTGGTGGTGAGGCCGGAGGTGTCAAAACGCCTTAACCATGGCATACGGTCGTGCTTGACCTAGTGTCGAGAGCTATAGGACACGTAGGAACCCATTTGTGCGGTAGCATAGTCGTGTGTGCAAATATGGCGGTTCTAGAGCGGTGGAGCCATGGTTAAGGGCCATTCGGGTTCTGGGCGGCAACAAACGCTGTGGTGGAGAGGCCAGAGGTGTCAAAACGCCTTAACCATGGCGCATGGGCGTGCTTGACTTGGTGCGAGGAGCCATAGGATGCATAGGATCCGACCGTGCGGCAGCACAGTCGTGTGTACAATTATGGAAGTTACGGGAGCCGTGGAGCCGAGGTTAAGGGCCGTTCGGGCTCTCGGCGATGACAAACACTATGGTAGAGAGGCCGGAGGTGTCAAAATGCCTTAACCATGGCGTACGGGCATGCTTGACTCGGTCGGGAGCCATAGGATGCGTTGGAACCGACCATGCGGCGGCATGGTCGTGTGTGCAAATGTGGCGGTTTTGCGGCCGTGGAGCCATGGTTAAGGGCCCTTCGGGCTCTCGGGTGATGGAAAACTCTATGGTGGAGAGGTGAGAGGCATCAAAATGGCTTAACCATGGCGTACGGGCGTGCTTGACCGGTGTCGAGAGCCGTAGGATGCACGGGATCCGGCGTGCGCCGGCACGGTCGTGTGTGCAATTATGGATGCAGGTCGTGGAGCTATAGTTAAGGGCCGTTCGGGCTCTCGGGTGATGACAAACATTGTGGTGGTGGGGCCGGAGGTGTCAAAATGCCTTAACCATGGCATACGGTCGTGCTTGACCTAGTGTCGAGAGCTATAGGACACGTAGGAACCGGGCTGTGCGGTAGCATAGTCGTGTGTGCAAATATGGCGGTTCTAGAGCGGTGGAGCCATGGTTAAGGGCCATTCGGGTTCTTGGGCGGCAACAAATGCTGTGGTGGAGAGGCCAAAGGTGTCAAAACGCCTTAACCATAGTGCATGGGCGTGCTTGACTTGGTGCGAGGAGCCGTAGGATGCGCATAGGAACCGGCCGTGTGGCGGCAAAGTCGTGTGTGCAAATATGGCGGTTACGGAGCCGTGGAGCCGAGGTTAAGTGCCGTTCGGGCTCTCGAGTGACGGTAAACACTATGGTAGAGAGGCCGGAGGTGTCAAAATGCCTTAACCATGGCGTACGGGCTTGCTTGACTCGGGCGGGAGCCATAGGATGCGTTGGAACCGACCATGCGGCAGCATGGTCGTGTGTGCAAATGTGGCAGTTTTGGAGCCGTGGAGCCATGGTTAAGGGCCCTTCAGGCTCTCGGGTGATGGAAAACTCTATGGTGGAGAGGTGAGAGGCATCAAAATGGCTTAACCATGGCGTACGGGTGTGCTTGAACCGGTGTCGAGAGCCATAGGATGCACGGGATCGGCCGTGCGGCGGCACGGTCGTGTGTGCAATTATGGATGTTACAGGTCGTGGAGCTATAGTTAAGGGCCGTTCGGGCTCTCGGGTGATGACAAACATTGTGGTGGTGGGGCCGGAGGTGTCAAAACGCCTTAACCATGGCATACGGTCGTGCTTGACCTAGTGTCGAGAGCTGTAGGACACGTAGGAACCCGGCTGTGCGGTAGCATAGTCGTGTGTGCAAATATGGCAGTTCTAGAGCGGTGGAGCCATGGTTAAGGGCCATTCGGGTTCTTGGGCGGCAACAAATGCTGTGGTCGAGAGGCCAGCGGTGTCAAAATGCCTTAACCATAGTGCATGGGCGTGCTTGACTTGGTGCGAGGAGCCGTAGGACGCATAGGAACCGGCCGTGCGGCAGCAAAGTCGTGTGTGCAAATATGGCAGTTCTGGAGCCGTGGAGCCGAGGTTAAGGGCCGTTCAGGCTCTCAAGCGATGACAAATGCTATGGTGGAGAGGCCAGAGGTGTCAAAATGCCTTAACCATGGCGTACGGGCTTGCTTGACTCGGTCTTGGGAGCCATGGGGATGCGTTGGAACCGACCATGCGGCGGCATGGTCGTGTGTGCAAATGTGGCGGTTTTTGCCGTGGAGCCATGGTTAAGGGCCCTTCGGGCTCTCGGGTGATGGAAAACTCTATGGTGGAGAGGTGAGAGGCATCAAAATGGCTTAACCATGGCGTACGGGTGTGCTTGAACCGGTGCGAGAGCCGTAGGATGCACGGGATCCGGCCGTGCGCCGGCACGGTCGTGTGTGCAATTATGGATGTTCAGGTTGTGGAGCTATAGTTAAGGGCCGTTCGGGCTCTCGGGTGATGACAAACATTGTGGTGGTGGGGCTAGAGGTGTCAAAACACCTTAACCATGGCATACGGTCGTGCTTGACCTAGTGTCGAGAGCTGTAGGACACGTAGGAACCTTTGTGCGGTAGCATAGTCGTGTGTGCAAATATGGCGGTTCTAGAGCGGTGGAGCCATGGTTAAGGGCCATTCGGGTTCTTGGGCGGCAACAAATGCTGTGGTCGAGAGGCCAGCGGTGTCAAAACGCCTTAACCATAGTGCATGGGCGTGCTTGACTTGGTGCGAGGAGCTGTAGGATGCGCAGGAACCGGCTGTGCGGTAGCATAGTCGTGTGTGCAAATATGGCAGTTCTAGAGCCGTGGAGCCGTGGTTAAGTGCCATTCGGGCTCTCGAGTGACGGCAAATGCTATGGTAGAGAGGCCAGAGGTGTCAAAATGCCTTAACCATGGTGTACGGGCATGCTTGACTCAGAGCCGGGAGCCATAAAATGCGTTGGAACCGACCGTGCGGCAGCATGGTCGAGTGTGCAAATATGGCGGTTTTGGAGCCGTGGAGGCATGGTTAAGGGCCCTTCGGGCTCTCGGGTGATGGAAAACTCTATGGTGGAGAGGTGAGAGGCATCAAAATGGCTTAACCATGGCGTACGGGCGTGCTTGACCCGGTGCCGAGAGCCATAGGATGCACGGGGATCCGGCCGTGCGGCGGCACGGTCGTGTGTGCAATTATGGATGTTACGGAGTCGTGGAGGCTATGTAGTTAAGGGCCGTTCGGGCTCTCGGGTGATGACAAACATTGTGGTGGTGAGGCCGGGAGGCATCAAAACGCCTTAACCATGGCATACGGTCATGCTTGACCTAGTGTCGAGAGGCTGTAGGACACGCACGAACCGGTTTGTGCGGTAGCATATTCGTGTGTGCAAATATGGCAATTCTAGAGCTATGGAGCCATGGTTAAGGGCCATTCGGGTTCTCGAGGTGGCAACAAACGCTGTGGTGGAGAGGCTAGAGGTGTCAAAATGCCTTAACCATGGCGTACGGGCATGCTTGACTCGGTGCCGGGAGCCATAGGATGCGTTAGGCCCGGCCGTGCGGCGGCATGGTCGTGTGTGCAAATATGGCGGTTACGGAGCCGTGCGGCCAAGGTTAAGGGCGGTTCGGGCTCTCGGCGATGGCAAACACTATGGTAGAGAGGCCGGAGGTGTCAAAATGCCTTAACCATGGCGTACGGGCATGCTTGACTCGGTCTTGAGAGCCATAGGATGCGTTGGAACCGGCCGTGCGGCGGCATGGTCGTGTGTGCAAATATGGCGGTTTTGCGGCCGTGGAGGCGTGGTTAAGGGCCCTTCGGGCTCTCGGGTGATGAAAAACTCTATGGTGGAGAGGTGAGAGGCATCAAAATGGCTTAACCATGGCGTACGAGCACTGCTTGACCCGGTGCGAGAGCCGTAGGATCCACGGGATCCGGGCGTGCGGCGGCACGGTCGTGTGTGCAATTATGGATGTTACGGAGTCGTGGAGCTATAGTTAAGGGCCGTTCGGGCTCTTGGGTGATGACAAATATTGTGGTGGTGAGGCCGGGCGTCAAAATGCCTTAACCATGGCATACGGTCATGCTTGACCTAGTGTCGAGAGCTATAGGACATGCGAGGCCGGGCGTGCGGTAGCATAGTCGTGTGTGCAAATATGGCGGTTCTAGAGTTTTGTGGAGCCATGGTTAAGGGCCATTCGGGTTCTTGGGCGGTAATAAATGCTGTGGTGGAGAGGCCAATGGTGTTAAAACGCCTTAACCATGGTGCATGGGCGTGCTTGACTTGGTGCGAGGAGCCGTAGGACGCATAGGAACCGGCCGTGCGGCGGCAAAGTCGTGTGTGCAAATATGGCGGTTACGGAGCCGTGGAGCCGAGGTTAAGGGCCGTTCGGGCTCTCGAGCAACAACAAACGCTATGGTAGAGAGGCCGGAGGTGTCAAAATGCCTTAACCATGGCGTACGAGCTTGCTTGACTCGGTCTTGGGAGCCATAGGACGCGTTGGAACCGACCATGCGGCGGCATGGTCGTGTGTGCAAATGTGGCGGTTTTTGCGCCGTGGAGCCATGGTTAAGGGCCCTTCGGGCTCTCGGGTGATGGAAAACTCTATGGTGGAGAGGTGAGAGGCATCAAAATGGCTTAACCATGGCGTACGGGTGTGCTTGAACCGGTGCGAGAGCCGTAGGATGCACGGGATCCGGCCGTGCGCCGGCACGGTCGTGTGTGCAATTATGGATGCAGGTCGTGGAGCTATAGTTAAGGGCCGTTCGGGCTCTCGGGTGATGACAAACATTGTGGTGGTGGGGCCGGAGGTGTCAAAACGCCTTAACCATGGCATACGGTCGTGCTTGACCTAGTGTCGAGAGTTGTAGGACACGTAGGAACCGGGCGTGCGGTAGCATAGTCGTGTGTGCAAATATGGCGGTTCTAGAGCGGTGGAGCCATGGTTAAGGGCCATTCGGGTTCTTGGGCGGCAACAAATGCTGTGGTAGAGAGGCCAGCGGTGTCAAAACGCCTTAACCATAGTGCATGGGCGTGCTTGTCTTGGTGCGAGGAGCCGTAGGATGCGCAGGAACCGGCCGTGCGGCAGCAAAGTCGTGTGTGCAAATATGGCAGTTCTGGAGCCGTGGAGCCAAGGTTAAGTGCCGTTCAGGCTCTCGAGTGATGGCAAACGCTATGGTAGAGAGGCCAGAGGTGTCAAAATACCTTAACCATGGCGTACAGGCATGCTTGACTCAGAGCCGGGAGCCATAAAATGCGTTGGAACCGACCGTGCGGCAGCATGGTCGAGTGTGCAAATATGGCAGTTTTGGAGCCGTGGAGGCATGGTTAAGGGCCCTTCAGGCTCTCAGGTGATGGAAAACTCTATGGTGGAGAGGTGAGAGGCATCAAAATGTGTTAACACTAGAATTTGGTCAGGAATATGACAGGTGGACCCGCAGGGAGCAGAGAGAGCAATTCGGCAATTGCGTATGTGGTCGGCTAATTCCAGTGTGTTTGGCAAATGATCACGCGGTCGGTAATGGCTTCATTTGAAGGCGAAAGAAGGAAAGATGAAGGCGACCGAGAAAGGGAAGAGTCGTAATAGCCAAGGACTCCGATTATGGATAGAGTTAGCGTGTCTTTTTCTTTCCAATTTTGTTTAGATAGTTCGTAAACATGTAGAACTCTGTTTCGTCGGGGTATAAATATAAGCCCTCGACCATTGTAATAAGGGTTCACAACCAAATCAATACAACCGGCTACGCGCCACCCTTCGAGTCCTTTAGTCGTGTCGTCGAGTTCTTCGAGAGGGCCAATCGATCCGTCGACCTCCGTAAGTCCCGGCAACCTTGCTATCATGTCTAGTATCGTGCGGCGGATTTAGATATGATGCAAGTAGTCTCATCCGTTTTGCTTAGTATCGTGCGGCGGATTTAAGCTTAATGATGGGAAGTTTTTGCTTGTGCCTTGTATCGTGCGGCGGATTAAGACATGAGTAAAAATAGTTATCGGCTCTCTTAGATTTGGCAAGATCTAATAGATTCATTAAGTTACCCTATGTTGCATGCTTTTATATTTATTTTATATGTTTGCACACACTCTTTTGCCCAATCTAGATTGATACTCTTTCGGCTTGTTGATCGTTCCATTCATGCTTATTCAATATCGAGTAGATCAAGCTCACCTAGCCGAATTAGATCAATCTAGGTTGTTACATGTTGTGGGTTCATTCACGTTAGATGTAGATAAGCCTTGACAGGACCGGGTACCGTGCGGCGAGATGCGAGTCTTTGGGTTACTCTAGAGCTAGTCATCGGTGGACTAGAGATCGGTTTAATCGATAGGTTTCTTTTACATGTTACTTGTTTGTTCCTTCTTCATGGACCCGATTCGGCAATCTTGCCGATACGGTTATCTTAAACATGTAGCGAGTATTTATAGAGTTTGTTAGATAATTATGTGCTTTTAGCTCTTTATTGTTAGATTGTATCATGCGGTGGATTGATCTAGTAGTAAGGAGTGGTGTAAATTCATAGTGAGTGGTATCATGCGGTGGATTAGCTTGCTTGGGTTTATGCTCGACGGGTTTATGAAGACTAGACGTGCGGCGAGACTAGTTGGAGTAGCCTATGCATGTGTTATTTAGTAGATTTATATTTATAAGCTACTTATTCTTAGTTATTAGTACTTGATGATGCTTTAAACACTGAAGACATGGTTTGATATGCTTTAATGATTTAATCTTGTTCAAACATGTCTTCATTTCTTTGTATTCGGCAAGTTCGTTCTATTTACATCGGTTATGTTACTTTAGCCGAATGAACGGCACACTTTGTTGGCGAGATAGCTTCTATAGCTATGTGTCGTCGTAAGTGGCCCGGGGCCGTAAAGATGGAAGCATGTCTGGTCTCACCCGGCACGTTCCGGTTATGATCTTACTGTTTTATCCCTTGTCGATTTTCGGGTTAAATCGGGCATCACCGGATTCGGACGCCGGGCACCGATTGAAGCTAGGCTTTCCGGCTTCTTGTGTGTGAGACACGGTGCGCCACATTTTGTGTCAACACACTTTTTGGCACGCCGGTGGGACCACTTTTCAGTTTGAAGATGAGTTCGAAAGTTGACACGATCACGTTCGAATGTGACCTTGGACGAGCTGCAGCCGAGCAACGCCGGATGGTAGAGCGAGGCAATGGAACGTATCGCGAAATGTCGATGTCTTTTTCCAAGAACAAGAGTGGCGAGTGATCATCAAGCAATCAACGCCACGAGTTCTTCTTGCTCGTCGATCGATATTGCGACGAGGAGGAAATGCGGAGGGTGGTTGGAGCCATTTACAAAGCTATAGGAGACACTATGTTGAATCACAACACGGCTTTTACGGGCACCTTCCGCAAAATCATGGCTGATACTTTTGGTCCAGCGGTTGATAAGCGCTTTGAAGAAAGATTTGGAGAGCTTGCTTTGGACCGGTGTACTTCAATACTCGGCAATCTTCGGGGAAGTCAAGTTTGGAGGAGAAGAGATGATCGGTACAAGCAAGGATGGAGGCTGTTCACGATGAAAAGAGAAGCCTCCTGTGACCGAGCAGCAAACTTATGGTCAAGTAGCCTTTGGTGCAACAACGGATATATACTGCATCGGCTTACAAGATTGCTCCGGTGGCAAAGCAGTTGCGAAGAGTGTTTATGGAGATGGGTACAATGAGTTTACCGATTACGGTGCTCGAGTGCTTTGCCGAATCCGAGTACGGGAGTGCATTAGGAGCGCCATCCGGGGAGACGGGGAGCGCAAGATGCAAATGATGTTCTCCTAAGCGAGAATGGCCGATATGATGCAGAATCGGTTCGGCCTTAAGCCAAAGAATCCGACATATGCATACAAATCTCCTTTTCGAGTGGTACAATAGGGTAGCTCTTCCACCAAGAGTCAAGCCACCAACAGATTTGGCCAAGTTCTACGGTCAAGATGACACCGTACCATTGAGCACATCGCGGATATCGATGCAACTTGGAGAAAGCTGCTGCGATGAAGCTTGGAGGATTAGATATTTTCCTATGTCTCGACGGGGCCGGCTTTCACATGGTTTGCATCACTGCCGGCTAATTCCATTGGTACATGGGCAGAATTGGAGCAAAAATTCCATGCATATTTTTACACAGGAACCAATGAGAAGAAGATGGTTGATCTGTGGGCTATGAGGATGAAGACTACTGAAACACCAATGGAGTATCTTCGCAGATTCAGAGCGAAGAACATGTGCTATTCTCTGACTATTCCCGACGATCAGCTCGCACAATTGGTCATTGCAGGCATGCTGCCACATATCAGAGACAAGTTATTTGGCATGGAGTTCGAAGACCTTGGACAGCTTGCACAGAAATTGACGGCAATGAGCAATCAAGCCCAAGGGTTCAGAAGAGATGTTCGTTTTCAGAAGAACAATGCAACCATTGACATGTATCAGGGATTCCTAGAAGAAGCATCTGAATATGAAGATGAAGATGAAGTAGCTGCCGCAGAATTGAACTGGCAAAAGAGCCTACTTTGGTCAGTCAACGATGGGTGAAGCAGCAAAAGGGATCTTATGACTTTGATGTTAGCAAGGCGAGATAAGCTCTTTTTGTATCGATTAAAGAGGGACGCATCAAGTTGCCGAGAGGGACATCCTATGCTACGCCTTTGAAGGGGTAAAGGATAAGAAATCTTGTGGGTTTCATGACACGGGTTCTCATCATATCAATGATTGCCGAGTGTTGAGTAAAGATTGAAGGCTATTCAAGATGGACACTTGAGATTTGATGGCAAGATGAAAGTAGACAAGAACCCATTCCCTCGAACATGGTCTCTTTCTCTATAGGCATGGTGGATGCCATTGAATCCAAGGAAAAGGGAAAGATGAAGGTTCGACCTACGAAAGAGCCAAAGAGAGCGGTCTTGTGGACCACGATCGGCAAGTTACCAAAGAAGAAGTGCAGCAAGTTCAATTCGAAATAGCCGACGAGAGAAGGGTCAAACTTCGAGATGCGGCTAAAGGAAATTGCCGAATACACGTTGAGCCAAAGCGCAAAGTTACGGACACGACACTTGTTGAATAAGTGGCGGTGGGAAAAGAAGATGGAATATGATGAGGAAGCGGTACATTGAAGAGGAGCGCGAGGTTCATGGCGGAACGTCGGAAATATGAAGCGAAGTACGCCAAAGAGAACAAGAAGAGTACGGGAGAGAGCAAGAGCAATCTCATTGGGCTGCTCCTTCTTCGGTTCTTGTTGGAATGAAGGCTTGAAGTTGCACCCGGGAACAATTGCCACGAATGCGGTGATCAATATTCGAGTAGAGGCAATCTCGAGTCAACCACCGACCCGTTCATGATAGACTTGGGATGAGATTTCCGGAGAACGATCGGCGCCTAAAAATAAACGGTTTTTGATGAACATCGGAGGAAAAGATTGGCGAGATCAAGCTTGGGCTCATAGCGGTGCTCATAACGCGGAAGAAAGCTCATACGGGTGGCAAAAGGGTCAATGGTGCCCTGCGGTGCACGAGAAAAGCCGGAAGAGAAGAGTTCGAGCGTTTGAGGAATCAAGAGTTTGAAGCAAGAATTAGCCGAAAAGAAGCCGGTATGGCGTCCTAAGAAAAAGGACAATGGACGGGGTCCTTCGGGTGATGCTAATATGGTGTTCTTTATTCCATTAGAGTTCGGAGCTCACGAAGATCAAGAAGTTCAAGATGAGGTATATTCGAGACTTTGATGGCCCGAATGCCGAGACGATGGCTCAACTTGTGTTGACTCGGCAAGCAATTTTTGACAAGCCGGTTAAGAACCGTCACTGAAACCATTATACACGAAGGGATATGTCAATGGCAAACCTTTAACCAAGATGCTTGTTGATGGAGGGGCTGCTATCAATATTATGCCCTATACTACTTTCGAGAAAGCTTGGCATGACAAGTGAGGATTTGTTGCGGTGACATGATCCTTAGAGATTTTTGGCAATGCTTCGATACTCGTGGAGCGGTACATGTGGAGGCGATGATTGGATCCAAGACCTTGATCACTACTTTCTTTGTCATTGATGGCAAGGGGGCATATAGCATGCTTCTTGGAAGGGATTGGATCCATGCTAATTCTTTGTATACCATCAACTATGCATCAAATTCTTATTCGGTGGATAGGAGATGATGTAGAGGTTGTTCAAGGCGATGATTCGGTGAGTGTTGCCACTACGAGCACCTTATTGGGAGTATGATGGACAAGGCTGCCTTTCGGGAAAGAAATGGAAAGAAGGTCTGTCAATGTGTTCGACAGAGATCAACGGCCGATCCAAGCGTCGACTCGACGGTAATTTTTAATGGGCAATCCAATCGATGGCAACAAAGGCAAGGCTGGGTCGTGGTTTCATGTCGGCCGACAAATTAGAAGAGATTGATGTTGGTGATAGCACAAAGTCAAGGCCGATGTATATCGGTGCAAATTTAGACCCAAAATATAAAGTGAAATTAATAGAGTTCTTTGAGAGAGTTCGAGAGATTGTTTTGCTTGGGATTACACGAGATGCTGGATTGGATCGATCAATTGTTGAGCATAAATTGCCTATAAAACCTGGATTTCGTCCTTTCAAACAACCTCCACGGAAAATTTATAAACGAGGAGGTATTGGCCGATGTAAAGAAAGAAATTGAAAGAGCTGATTGAAGCAAACTTTATTCGGCCATGTAGGTATGCGAGTGGATTTCAAACATAGTACTGTTTACAAAAAGAATGGAAAAATGAGAGTATGCATAGATTTCGAGAGATCTCAACAAAGCTACTCCTATGGATGGTTACCCAATGCCGGTTGCCGATTTACTAGTAGATGCGCGCGGGGTATGAAATTATTAGCTTTATGGATGGCAATCTTGGCTACAATCGGATTTTCATGGCGGTTGAAGATATTGCAAAGCTGCATTCGGATGTCTGGCCACATTGGATTGTTTGAGTGGATAGTGATGACATTTGGATTGAAGAATGCGGTGCAACTTATCAGAGAGCCATGAACTATATCTTTCATGAGTTGATCGGCAAAATTGTAGAGATTTATATCGATGATGTGGTAGTCAAGTCCGGGGACCATGAAGGACATTTAGCCAATTTAAGAAAGACTGCAGGTGTACGAGGAGACATGGTTTAAAGATGAATCCAAATAAGTGTGCTTTTGGAGTCTCGGTTTGGTGAGTTCTTGGGGTTCTTGATACACAAAGGAGGGATAGAAGTTGGGAAAAAGAGCATGGAAGCAATAGACAAAGTTGTACCCCAACTAACCTTACGAGTTGCGGTCATTGTTGGGCAAGATCAATTTTGTGAGGAGATTCATATCCAATTTATCGAAAAGAGTATTGCCTTTCTCTCCATTGTTGAAGCTCAAGAAAGATCGAAATTTATGCGGGGTGACGTACGGCAAAAGGCTTTTGATGAGATCAAGCAATATATGAAGGCACCACCGGTGTTGGTACCTCCACAACTTGAGAAGCCTTTCAAAGTGTTGTATGTGGCGGCCGATAGCCTAACGATAGGATCGGCCCTTATGCAAAGTTTAATGGAAAAGAGAGGGTAATAGCTTACCTTAGCCAAAAAGCGCTAGATCTGAAACAAGGTATTCGGCTATAGAAAAGCTTTGTTTGTGTGTTTATTACTCATGCACCAAGTTTCGGCACTATTTGTTAAATGCTGAATGTGTGGTGATATCTAGTTTTGATGTAATTAAACACATGTTGTCAATCCGATTTTAAATGGAAGAATTGGCAAATGGGTATTATTATTTGTCGAGTTCAATTTAAAGTATGAGTCGGCAAAAGCGTAAAGGGACAGGCAATTGCCAATTTTATTACTCAACATCGTGATTTATCTATTGATATGATTAACATTGCCCCATGGGCATTATTTTTGATGGATCATCATGTGACAAAGGTGGTGGTGCTGGTATTCTTTTGATATCCCCACGTGGAAATACATTTGAGTTTGCTTTTTCAATTGAATATCCTGTCACTAACAATCAAGCGAGTATGAGGCTTTGCTTAGAGGGCTTAATTTGTTAATAGAAGTGAAGGCTGTTCTTTGTCGAAGTATTTGGTGACTACGAATTGGTAATCAATCGGTTGATGAGGACAATATGAATGCAAGAATGATGTACTTGCAAGGGTACCATGAACGAGTGTAGGGAACTTCTTAAAAGCTTCTCGGTAGTTACTTTGCATCATATACCCGAGAGAGCATAATGGAGAAGCAAATAAATTAGCTCAGCGACCTCACGGATATCGGGAAAATCATGAAGTCTATGCGCGAGAAGAGGGTGTTTTCAGTTCGATCGGATAAGTAATGATTGGAGAAGTGACATTATCGGTTATACGAAAGACCCATCTCAAAAGGTTTCCTAGAAGGCTCGGGTATAAGGCACTTAAATTTGTACTTCTTGATGATCAATTGTACCACAAGTCTATAGATGGAGTGTTGCTCAAATGCTTGGGTCAAGAAGAAGCTAAGAAGATTATGTTTGAAGTTCATGAAGGAGCTTGTGGTGCACATCAGTCGGCCTACCGAATGAAATGGATAATTAGAAGGACGGGGTACTTGGCCGACTATGTTGGAGGATTGCTTTGAATATTATAAAGGGTGTAGAGATTGTCGGATATTTGGTAATGTTCAAAGAGCACTGCATCGCTACGAATCCAATAATCAAGCCATGGCCATTCAGAGGATGGGGTATAGATTTAATTGGACAAATCAATCCTCCATCTAGCAAAGGACACAAATTTGTGTTGTTAGCAACAGATTATTTCACCAAGTGGGTTGAAGCCATCCCTTTGAAGAAAGTCACATCAGAAAATATGATCAGTTTTGTCAAGGAGCATATAATTCATAGATTTGGGATCCCACGAGACCATTACAAGCGATCAAGGGACTCGAGTTCACTTCTTCGGAGTTTTGTGACTTTGCCGAAAGCATGGGAATAAGGTTATATAATTCTTCTCCTTATTATGCACAAGCCAATGGCCAAGCGGAGGCATCAAATAAGATCATGATCAAAATCATCGAGAAGAAGATCGATGAGAAGCCAAGGAAATGGCACTTGGTCCTTAATGAAGCATTATGGGCTTAGAATGGCTTGTCATGGATCCACACAAGCATCTCCATATGAGTTGGTTTATGGACATAATGCTATAATGCCTTGGGAGTTGCGATCGGGATCAAGGAGAGTTGAGTTGCGAAGGATCGACAAAAAAGGATTATAAGGATTTGATGATGGATGAATTGGAAGATTTGCATTTGATTCGTCTTAAAGCTTTGGAGAACATTGAGAAGAATAAAATGCGTGTTGCCAAAACTACAACAAGAAAGTTAAAGTTAAACAATTTGCGGAAGGAGAATTGGTTTGGAAGACGATATTGCCGATTGGTACCAAAGATAAAGCATTCGGCAAATGGTCTCGAATTGGGAAGGACCTCTTCGAGTTGTCGGTTGTGCACACAGTAGCGCGTATATATTGAAAACATTATTTGGAGAAGAACTTACTAGAGCCATCAATGGCAGATATCTTAAGTTTTATCCAAGTGTCGAAGTTGGATCTTAATTGTGACTATGATGTAAACGTGATATAGCCGATTGAATAAAATCGCCTTCAGAGCAAAGGAAAGCGGTTGGAGAGAAAATAGCCGATATTATTGTATCGCCTCTAGTATAAAAATAGCCGATATCGTGTGTATCGTCTTTAGAATAGAAATAGCCGATGCGGTTGTATCGCCTTTAGCCAATTTTTAAAGTATAAGTGAGCAGTTTGATTTTATCTCTCAATTTGGTAGGTTTATCGGGAGAAGATAAAGTGAATTGAAGTACTACGCTACAAACCGTCAAGTCATGGAATAGGATCGAGATCTAATCGGCTAAAACTGACATTGTGCGTTCGGGGAAAAATTTCGTTCGGCAAGTATGTTGGAGTCGAGTTCGAGTAAAGGGATAATGAATCAAGCAAATGCAACAAAAGAAAATCATCACGAGACAAGCAAGAATAGGGATTAGGCCAACATTTTTCATTAAAATTTTTATTTACAACCCGCGCCAATCCTAATACAAGCTACTCCTCTTCCTCGTTGAAGAGCTTGTTGAGGACGGACTCCGGGTTGGTGGCGTTGGCCATGGCGTCGGCATGGGCGTCGTACCCCGCCGGGATGCCCTCGATGCCGTCGACCTCGTGAGGAAGCCCGTCACGGAAGCCGGTCGGCATCGGGCGTAGTCGTCCGGTCCGGGACGACATCCCCGCCGGGCCGAGCGCGGTGCCAAGGCGCACGCCATGAAGGGCAACTGGTCGACGTGACCGAGGCACCGCCTCGAGGCGATCGACCAAGGTCGCCCCACAGGCGTTCACGTGGTTGGCCGCTGCCGTCGCCGCCACCTTCGGGTGATCCGGCTCGCGGTGGTCTGCGAGAGAAGAATAAGATAGATCGGTAGCGGATAAATCGGGAAGAATGCGAGTCGAAAGCAATTGGTGAAGAGCAAATGCGGTGATGGCCTCGCTCATTTGCGGCGGTTGTCCTCCAACTCCGGTGGGCGATCCCAAACTTCTTGGTCTCTTCACCAAGAAGCTCCGCCTCGTCCCGCTCGCGGCGGTATGCGGCGGCGTCGTAAGCGGGCATGCGGCGGGATCTCTCGTCGTCCCTTTCCCATATAGGGTGGTACGAAGGAGAGGACCCCGAACGAGGCCCGAAGCGGCCAGCCGACAACGCGCGAGGCGGGAGCGGGAACGGGAGGCCGGAACCGGCGCGGGGGCGAGGCGTCAAACGCCGCGGCCGCGCCGGAAAGCGCCATTGGCCGGTGCTGATCCTCGCCCGTCCTACAAACGGGGTGCAAATCAAAATCGGCTAATTTAGAGAGAAACCGCAAACAAGATGAGGAAGTTATCTTTTACTGCGCTGAGACGGCGGCCACCACGGCTACTTCCCTCCGCCGCGTCCGCCGCGGGGGCGGGGAGCGGTAGCGGAGGGAGGAGTGTGAGTGCCGGCCCGGCCCGACCCGCTTCGGATGTTGGCGCGTAGTCGCCGGTGTTGATAACCCTGAAACGGATCGAGAAGATGAACAACCGCAAGGGTCAAAGCTCGGATCGGGTAAAATTATCAAAATAGCACAACTCAAAGGGTTGAAGATCTCACCGCCGGCGCGAGGTTGCTGCCCTCGCCTCATCCTGGGTGGGACGCTTGTTGCGATCTCCGCCGCTCGCCATGGATAGTGGTGGGGTTTCTTGGAGCTTGAAGGCGGAGAAGAAGTGGAAGAGATTGAGGATGATAGCAGCTTGCTTGTGCTTGATGTGATGATGGTGGGAGCCGGCGGGTCCTATTTATGAACGGGGAGCCGTGGCGAGGCTACTTGGGAAAGCCAGCGACAAGATAGGGTTTCCACCTATGGGCCGATGTTGAGTTGGGCCGAGCCCATCACCACTTGGTGATTCGGTTACCGTACGCTCGGTCGGCTAAATAGGCGATGAGAGCTATTCGGCTAAAGCGAACGCTTGGAGCCTACGACGGTTATATTCGGTGATTTGCACGGGTGTAAGCATAATCACACTCGGAAAGGACCGAATGATAATAGAAGCGGAGAAGAAAAGAAAAAAACAAAATATTAAATCAAGAAGGAAATAAATTTTTGCCGAATGCAATGCATTCGAGCATAATGTTTACAAATTTCATCTTGCAAGATCAAAGTTTTTACATTCGAGATAAATTGATGACATTCGAGCATCGGTCTTGATTCTATTAACCTCATCAAGGGCTCTTTTGTCTTCGGCTTGAGTTTTGGATCTGCTGCGGTTGCTCTTGATTTGCTTGGTCTCTTTGACAAGGGAGCTTATCTTGGTCTTGGCCGAGTCAAGAGGAGCGAGTGGCGAGTTTGGCTTCATGAGATTGAATGTTGGCGTCCAGCTGGGCCAATTGAGCTGCCAGTCTAATCCTCTCATTTCTCATACTCTACAACTCTGGCTCCAAGGTGTCCCAAGACTGTTTGGCTAACTTAAATTCAGAGTAAAGCTCTTTAACTTCTTTGTTCTTGGTTGCCTTGTCGGTCTCAAGATGGACTGTCGGATATGTTCTTGTGTGCTCTCTTGACAATGGCAAAATGATCATCAAGATGAGATAAAGCGTTTATAGCATCCTTAAGATCAGAAGGGAGCTCTTGGCCAAGTGGTTCTGCTATTTCCCTTATTTTATCAGACTCTCGGGTCAAGTCAACAATATCCCTCTCCAAGAATGAAATTATGGCCTTCAGTTTAACGACTCTCGATGATAATTGCCATTTGGAAGAAACTTCATCATCATCGGCAAACTCTTGACAATAAGGAAACGCTAGCTTTGTTGGAGAGCGTACCACAGTAATAGAAGGAGAAAATTATTTTAGCCGAATGATTTATTTCAAAGTGGGAAATAATAGAGGAAGATCAAGATAATACCTCTTCGGCAAAAAGCGATCAATGGCCTCTTTGAGTAGCATCAAGACTTTGGGTGACTGACACGATTCTTTGTTTCGTGGATAACAGTGTCATGGCTTGTTGATATGTCTTGAATTGCCGAAGGAGTATCTTGAAGGAGGATTTTTTCTCTGTTGCTTCTCCGATGAAGAGGGATGCTGTTGCTATGTACGTATGTTCATCGGCTGATGAGAAGGAATTTCTTCTACGCTTCTTCTTGTTCACTTTGCTTGGTCATCTACGATGCACACCTTGATGATAAGCTCATTGGCGTTTGCTTGACCGACGGAGGCTCAGGAGAATTCTCCAAAATCACTACCCTGTCGGGACTTTGAGGGTTGGCTGTTTGTTGAAAGAAAGTGATAAGTGCAAAAACATTTATGGATGGAAAATAAGGGATCAAAAGCATTCATACGAGGGAGTGGCTTAGCTTTCTTTGATCTTGTTTTCTTGGGGACCGTAGTGTCCTTGATAGGGGAAGAAGGAGCTTTTCTTTTAAGGTCCTTTCCGGAGCCTTTGTGTCATCGGCGGGTATTTTGTTGAACCTGTTAAGCTTGCAGCATCATGCCCCAAAGCGGCAGTAGGGCCGGGTCGCCAATATTGGACCTACGGAGGACTTGGAGGAGCGTTGTCTGTTCAAAGAAGATGTTTAGAAACGAACAGAGACATGAAGTAAAAGTAGACCTAAGCAAGTACCTCATCATCGAGAAGAAAATGATGGCATTAAAACTTGACATAAGGGATGGATTTGTGCTGCGAAAATATGGGAATGCCATTCTTGCCACGAGGTTGAATGAAGGATGAGTAGCTTCAATTATCACCCCGGAAGGATTGGGCTCATATGTTGGAAATTTGCATCCAAGATTGAAAACTTTATTGGCCTCGGTTATATTCAGCGAGTGTCTCCCTAGGTACGATGATGCTTGAAAAATATGGCCTTGGGGGCGGTTGACCAAGTCAAAATCGGCAACCATATTTGGGTTGTAAAATTCATAAGTTGAATTTATCACCGACCATGATGAAATTCTCTTTGCGGAGCGTAGGGCTTGATGAAAGAATTGAAAATGTCCCTGGAATCATCATCTATACGGCCATTGACTCATAGCTAAATCTGCAAGGGAGGGTTAAGTTTTCATTCTCTCTGTAGGGAAACCAGATCACATGGTTGAATCCCTTGTAGAAGATCTTAAAAAGATGACCCTGGTCCAAGTCGATGATGATTGAAGATGCAGCCTCTCCATATGTCGACGAGGCCTTGTATCGGGGTCTTCACCTTCGGCATAGTTGATTGAAGGAAAGTTCGGGTTGTGGAGATCACAGAAACAATCGATGCATATATAATTGCAGCCACATCGAAGAAGCCACCATGGTCCGTTGACACAAGAAATTTCACCACGATTCCTCATTGGCGCGTGATCGATGCATCATATGATAGAACGCTCGAGATATTTCCCCAAAGGAATCGGCTTGCACTGACCAATTCTTGACCATCACTATGTGATTCGAGTTGGCTCATTGGACTTGCGCGAGAAGATGAATATGCATAACCACATGTTCATAAAAGCCCTATACTCTTTATCAGACACAGGGCCAGTTGAAGCATAAGTCTGAACATATTTGGCCCAACCTCCTCCTGATTTGACTGCCTTCTATGAGCTAGTACTTTTGTATTTGGAGGGATAGGTTGGCTTGGTGATGTTTAGACCAGTCATCATGAAGATATCGCGAGTGATTGTCATTGGCGTGACCAAAGACAAATGCGTTGATAGCATCGGACCGAAGTGAGAAGCGGCTATCGAAGAGAATCGTTTCTTGGCATTTCGGCTAGGGAAAGTTCCAAGCGGTGTTGAATATCTTGGGATTCCTAGAAATCATTGTTCTGGGCGCATCTGCGATACCAATCATGCCATCTGTGATTGAAGGAAGGGGCCAAGTCTTGAAAGTGTTGGCCATCTATTTGAGGGGCAATCCTAGATTTGAATGGGATCCTCAAAGTCTCTCTTTCAATAAAATCCCTCGGATTGGAGTCTCCCATCGGACCAAGGAAAAATGACCCGGGATGCGCAAGATTGGAGATCAAGATTTCATTCTTCATTTCCTTTAGAAGAGATTGGAGCAAATGGATCAAAAAGTGCATCGGAAGCTAATTCAATGAAATTGCCGAATAAGGTAAAGCGAGTAGGGTTACCTCCAAGAACTCCTCTTGAGTTCTTGTCGCCATGATGGAGGCGATTGAAGATTCCGTCGCCATTGGAGAGCCCGGCGGCAAGAACGAGATCTCGGATAGGCGGCTGCGGGCGTTAGCGGTAGTGACCTAGGCGGAAGGCGTGCGGTCAATTTTGAAATAAAACCTTTTTATCTCGAAATTTAGGGGGCATGTGTTAACACGAGAATTTGGTCGGGAATATGACGGGTGGACCCGCGAGGGAACGAGAGAAAGCAATTCGGCAAATGCGTATGCGGTCGGCTAATTCTGTGTGTTCGGCAAATGATCACGCGGTCGGTAACGGCTTCATTTGAAGGCAAAGAAGGAAGATGAAGGCGGCCCGAAGGGAAGGAGTCGTAATAGCCAAGGACTCCGATTATGGATAGAGTTAGCGTGTCTTTTTCTTTCCAATTTTGTTTAGATAGTTCATAAACATGTAGAACTCTGTTTCGTCCGGGGTATAAATATAAGCCCTCGACCATTGTAATAAGGGTTCACAACCAAATCAATACAACCGGCTACGCGCCACCCTTCGAGTCCTTTAGTCGTGTCGTCGAGTTCTTCGAGAGGGCAATCGATCCGTCGACCTCCGTAAGTCGGCAACCTTGCTATCATGTCTAGTATCGTGCGGCGGATTTAGATATGATGCAAGTAGTCTCATCCGTTTTGCTTAGTATCGTGCGGCGGATTTAAGCTTAATGATGGGAAGTTTTTGCTTGTGCCTTGTATCGTGCGGCGGATTAAGACATGAGTAAAAATAATTATCGGCTCTCTTAGATTTGGCAAGATCTAATAGATTCATTAAGTTACTGTGTTGCATGCTTTTATATTTATTTTGTATGTTTGCACACACTCTTTTGCCCAATCTAGATTGATACTCTTTCGGCTTGTTGATCGTTCCATTCATGCTTATTCAATATCGAGTAGATCAAGCTCACCCTAGGCGAATTAGATCAATCTAGGTTGTTACATGTTGTGGGTTCATTCACGTTAGATGTAGATAAGCCTTGGCGGGGACCGGGTACCGTGCGGCGAATGCGAGTCTTTGGGTTACTCTAGAGCTAGTCATCCCAGGTGGACTAGAGATCGGTTTAATCGATAGGTTTCTTTTACATGTTACTTGTTTGTTCCTTCTTCATGGACCCCGATTCGGCAATCTTGCCGATACGGTTATCTTAAACATGTAGTATTTATAGAGCTGTTAGATAATTATGTGCTTTTAGCTCTTTATTGTTAGATTGTATCATGCGGTGGATTGATCTAGTAGTAAAAGTGGTGTAAATTCATAGTGAGTGGTATCATGCGGTGGATTAGCTTGCTTGGGTTTATGCTCGATGGGTTTATGAAGACTAGACGTGCGGCGAGACTAGTTGGAGTAGCCTATGCATGTGTTATTTAGTAGATTTATATTTATAAGCTACTTATTCTTAGTTATTAGTACTTGATGATGCTTTAAACTGAAGACATGGTTTGATATGCTTTAATGATTTAATCTTGTTCAAAAATGTCTTCATTTCTGTATTCGGCAAGTTCGTTCTATTTACATCAGTTATGTTACTTTAGCCGAATGGCAACGTTGTTGGAGATAGCTTCTATAGCTATGTGTCGTCGTAAGTGGCTTGAGGGCCATAAAGATTGTGCAGTCTCACCCGGCACGTTAGTTATGATCTTGTTTTTATCCCTTGTCGATTTTCGGGTTAAATGCGTTTCGAACGCCGGGCACCCGGTGAAGCTAGGCTTTACGGCTTCTTGTGTGTGAACACGTGCGCCACATTTTGTGTCAACAAAATGGCTTAACCATGGCGTACGGGCGTGCTTGACCCGGTGCCGAGCCGTAGGATGCACGGGGATTGCGCGGCACGATCGTGTGTGCAATTATGGATGTTACCGGTCGTGGAGCTGTAGTAAAGGGCCGTTCGGGCTCTCGGGTGATGACAAACATTGTGGTGATGAGGCCGGAGGCATCAGTGCCTTAACCATGGCATACGGTCATGCTTGACCTAGTGTCAGAGCTGTAGGACACGCACGGCCGGCGTGCGGTAGCATATTCGTGTGTGCAAATATGGCGATTCTAGAGCCGTGGAGCCATGGTTAAGGGCCATTCGGGTTCTCGGCGGCAACAAACGCTGTGGTGGAGAGGCTAGATGTGTCAAACGCCTTAACCAAGGCGTACGGGCATGCTTGACTCGGTGCCGGGAGCCATAGGATGCGTTCACCCGGCCGTGCGGCGGCATGGTCGTGTGTGCAAATATGGCGGTTCTGGAGCCGTGGAGCCAAGGTTAAGGGCCATTCGGGCTCTCGGCGATGGCAAACGCTATGGTAGAGGCCGGAAGGTGTCAAATGCCTTAGCCATGGCGTACGGGCATGCTTGACTCGGTGGCGAGAGCCATAGAGATGCGTTGGAACCGGCCGTGCGGCGGCATGGTCGTGTGGTGCAAATATGGCATTTTTTGGAGCCGTGGAGCCATGGTTAAGGGCCCTTCGGGCTCTCGGGTGATGGAAAACTCTATGGTGGAGAGGTGAGAGGCATCAAAATGGCTTAACCATGCAGGCGTACGGGTGTGCTTGAACCGGTGCCGAGAGCCGTAGGATGCACAAGATCGGCCGTGCGCCGGCCACGAGTCGTGTGTGCGGTTATGGATGTTCGGGTCGTGGAGCTATAGTTAAGGGCCGTTCGGGCTCTCGGGTGATGACAAACATTGTGGTGGTGGGGCCGGAGGTGTCAAAACGCCTTAACCATGGCATACGGTCATGCTTGACCAAGTGTCGAGAGCTATAGGACACGTAGGAACCGGGCGTGCGGTAGCATATTCGTGTGTGCAAATATGGCAGTTCTAGAGCGGTGGAGCCATGGTTAAGGGCCATTCGGGTTCTTGGGCGGCAACAAATGCTGTGGTCGAGAGGCCAGCAGTGTCAAAATGCCTTAACCATAGTGCATGGGCGTGCTTGACTTGGTGCGAGGAGCCGTAGGATGCGCGGGAACCGCCGTGCGGCGGCAAAGTCGTGTGTGCAAAATGGCGGTTCGGAGCCGTGGAGCGGAGGTTAAGTTACGTTCGGGCTCTCGAGTGACGGAAATGCTATGGTAGAGAGGCCGGGAGGTGTCAAAATGCCTTAACCATGGCGTACGGGCATGCTTGACTCGAGCCGAGAGCCATAAAATGCGTTGGAACCGACCGTGCGGCGGCATGGCGAGTGTGCAAATATGGCGGTTTTGGGCGGTGGAGGCATGGTTAAGGGCCCTTCGGGCTCTTAGGTGATGGAAAACTCTATGGTGGAGAGGTGAGAGGCATCAAAATTGCTTAACCATGGCGTACGGGCGTGCTTGACCCGGTGCCGAGAGCCATAGGATGCACGGGATCCGGCCGTGCGGCGGCACGGTCGTGTGTGCAATTATGGATGCAGGTCGTGGGCTATAGTTAAGGGCCGTTCGGGTTCTCGGGTGATGACAAACATTGTGGTGGTGAGGCCGGAGGCATCAAAATGCCTTAACCATGGCATACGGTCGGGCTTGACCTAGTGTGAGAGCTGTAGGACACGCACGAACCGGGCGTGCGTAGCATATTCGTGTGTGCAAATATGGCGGTTCTAGAGCTGTGGAGCCATGGTTAAGGGCCATTCGGGTTCTCGGGCGGCAACAAACGGCGTGGTGGAGAGGCTAGAGGTGTCAAAATGCCTTAACCATGGCGTACGGGCATGCTTGACTTGGTGCTTGCGAGCCATAGGATGCGTTGGAGCGGCCGTGTGGCCGGCATGGTCGTGTGTGCAAATATGGCGGTTACGGGCCGTGGAGCCAAGGTTAAGTGCCATTCGGGCTCTCGGCGATGGCAAAGCGCTATGGTAGAGAGGCCGGGGAGGTGTCAAAATGCCTTAACCATGGCGTACGAGCATGCTTGACTCAGTCGGGAGCCATAGGATGCGTTGGAACCGGCCGTGCGCGGCATGGTCGTGTGTGCAAATATGGCAGTTTTGCAGCCGTGGAGCTGTGGTTAAGGGCCCTTCAGGCTCTTAGGTGATGAAAAACTCTATGGTGGAGAGGTGAGAGGCATCAAAATGGCTTAACCATGGCGTACGGGCGTGCTTGACCCGGTGCCAGAGCCGTAGGATGCACGGGGGATCCAGCGTGCGGCGGCACGGTCGTGTGTGCAATTATGGATGCAGGTCGTGGAGGGCTATAGTTAAGGGCCGTTCGGGCTCTCGGGTGATGACAAATATTGTGGTGGTGAGGCCGGGCGTCAAACGCCTTAACCATGGCATACGGTCGTGCTTGACCTAGTGTCAAGAGCTATAGGACATGCGAGGCGGGGCGTGCGGTAGCATAGTCGTGTGTGCAAATATGGCGGTTCTAGAGCTGTGGAGCCATGGTTAAGGGCCATTCGGGTTCTCGGGCGGTAACAAATGCTGTGGTGGAGAGGCCAAAGGTGTTAAAAACGCCTTAACCATGGTGCATGGGCGTGCTTGACTTGGTGCGAGGAGCCAGTAGGACACATAGGAACCGGCCGTGCGGTAGCAAAGTCGTGTGTGCAAATATGGCAGTTACGGAGCCGTGGAGCCGAGGTTAAGGGCCGTTCGGGCTCTCGGCGATGACAAACGCTATGGTAGAGAGGCCGGAAGGTGTCAAAATGCCTTAACCATGGGCGTACGGGCTTGCTTGACTCGGTCTTAGGGAGACATAGGATGCGTTGGAACCGACCATGCGGCAGCATGGTCGTGTGTGCAAATGTGGCGTTTCTTGCCGTGGAGCCATGGTTAAGGGCCCTTCGGGCTCTCGGGTGATGGAAAACTCTATGGTGGAGAGGTGAGAGGCATCAAAATGGCTTAACCATGGCGTGCCAGTGTGCTTAAGGCTGGTGCCGAGAGCCGTAGGATGCACGGATCGGCCGTGCGGCGGCACGGTCGTGTGTGCAATTATGGATGTTACGGAGTCGTGGAGCTATTGTTAAGGCCGTTCGGTCTCTCGGGTGATGACAAACATTGTGGTGGTGGGGCCGGAGGTGTCAAACGCCTTAACCATGGCATACGGTCGTGCTTGACCTAGTGTCGAGAGCTGTAGGACACGTAGGAGCAGGTTTGTGCGGTAGCATAGTCGTGTGTGCAAATATGGCAGTTCTAGGCGGTGGAGCCATGGTTAAGGGCCATTCGGGTTCTTGGGTGGCAACAAATGCTGTGGTCGAGAGTCCAACGGTGTCAAAATGCCTTAACCATAGTGCATGGGCGTGCTTGACTTGGTGCGAGGAGCCGTAGGATGCGCAGGAACCGGCCGTGCGGCGGCAAGTCGTGTGTGCAAATATGGCGGTTACAGGAGCCGTGGAGCCGAGGTTAAGTGCCGTTCGGGCTCTCGAGTGACGGCAACGCTATGGGCCAAGAGGTGTCAAAATGCCTTAACCATGGCGTACGGGCATGCTTGACTCGGCCCGGGAGCCATAAAATGCGTTGGAACCGACCGTGCGGCAGCATGGTCGAGTGTGCAAATATTTCAGTTTTGGAGCCGTGGAGGCAAGGTTAAGGGCCCTTCGGGCTCTTAGGTGATGGAAAACTCTATGGTGGAGAGGTGAGAGGCATCAAAATGGCTTAACTATGGCGTACGGGCGTGCTTGACCCAGTGCCGAGAGCCATAGGATGCACAGGATCCGGCCGTGCGGCAGCACAGTCGTGTGTGCAATTATGGATGTTCTAGAGTCGTGGAGCTATAGTTAAGGGCCGTTCGGGCTCTCGGGTGATGACAAACATTGTGGTGGTGAGGCCGGAGGCATCAAAACGCCTTAACCATGGCATACGGTCATGCTTGACCTGAGTGTCAAGAGGTTTGTAGGACACGCACGAACCGGGCGTGCGGTAGCATATTCGTATGTGCAAATATGGCGGTTCTAGATCGGTGGAGCCATGGTTAAGGGCCATTCGGGTTCTCGGGCGGCAACAAACGGCGTGGTGGAGAGGCTAGAGGTGTCAAAATGCCTTAACCATGGCTACGGGCATGCTTGACTCGGTGCCAGGAGCCATAGGATGCGTTAGGCCCGGCCGTGTGGCGGCATGGTCGTGTGTGCAAATATGGCGGTTCGGGCGCGTGGAGCCAAGGTTAAGGGCCATTCGGAGCTCTCGAGCGATGGCAAATGCTATGGTAGAGAGGCCGAGAGGTGTCAAAATGCCTTAACCATGGCGTACGAGCATGCTTGACTCGTCTTGAGAGCCATCGGATGCGTTGGAACCGGCCGTGCGGCGGCATGGTCGTGTGTGCAAATATGGCGGTTTGCGGCCGTGGAGGCTGTGGTTAAGGGCCCTTCGGGCTCTTAGGTGATGGAAAACTCTATGGTGGAGAGGTGAGAGGCATCAAAATGGCTTAACTATGGCGTACGGCGTGCTTGACCCGGTCTTTGAGAGCCATAGGATGCACGAGATCCGGCCGTGCGGCAGCATGGTCGTGTGTGCAATTATGGATGTTCTGGAGTCGTGGAGGCATGGTTAAGGGCCGTTCGGGCTCTCGGGTGATGACAAACATTGTGGTGGTGAGGCCAGAGGCATCAAACGCCTTAACCATGGCATACGGTCATGCTTGACCTAGTGTCAAAAGCTGTAGGACACGCACGGGCCGAGCATGCGGTACCATATTCGTATGTGCAAATATGGCGGTTCTAGAAGCTGTGGAGCCATGGTTAAAGGGCCATTCGGGTTCTCGGGCGGCAACAAACGCTGTGGTGGAGAGGCTAGAGGTGTCAAAATGCCTTAACCGGCATACGGGCATGCTTGACTCGGTGCCGGGAGCCATAGGATGCGTTAGGCCCGGCCGTGCGGCGGCATGGTCGTGTGTGCAAATATGGCGGTTACGGGTAGTGGAGCTAAGGTTAAGGGCCATTTAGGCTCTCGGCGATGGCAAAGCGCTATGGTAGAGAGGCCGGAGGTGTCAAAATGCCTTAACCATGGGCGTGCGGGCATGCTTAACTCAGTGCCTTGAGAGCCATAGGATGCGTTGGAACCGGCCGTGCGGCGGCATGGTCGTGTGTGCAAATATGGCAGTTTGCGGCCGTGTTGTGGTTAAGGGCCCTTCAAGCTCTCGGGTGATGAAAAACTCTATGGTGGAGAGGTGAGAGGCATCAAAATGGCTTAACCATGGGCGTACGGGCATGCTTGACCTGGAATGCTTGAGAGCCGTAGGATGCACGGGATCAGTGTGCGAGCAGCGATCGTGTGTGCAATTATGGATGTTACTGGGTCGTGGAGCTATAGTTAAGGGCCATTCGGGCTCTCGGGTGATGACAAATATTGTGGTCTTTGAGGCCGGAGGCGTCAAAACACCTTAACCATGGCATACGGTCGTGCTTGACCTAGTGTCGAGAGCTATAGGACATGCGGAGGCTGTTTGTGCGGTAGCATAGTCGTGTGTGCAAATATGGCCGGTTCTAGACTGTGGAGCCATGGTTAAGGGCCGTTCGGGTTCTCGGGCGGTAATAAATGCTGTGGTGGAGAGGCCAAAGGTGTTAAAATGCCTTAACCATGGTGCATGGGCGTGCTTGACTTGGTGCGAGGAGCCGTAGGACGCATAGGAACCGGCCGTGCAGCAGCAAGTCGTGTGTGCAAATATGGCAGTTCGGAGCCGTGGAGCCGGGTTAAGGGCCATTCGGGCTCTCGGCGATGACAAACGCTATGGTAGAGAGGCCGGGTGTCAAAATGCCTTAACCATGGCGTACGGGCTTGCTTGACTCGGTCGGGAGCCATAGGACGCGTTGGAACCGACCATGCGGCGGCATGGTCGTGTGTGCAAATGTGGCGGCTTCTTTGCCGTGGAGCCATGGTTAAGGGCCCTTCAGGCTCTCGGGTGATGGAAAACTCTATGGTGGAGAGGTGAGAGGCATCAAAATGGCTTAACCATGGCGTACGAGTGTGCTTGAACCGGTGCCGAGAGCCGTAGGATGCACAGGATTCGGCCGTGCGCCAGCACAATCGTGTGTGCAATTATGGATGTTCTGGAGTCGTGGATCTATAGTTAAGGGCCGTTCGGGCTCTCGGGTGATGACAAACAATGTGGTGGTGGGGCCAGAGGTGTCAAAACGCCTTAACCATGGCATACGGTCGTGCTTGACCTAGTGTCGAGAGCATGTAGGACATGTAGGAACCGGTGTGCGGTAGCATAGTCGTGTGTGCAAATATGGCGGTTCTAGGCGGTGGAGCCATGGTTAAGGGCCATTCGGGTTCTTGGGCGGCAACAAATGCGTAGTCGAGAGGCCGCCCGGTGTCAAAATGCCTTAACCATAGTGCATGGACGTGCTTGACTTGGTGTGAGGAGCCGTAGGATGCGCGGGAACCGGCCGTGCGCGGCAAGTCGTGTGTGCAAATATGGCGGTTACGGAGCCGTGGAGCCGAGGTTAAGTGCCGTTCAGGCTCTCGAGTGATGGAAAATGCTATGGTAGAGAGACGGAGGTGTCAAAATGCCTTAACCATGGCGTACGAGGCATGCTTGACTCGGAAACCGGGAGCCATAAAATGCGTTGGAACCGGCCAGGTGCGGCGGCATCGTCGAGTGTGCAAATATGGCGGTTTTGGAGCCGTGGAGGCATGGTTAAGGGCCCTTCGAGGCTCTCGGGTGATGGAAAACTCTATGGTGGAGAGGTGAGAGGCATCAAAATGGCTTAACCATGACGTACGGGCGTGCTTGACCCGGTCGAGAGCCATAGGATGCACGAGGATCCGACCATGCGGCGGCACGGTCGTGTGTGCAATTATGGATGTTACGGAGTCGTGGAGGCTGTAGTTAAGGGCCGTTCAGGCTCTCGGGTGATGATAAACATTGTGGTGGTGAGGCCAGAGGCATCGAAATGCCTTATCCATGGCATACGGTCATGCTTGACCTAGTGTCAAGAGGCTGTAGGACACGCACGAACCGGCGTGCGGTAGCATATTCGTGTGTGCAAATATGGCGGTTCTAGAGTTTGTGGAGCCATGGTTAAGGGCCATTCGGGTTCTCGAGGTGGCAACAAATGCTGTGGTGGAGAGGCTAGAGGTGTCAAAATGCCTTAACCATGGCGTACGGGCATGCTTGACTCGGTGCCGGGAGCCATAGGATGCGTTGGAAGCGGCCGTGCGCGGCATGGTCGTGTGTGCAAATATGGCGGTTCTGGGCCGTGGAGCCAAGGTTAAGGGCCGTTCGGGCTCTTGAGCGATGGCAAATGCTATGGTAGAGAGGCCGGAGGTGTCAAAATGCCTTAACCATGGTGTGCGGACATGCTTGACTCGGTGCGAGAGCCATAGGATGCGTTGGAACCGGCCGTGCGGCGACGCATGGTCGTGTGTGCATATATGGCGGTTTTGCGGCCGTGGAGGCGTGGTTAAGGGCCCTTCAGGCTCTCGGGTGATGAAAAACTCTATGGTGGAGAGGTGAGAGGCATCAAAATGGCTTAACCATGGCGTGCGGGCGTGCTTGACCCGGTGCCGAGAGCCGTAGGAAGCACGGGGATCTGGCGTGTGCGGCAGCGGTCGTGTGTGCAATTATGGATGTTACGGAGTCGTGGAGCTATAGTTAAGGGCCGTTCGGGCTCTCGGGTGATGACAAATATTGTGGTGGTGAGGCCGGAGGCGTCAAAAATGCCTTAACCATGGCATACGGTCGTGCTTGACCCGGTGTCGAGAGCTATAGGACATGCAGGAACTGGTGCGGTAGCATAGTCGTGTGCAAATATGGCGGTTCTAGAGTTTGTGGAGCCATGGTTAAGGGCCATTAGGGTTCTCGGGTGGTAAAAAACGCTGTGGTGGAGAGGCCAAAGGTGTTAAAACGCCTTAACCATGGGGCATGGGCGTGCTTGACTTGGTGCGAGGAGCCGTAGGACGCATAGGAGCCGGCCGTGCGGCGGCAAAGTCGTGTGTGCAAATATGGCGATTCTGGAGGCCGTGGGCGGAGTTAAGGGCGTTCGGGCTCTCGAGCAACGACAAACGCTATGGTAGAGAGGCCGGAGGGTGTCAAAATGCCTTAACCATGGCGTACGGGCTTGCTTGACACGGTCTTTGGGAGCCATAGGACGCGTTGGGCCGGCCCAGGTGCGGCGGCATGGTCGTGTGTGCAAATGTGGCAGTTTCTTTGCCGTGGAGCCATGGTTAAGGGCCCTTCGGGCTCTCGGGTGATGGAAAACTCTATGGTGGAGAGGTGAGAGGCATCAAAATGGCTTAACCATGGCGTACGGGTGTGCTTGAACCGGTGCCGGGGCCGTAGGATCCACGGGATCCGGCCGTGCGCCCGGCACGGTCATGTGTGCAATTATGGATGTTACGGAGTCATGGAGCTATAGTTAAGGGCCGTTCGGGCTCTCGGGTGATGACAAACATTGTGGTGGTGGGGCCGGAGGTGTCAAAATGCCTTAACCATGGCATGCGGTCGTGCTTGACCTAGTGTCGGCGTAGGACACGTAGGAACCGGGCGTGCGGTAGCATAGTCGTGTGTGCGAATATGGCGGTTCTAGAGCGGTGGAGCCATGGTTAAGGGCCATTCGGGTTCTTGGGCAGCAACAAATGCGTGGTCGAGAGGCCGGTGGTGTCATAACACCTTAACCATAGTGCATGGGCGTGCTTGACTTGGTGCGGGCGTAGGATGCGCGGGAACCGGCCGTGCGGCGGCAAAGTCGTGTGTGCAAATATGGCGGTTACGGAGCCGTGGATCCGGGTTAAGTGCCGTTCGGGCTCTCGGTGACGGCAAACGCTATGGTAGAGAGGCCCGGAGGTGTCAAAATGCCTTAACCATGGCGTACAAGCATGCTTGACTCGGGCGGGAGCCATAAAATGCGTTGGAACCGGCCGTGCGGCGGCATGGTCGAGTGTGCAAATATGGCAGTTTTGGAGCCGTGGAGGCATGGTTAAAGGCCCTTCGGGCTCTCGGGTGATGGAAAACTCTATGGTGGAAGGTGAGAGGCATCAAAATGGCTTAACCATGGCGTACGGGCGTGCTTGACCCGGTCTTGAGAGCCATAGGATGCACGGGATCCGGCCGTGCGGCGGCACAATCGTGTGTGCAATTATGGATGCAGGTCGTGGAGCTGTAGTTAAGGGCCGTTCAGGCTCTTGGGTGATGACAAACATTATGGTGGTGAGGCTAGAGGCATCAAAATGCCTTAACCATGGCATACGGTCATGCTTGACCTAGTGTCAAGAGCTGTAGGACACGCACGAGCCGGCTCTGCGGTAGCATATTCGTGTGTGCAAATATGGCAGTTCTAGAGCTGTGGAGCCATGGTTAAGGGCCATTTAGGTTCTCAGGCGGCAACAAACGCTGTGGTGGAGAGGCTAGAGGTGTCAAAATGCCTTAACCATGGCGTACGGGCATGCTTGACTCAGTGCCAGGAGCCATAGGATGCGTTGGAACTAACCGTGCGGCAGCATGGTCGTGTGCGCAAATATGGCAGTTCTGGAGCCATGGAGCCAAGGTTAAGGGCCATTCAGGCTCTCGAGCAATGGCAAATGCTATGGTAGAGAGGCCAGAGGTGTCAAAATGCCTTAACCATGGCGTACGGGCATGCTTGACTCAGTGCCGAGAGCCATAGGATGCGTTGGAACCGACCGTGTGGCAGCATGGTCGTGTGTGCAAATATGGCAGTTTTGCAGCCGTGGAGCTGTGGTTAAGGGCCCTTCAGGCTCTCGGGTGATGAAAAACTCTATGGTGGAGAGGTGAGAGGCATGAAAATGGCTTAACCTTGGCGTACGGGCGTGCTTGACCCGGTGCCGAGAGCCGTAGGATGCACAGGATCCGGCTGTGCGGCAGCACAGTCGTGTGTGCAATTATGGATGTTCTGGAGTCATGGAGCTATAGTTAAGGGCCGTTCGGGCTCTCGGGTGATGACAAATATTGTGGTGGTGAGGCCGGGCGTCAAATGCCTTAACCATGGCATACGGTCGTGCTTGACCTAGTGTCAAGGGCTATAGGACATGCAGGAACTGGCTGTGCGGTAGCATAGTCGTGTGTGCAAATATGGCAGTTCTAGAGCTGTGGAGCCATGGTTAAGGGCCATTCGGGTTCTCGGGCGGTAATAAACGCTGTGGTGGAGAGGGCAAAGGTGTTAAAATGCCTTAACCATGGTGCATGGGCGTGCTTGACTTGGTGCAAGGAGCCGTAGGACGCATAGGAACCGGCCGTGCGGCAGCAAAGTCGTGTGTGCAAATATGGCAGTTCTGGAGCCGTGGAGCCGAGGTTAAGGGCCATTCAGGCTCTCGAGCGACGACAAACGCTATGGTAGAGAGGCCAGAGGTGTCAAAATGCCTTAACCATGGCATACGGGCTTGCTTGACTCAGTGCCGGGAGCCATAGGACGCGTTGGAACCGACCATGCGGCAGCATGGTCGTGTGTGCAAATGTGGCAGTTTTACTGCCGTGGAGCCATGGTTAAGGGCCCTTCAGGCTCTCGGGTGATGGAAAACTCTATGGTGGAGAGGTGAGAGGCATCAAAATGGCTTAACCATGGCGTACGGGTGTGCTTGAACCGGTGCCGAGAGCCGTAGGATGCACTGGATCCGGCCGTGCGCCGGCACAGTCATGTGCAATTATGGATGTTCTGGAGTCATGGAGCTATAGTTAAGGGCCGTTCGGGCTCTCGGGTGATGACAAACATTGTGGTGGTGGGGCGGAAGGTGTCAAAACGCCTTAACCATGGCATACGGTCGTGCTTGACCTAGTGTCGAGAGCTGTAGGACACGTAGGAACCGGGCTGTGCGGTAGCATAGTCGTGTGTGCGAATATGGCGGTTCTAGAGCGGTGGAGCCATGGTTAAAGGGCCATTCGGGTTCTTGGGCAGCAACAAATGCGTGGTCGAGAGGCCAGCGGTGTCTTAACCATAGTGCATGGGCGTGCTTGAGTTGGTGCGAGGAGAGTAGGATGCGCGGGAACCGGCCGTGCGGCGGCAAAGTCGTGTGTGCAAATATGGCGGTTACGGGCCGTGGATCCCAGGAGTTAAGTGCCGTTCGAGGCTCGGTGACGGCAAACGCTATGGTAGAGAGGCCGGAGGTGTCAAAATGCCTTAACCATGGCGTACGGGCATGCTTGACTCGAGAGCGGGAGCCATAAAATGCGTTGGAACCGGTAGTGCGCCGGCATGGTGAGGAGTGTGTGCAAATATGGCGGTTTTGGGGCGGTGGAGGCATGGTTAAAGGCCCTTCGGGCTCTCGGGTGATGGAAAACTCTATGGTGGAGAGGTGAGAGGCATCAAAATGGCTTAACCATGGCGTACGGGCGTGCTTGACCGGTCTTAGAGAGCCATAGGATGCACGGGGATCCGGCCGTGCGGCGCACAATCGTGTGTGCAATTATGGATGCAGGTCGTGGGCTGTAGTTAAGGGCCGTTCGGGCTCTTGGGTGATGACAAACATTATGGTGGTGAGGCTAGAGGCATCAAAATGCCTTAACCATGGCATACGGTCATGCTTGACCTAGTGTCAAGGCGCATAGGACACGCACGAGCCGGCTCTGCGGTAGCATATTCGTGTGTGCAAATATGACGGTTCTAGAGTTTGTGGAGCCATGGTTAAGGGCCATTTAGGTTCTCGGCGGCAACAAACCTTTGTGGTGGAGAGGCTAGAGGTGTCAAAATGCCTTAACCATGGCGTACGGGCATGCGGCTCGGTGCCGGGAGCCATAGGATGCGTTGGAACTAGGTGCGGCGGCATGGTCGTGTGCGCAAATATGGCGGTTACGGAGCCATGGAGCCAAGGTTAAGGGCCATTCGGGCTCTCGAGCAATGGCAAATGCTATGGTAGAGAGGCCGAGAGGTGTCAAAATGCCTTAACCATGGGCGTGCGGGCATGCTTGACTCGGTGCGGAAACCATAGGATGCGTTGGAACCGACCGTGTGGCGGCATGGTCGTGTGTGCAAATATGGCGGTTTTGCAGCCGTGGGTTTGTGGTTAAGGGCCCTTCGGGCTCTCGGGTGATGAAAAACTCTATGGTGGAGAGGTGAGAGGCATGAAAATGGCTTAACCTTGGCGTACGGGCGTGCTTGACCCGGTGCGAGAGCCGTAGGATGCACGGGGATCCGGGCGTGCGGCAGCACGTCGTGTGCAATTATGGATGTTACGGAGTCATGGAGCTATAGTTAAGGGCCGTTCGGGCTCTCGGGTGATGACAAATATTGTGGTGGTGAGGCCGGGCGTCAAAATGCCTTAACCATGGCATACGGTCGTGCTTGACCTAGTGTCAAGGGCTATAGGACATACGCGAGGCGGGGCGTGCGGTAGCATAGTCGTGTGTGCAAATATGGCGGTTCTAGAGTTTGTGGAGCCATGGTTAAGGGCCATTCGGGTTCTCGGGCGGTAATAAACGCTGTGGTGGAGAGGGCAAAGGTGTTAAAATGCCTTAACCATGGTGCATGGGCGTGCTCGACTTGGTGCAAGGCCGTGGGGACGCATAGGAACCGGCCGTGCGGCGGCAAAGTCGTGTGTGCAAATATGGCAGTTACGGAGCCGTGGAGCGAGGTTAAGGGCCATTCGGGCTCTCGGCGACGACAAACGCTATGGTAGAGAGGCCAGAGGTGTCAAAATGCCTTAACCATGGCATACGGGCTTGCTTGACTCGGTGCGGGAGCCATAGGACGCGTTGGAACCGACCATGCGGCGGCATGGTCGTGTGTGCAAATGTGGCGGTTTTTGCGCCGTGGAGCCATGGTTAAGGGCCCTTCGGGCTCTCGGGTGATGGAAAACTCTATGGTGGAGAGGTGAGAGGCATCAAAATGGCTTAACCATGGCGTGCGGGTGTGCTTGAACCGGTCGAGAGCCGTAGGATGCACGGGGATCCGGCCGTGCGCCCGGTACAGTCATGTGTGCAATTATGGATGTTACGGAGTCATGGAGCTATAGTTAAGGGCCGTTCGGGCTCTCGGGTGATGACAAACATTGTGGTGGTGGGGCCGGAAGGTGTCAAAACGCCTTAACCATGGCATACGGTCGTGCTTGACCTAGTGTCGAGGCGCTGTAGGACACGTAGGAACCGACGTGCGGTAGCATAGTCGTGTGTGCGCATATGGCGAGTTCTAGAGCGGTGGAGCCATGGTTAAGGGCCATTCGGGTTCTTGGGCAGCAACAAATCTTTGTGGTCGAGAGACGCGGTGTCATAACACCTTAACCATAGTGCATGGGGCGTGCTTGAGTTGGTGCGAGGAGCCGTAGGATGCGCGGAACCGGCGTGCGCGGCAAAGTCGTGTGTGCAAATATGGCGGTTCTTGGAGCCGTGGTTCCCGGGTTAAGTGCCGTTCGGAGCTCAGTGACGGCAAACGCTATGGTAGAGACGGAAGGTGTCAAATGCCTTAACCATGGCGTACGGGCATGCTTGACTGAGCCGGGAGCCATAAAATGCGTTGGAACCGGCCGTGCGGCGGCATGGTCGAGTGTGCAAATATGGCAGTTTTGGGCCGTGGAGGCATGGTTAAAGGCCCCGGGCTCCCGGGTGATGGAAAACTCTATGGTGGAGAGGTGAGAGGCATCAAAATGGCTTAACCATGGCGTACGGGCGTGCTTGACCCGGTCTTGAGAGCCATAGGATGCACGAGGATCCGGCCGTGCGGCAGCACAATCGTGTGTGCAATTATGGATGTTGCTGGGTCGTGGAGGCTGTAGTTAAGGGCCGTTCAGGCTCTTGGGTGATGACAAACATTATGGTGGTGAGGCTAGAGGCATCAAAATGCCTTAACCATGGCATACGGTCATGCTTGACCTAGTGTCAAGAGCTGTAGGACACGCACGAACCGGCTCTGCGGTAGCATATTCGTGTGTGCAAATATGGCAGTTCTAGAGCTGTGGAGCCATGGTTAAGGGCCATTTAGGTTCTTAGGCGGCAACAAACGCTGTGGTGGAGAGGCTAGAGGTGTCAAAATGCCTTAACCATGCCGTACGGGCATGCTTGACTCAGTGCCAGGAGCCATAGGATGCGTTGGAACTAACCGTGCGGCAGCATGGTCGTGTGTGCAAATATGGCGGGTTCTGGAGCCATGGAGCCAAGGTTAGGGCCATTCGGGCTCTCGAGCAATGGAAAATGCTATGGTAGAGAGGCCGGAAGGTGTCAAAATGCCTTAACCATGGCGTGGGCATACTTGACTCGGTGCGAAGCCATAGGATGCGTTGGAACCGACAGGTGTGGCGGCATGGTCGTGTGTGTGCAAATGGCGGTTTTGCAGCCGTGTTTGTGGTTAAGGGCCCTTCGGGCTCTCGGGTGATGAAAAACTCTATGGTGGAGAGGTGAGAGGCATGAAAATGGCTTAACCTTGGCGTACGGGCGTGCTTGACCCGGTGCCGGGGCGTAGGATGCACCGGATCCGGCGTGCGGCGGCACGGTCGTGTGTGCAATTATGGATGTTACAGGTCATGGAGCTATAGTTAAGGGCCGTTCGGGCTCTCGGGTGATGACAAATATTGTGGTGGTGAGGCCGGAGGCGTCAAAATTCCTTAACCATGGAATACGGTCGTGCTTGACCTAGTGTCAAGAGCTATAGGACATGCGAGGCGGTTTGTGCGGTAGCATAGTCGTGTGTGCAAATATGGCGGTTCTAGAGTTTGTGGAGCCATGGTTAAGTGCCATTCGGGTTCTCGGGGCGGTAATAAACGCTGTGGTGGAGAGGGCAAAGGTGTTAAAATGCCTTAACCATGGTGCATGGGCGTGCTTGACTTGGTGCAAGGAGCCGTAGGGACGCATAGGAAGCCCCGCCGTGCGGCGGCAAAGTCGTGTGTGCAAATATGGCGGTCTACAGGAGCCGTGGAGCCGGGTTAAGGGCCATTCGGGCTCTCGGCGACGACAAAACGCTATGGTAGAGAGGCCAGAGGTGTCAAAATGCCTTAACCATGGCATACGGGCTTGCTTGACTCGAGTCTTGGGAGCCATGGGGACGCGTTGGAACCGACCATGCGGCGGCATGGTCGTGTGTGCAAATGTGGCGGTTTTGCGCACGTGGAGCCATGGTTAAGGGCCCTTCAGGCTCTCGGGTGATGGAAAACTCTATGGTGGAGAGGTGAGAGGCATCAAAATGGCTTAACCATGGCGTATGGGTGTGCTTGAACCGGTCGAGAGCCGTAGGATGCACGGGGGATCCGGCCGTGCGCCGGCACGGTCGTGTGTGCAATTATGGATGTTACGGAGTCGTGGAGGCGTAGTTAGGGCCGTTCGGGCTCTTGGGTGATGACAAACATTGTGGTGGTGAGGCCCGGAGGCATCAAAACGCCATAACCATGGCATACGGTCATGCTTGACCCATAGTGTCGAGAGGCCAAGGACACGCGAACCGGGCGTGCGGTAGCATATTCGTGTGTGCAAATATGGCGGTTCTAGAGTTTGTGGAGCCATGGTTAAGGGCCATTCGGGTTCTCGAGGGCGGCAACAAACGCTGTGGTGGAGAGTCTAGAGGTGTCAAAATACCTTAACCATGGCGTACGGGCATGCTTGACTTAGTGCCGGGAGCCATAGGATGCGTTAGGCCCGGCCGTGCGCGGCATGGTCATGTGTGCAAATGTGGCGGTTACTGGAGCCATGGAGCCAAGGTTAAGGGCCGTTCGGGCTCTCGGCGATGGCAAACGCTATGGTAGAGAGGCCGGAGGTGTCAAAAATGCCTTAACCATGGCGTGAGCATGCTTGACTCGGTGCCGAGAGCCATAGGATGCGTTGGGCCGGCCGTGCGGCGGCATGGTCGTGTGTGCAAATATGGCGGTTTTGCGGCCGTGGGGCGTGGTTAAGGGCCCTTCGAGGCTCTCGGGTGATGGAAAACTCTATGGTGGAAGGTGACGAGGCATCAAAATGGCTTAACCATGGCGTACGGGTGTGCTTGAACTGGTGCCGAGGCCGTAGGATGCAGGGGGATCCGGCCGTGCGCCGGCACGGTCGTGTGTGCAATTATGGATGTTACGGAGTCGTGGAGCTATAGTTAAGGGCCGTTCGGGCTCTCGGGTGATGACAAATATTGTGGTGGTGGGGCCGGCGTCAAAATGCCTTAACCATGGCATACGGTCGTGCTTGACCTAGTGTGAAAGAGCTATAGGACATGCGGGAACTTCGATTTGTGCGGTAGCATAGTCGTGTGTGCAAATATGGCGGTTCTAGAGCGGTGGAGCCATGGTTAAGGGCCATTCGGGTTCTTGGGCGGCAACAAATGCTGTGGTCGAGGCCGGCGGTGTCAAACGCCTTAACCATAGTGCATGGGCGTGCTTGACTTGGTGCGAGGAGCCGTATGATGCGCGAGGAACCGGCCGTGCGGCCGGCAAGTCGTGTGTGCAAATATGGCGGTTACGGAGCCGTGGAGCCGAGGTTAAGTGCCGTTCGGGCTCTCAGTGACGGCAAACGCTATGGTAGAGGCCGGAGGTGTCAAAATGCCTTAACCATGGCGTACGGGCATGCTCGACTCGAGGCCGGGAGCCATAAAATGCGTTGGAACCGGCCGTGCGGCAGCATGGTCGAGTGTGCAAATATGGCGGTTTTGGAGGCTGTGGAGGCATGGTTAAGGGCCCTTCGGGCTCTCGGGTGATGGAAAACTCTATGGTGGAGAGGTGAGAGGCATCAAAATGGCTTAACCATGGGCGTGCGGCGTGCTTGACCCGGTCGAGAGCCATAGGATGCACGGGGATCCGGCAGGTGCGGCTGCACGGTCGTGTGTGCAATTATGGATGTTGCAGGTCGTGGAGGCTGTAGTTAAGGGCCGTTCGAGGGCTCTTGGGTGATGACAAACATTGTGGTGGTGAGGCCCGGAAGGCATCAAAACGCCATAACCATGGCATACGGTCATGCTTGACCTAGTGTCAAGAGGCTGTAGGACACGCACAGGCGTGCGGTAGCATATTCGTGTGTGTGCAAATATGGCGAGTTCTAGAGTTTTGTGGAGCCATGGTTAAGGGCCATTCAGTTCTCGGCGGCAACAAACGCTGTGGTGGAGAGGTTAGAGGTGTCAAAATACCTTAACCATGGGCGTACGGGCATGCTTGACTTAGTGCCGGGAGCCATAGGATGCGTTAGGCCCGGCCGTGCGCGGCATGGTCGTGTGTGCAAATACGGCGGTTACGGAGCCGTGGAGCCAAGGTTAAGGGCCATTCGGGCTCTCGGCGATGGCAAACACTATGGTAGAGAGGCCGAGGGTGTCAAAATGCCTTAACCATGGCGTGCGGGCATGCTTGACTCGGTGCGAGAGCCATAGGATGCGTTGGAACCGGCCGTGCGGCGGCATGGTGTGTCTACCAAATATCGCGGTTGCGGCCGTGGAGGCGTAGTTAAGGGCCCTTTAGGCTCTCGGGTGATGGAAAACTCTATGGTGGAGAGGTGAGAGGCATCAAAATGGCTTAACCATGGCGTGCGGGCGTGCTTCACCGTGCCGAGAGCCGTAGGATTCACAGGATCCGGTTTGTGCGCCGGCACGTCATGTGTGCAATTATGGATGTTCGGAGTCGTGGAGCTATAGTTAAGGGCCGTTCGGGCTCTCGGGTGATGTCAAACATTGTGGTGGTGGGGCCGGGGCGTCAAAATGCCTTAACCATGGCATACGGTCGTGCTTGACCTAGTGTGAGAGCTATAGGACATGCGGGAACCCGGGCGTGCGGTAGCATAGTCGTGTGTGCAAATATGGCGATTCTAGAGTGGTGGAGCCATGGTTAAGGGCCATTCGGGTTCTTGGGCAACAAATGCTGTGGTCGAGAGGCCGGCGGTGTCCGCCTTAGCCATAGTGCATGGGCGTACTTGACTTGGTGCGAGCCGTATGATGCGCGAGAACCGGCCGTGCGGCGGCAAAGTCGTGTGTGCAAATATGGCGGTTACGGGTAGTGGAGGCGAGGTTAAGTGCCGTTCGAGGCTCTCAGTGACGGCAAACGCTATGGTAGAGAGACGGGAAGTGTCAAAATGCCAACAAGCGTGCGGGCATGTGACTCGAAACCAAGGCCATAAAATGCGTTGGAACCGACCGTGCGGCAGCAAGGTCGAGTGTGCAAATATGGCCGGTTGGAGGCGCGGAGGCATGGTTAAGGGCCCTTCGGGCTCTCGGGTGATGGAAAACTCTATGGTGGAGAGGTGAGAGGCATCAAAATGGCTTAACCATGGGCGTACGGGCGTGCTTGACCCGGTCGCGAGAGCCATAGGATGCCTGGGATCCGGCAGGTGCGGCAGCACGGTCGTGTGTGCAATTATGGATGCTTGCAGGTCGTGGAGCTGTAGTTAAGGGCCGTTCGGGCTCTTGGGTGATGACAAACATCATGGTGGTGAGACGGAGGCATCAAAATGCCTTAACCATGGCATACGGTCATGCTTGACCTAGTGTCAAGAAGAGTAGCAGGACACGCACGAGCCAGTTTGTGCGGTAGCATATTCGTGTGTGCAAATATGGCGATTCTAGAGGTTTGTGGAGCCATGGTTAAGGGCCATTCGAGGTTCTCGGCGGCAGCTTTCGCATGGTGGAGAGGCTAGAGGTGTCAAATGCCTTAACCATGGCGTACGGGCATGCTTGACTCGGTGCCCGGAGCCATAGGATGCGTTGGGCCCGGCCAGTGCGCGGCATGGTCGTGTGTGCAAATATGGCGGTTCTGTGGCAGAGTGGAGCCAAAGTTAAGGGCCGTTCGGGCTCTCGGCGATAAGCAAACACTATGGTAGAGGCGGAAGGTGTCAAAAAATGCCTTAACCATGGCGTACGAGCATGCTTGACTCGGTGCCGAGAGCCATAGGATGCGTTGGAACCGGCCAGTGCGGCGGCATGGTCGTGTGTGCAAATATGGCGGTTGCGGTCGTGGAGGCTGTGGTTAAGGGCCCTTCGGGCTCTCGGGTGATGAAAAACTCTATGGTGGAGAGGTGAGAGGCATCAAAATGGGTTAGGTGGCGTGCGGGTGTGCTTGACCCGGTGGGAGGCCGTAGGATGCACGGGGATCGGGCGTGCGCGGCACGGTCATGTGTGCAATTGGATGCGGAGTCGTGGAGCTATAGTTAAGGGCCGTTCGGGCTCTCGGGTGATGACAAATATTGTGGTGGTGAGGCCAGAGGCATCAAAATGCCTTAACCATGGCATACGGTCGTGCTTGACCTAGTGTCGAGAGCTATAGGACATGCGGGAACTGGCTGTGTGGTAGCATAGTCGTGTGTGCAAAATGGCGAGTTCTAGGCTGTGTGGAGCCATGGTTAAGGGCCATTCGGGTTCTCGGGCGTGTGTCCGCTGTGGTGGAGAGGCCAAAGGTGTTAAAATGCCTTAACCATGGTGCATGGGCGTGCTTGACTTGGTGCGGAGCGTGAGTAGGACGCATGGAGGGGAACCGGCGCAGGTGCGGCGGCGAGTCGTGTGCCAAATATAGCGTTACGGGAGCCATGGAGCCGAGGTTAAAGGGCCGTTCGGGCTCTCGGCGGCGACAAATGCTATGGTAGAGAGGCCGGAGGTGTCAAAATGCCTTAACCATGGCGTACGGGCTTGCTGACTCGGTCTCCAGGAGCCCATAGGAGCGCGTTGGAACCGGCCGTGCGGCGGCATGGTCGTGTGTGCAAATGTGGCAGTTTTACTGCGTCGTGGAGCCATGGTTAAGGGCAGTTCAGGCTCTCGGGTGATGGGAAAGGCTATATGGTGGAAGGTGAGAGGCATCAAAATGGCTTAACCATGACGGCGTACGGGTGTGCTTGAGCCGGTCACCGAGACGTAGGATACACGGGGTCCGGCCGTGCACCGGCCACGGTCGTGTGCAATTATGGATGCAGGTCGTGGGCTATAGTTAAGGCCGTTCGGGCTCTCGGGTGATGACAAACATTGTGGTGGTGGGGACGGAAGGTGTCAACGCCTTAACCATGGCATACGGTCGTGCTTGACCCTAGTGTCGAGAGGTGTAGGACACGCACGAACCGGCTGTGCGGTAGCATATTCGTGTGTGCAAATATGGAGTTCTAGAGTTTGGCACATTGGAGCCATGGTTAAGGGCCATTCGGGTTCTCGAGGCGGCAACAAACGCTGTGGTGGAGGCTAGAGGTGTCAAAATGCCTTAACCATGGCGTATGGGCATGCTTGACTCGGTGCCGGGAGCCATAGGATGCGTTGGAGCGGCCGTGCGGCGGCATGGTCGTGTGTGCAAATATAGTACAATGACAGTGCAGGTAAGTGGAGCCAAGGTTAAGGGCCGTTCGGGCTGTTTCAGTGATGGCAAAGCTATGGTAGAGCCCGGAAGGTGTCAAAATGCCTTAACCATGGTGTACGGGGATGCTTGACTCAGTCACGAGAGCCATAGGATGCGTTGGAACAAGCCGTGGCGGCATGGTCGTGTGTGCAAATATGGCGGTTGCAGCCATGGAGGCGTAGTTAGGAGCCCTTGGGCTCTCGGGTGATGGAAAACTCTATGGTGGAGAAGGTGAGAGGCATCAAAATGGCTTAACCATGGCGTACGGGTGTGCTTGAACCGGTGCGAGGGCGTAGGATGCACGAGGATCCGGCCATGCGCCCGGCTGCGGTCGTGTGTGCAATTATGGATGTTACGGAGTCGTGGAGCTATAGTTAAGGGCCGTTCGGGCTCTCGGGTGATGACAAACATTGTGGTGGTGGGGGCCGGGGGTGTCAAAACGCCTTAACCATGGCATACGGTCGTGCTTGACCTAGTGTCGAGGCTGTAGGACACGTAGGAACGGGCGTGCGGTAGCATAGTCGCGTGTGCAAATATGGCGAGTTCTAGGCGGTGGAGCCATGGTTAAGGGCCATTCGGGTTCTTGGGCGGCAACAAATGCCGTGGTCGGGGAGCCGGCGGTGTCAAAATGCCTTAACCATAGTGCATGGGCGTGCTTGACTTGGTGCGAGGAGGTAGAGTAGGATGCGCGGAACCGGCCGTGCGCTGACAAGTCGTGTGTGCAAATATGGCAGTTCGGAGCCGTGGAGCCGAGGTTAAGTGCGTTCGGGCTCAGTGACGGCAAACGCTATGGTAGAAGGCGAGAGGTGTCAAAATGCCTTAACCATGGCGTACAAGCATGCTTGACTCGGGCGGGAGCCATAAAATGCATTGGATCCGGCCGTGCATGGCGCACAGTCGTGTGTGCAATTATGGATGTTGCAGGTCGTGGAGAGTTTGTAGTTAAGGGCCGTTCAGGCTCTTAGGTGATGACATTGTGGTGGTGAGGCCCAGGGCACCAAACGCCTTAACCATGGCATACGGTCATGCTTGACCTAATGTGTCAAGGGCATGGGACACGCACGGAACAGGCGTTGCGGTAGGCTGTGGGGGTATAAACTCCATATACCCTCACGGCCTAGTTTTGGGCGATCTGCTGTCACGAGACGGCCCATCAAGCCTCAAGACGATCGGCTCGGGCGGTTGACGGCCTAAAACGGGCAAGAATATCGAAGCCGACAAGGAGGACAAGACCTGGTGAGATAGGAAAGTTTAGACTTGTAAAGTATGTAAACTTAGTACCGGATAGGCTAGTTCCGACTTGTAACCTTGCTCCGTGATATATAGGAGAGCAAGGACCCCTAGGCTTCGAAGGAGGGGAATCGGGCATAAATGAGACTCATACATCCACATCATAATTAAAAGCGGAGAAGCGGGACGTGGGGTGTTACGCTTCATAGCGCCCGAACTGGGTAAACCTTGTGTGATTGCTCCTGTTTCGTCTTGCTCGCAATCTCGGTCGCCTTCCGCCAATCCATTGCAGTCGGGGCATACTCACGGTCGGACTATCACCGATATTTAGGTAAGACGGTGGCGCGCCGGGTAGGGGTGCGCACCAAGATTTCAACGTCGATCAAGATGGTTTTCCTTCCGGCTTCCATGACTTTCGAAGCCGGCCTCACCTTCACCATTGGGACGATGAGCTGGACAACCGCTCCGGACACCATACATCGAGTCCGCCCTGGATTCGGCTCCACAAAGCAATGAGGTACAAAGCCTTCCTTCCTCAGTGCGAGGCCTCGAAACTCGAGTTATCGGAGCTCAGCCTTTTCTTCTAGGCACTAATCAACCACCCAGAGACGAAAGTGGGCCGATCGGGCCAAAGACGGCTCATGATCAACGGGGATAGGCTCATGGAGTTTTTGCTCGGTTGGATCCATCGAGGATTGAATCAAAGCAAGAATCACCTACTATCCTTGACAGAGACCAGGCAGCAACAAAACGCCCAACAAAAATCATCCCGGATCGCAAATCCTAGATCCAAAAGTTGCATCACCGTTCCCATACGGGTTGCCAAACACCGCCCGACCTATCCGGCCACCAACTTTTGTGTTACCTCCAAAGGCTATAACCGGATCACGATCTGTATCCGAGACATGATCGGCTAAACGCTTTCAACGCACCCGGCGGGGCATATCGTCAACCATGTGCGCCTCGAAGAAGTCACGGACGGCAATCTCCGAGGAAAACACGTGACGTTACTCCGGATACACCCAGTTGATGATTACTACAATATCTTAGAACTCTCGGGATCACCCTACGATGGTCTATTCCGACAATGAAGAAGAGGTACAATACGCAAATAAAAGTACCAAGCACATCGACACTACTCCAAGTCTACAACTCACTAGTGTTCGGAGCCCGAGAGGAACATGAGGGAATTCGATCGAAATCCGGGACCCACAAATCCACTCAAGGTTACAGCAATTCCCATCTTTCCCTCCGGCCCTAGGGAATGCGGTATGCCATGTTAGTGACAACGAGTCACCATCAATGGAGAGACCGACGAACAAAGGCAACAACGAGAGGGTCGAACGCGGCCCGAGGACAGCGGAGGCAAAGCGAAGCTGCGTCCAGGCGGTGCCGACCAAGATCGTATGGTCGGAGAGAACGGGGGTTTTTGGCGAAATCTTGCGATGGTTCGACCTTGTAAATGAAAGACAGGTTCACACAACTTTTAAGTGCTAATCTAGCGGTTACTTTATCGACCGCCTCAAGACGGCCAACATCCCTCAAACCCCCCAAATTGAGGAAGCGATTGATTTTTTAGTGGTGCTAAAGCTCAAGTAAATCATATGAGAGAACAAGCGCGCCCGGCGCATCTGAAAACTGCCGGCCGTGAGTTTCTTGACAATCAAATCGACTCAGAGAGGGGAGGTGCAAATGACAACAACTACGTAGGCGATGGAGAAAGTTGTGGGAATTTTCCTCTATGAGATTTTGAGAGACACAATAATAGGAACGAGGATCAACCACGAGAGATAACGAGAGACTATGGTCAACCTTTCAATCACCATCATGGTGAGCAATACGATGACAACGGCCTGGGCGGTCATCAATGGGCGATCACGGGGCTGCGCTGATTACCTCAGGACCAAAGCAGCCCCATTTTGCTGCTCACAGAGGCAGTGGCCTAAAAGTTCCAGGATCTGGATATCTACAAAAACTTACGATGGCAAGTCGGCCCCGGAGCATTGGATCCTGCTTATGCAGGTGGCCGTACGGGCAGCGAGGAGGGAGATGAACATGTCATGGCCAATTACCTTCCTATTGTACTCGGCAGTGGGCCGAATAATCGGTTATTACACCAACGAGAGGGTCGATTCACGGTTGGCCCCAATTGTGACACCTCTTCATCGAAAATTAGAACCACGTGCCGGCAGCGGGCACTAAATATGATCTAGCAAAAGATCGTTGACTACCCAAATGAACCACTACGTCACTACATACGGGCGTTTTAGAAGTACGGACAACAATTCCAGACATTTCAGCAGTTGAAGTTGTGTCCTTGTTCGTACAAGGATTACGACAACAAGGAAATATCGATCTATGAAAAGAACTCTTGAGAAGACAACCCACTACAACCGACCAGATGTTCGAGAATAGCACGTGAATTCGCTCGCGTTGTGATGCCATGCAACAATTGCCGAAGCGGACAAGGATACGAAATTTCAGAAAAAGCGATGATAGAAAAAGATTTTCAAACGCAAAGACATGCGTAGAAATGGCCGCGGCAAAGCACCGTCGTGATGAGCGCCGCGATAACCGCATACATAACAAATACAACGAGACACGAGATCAACGTGTCCATTCGGTGCCACCCAATAGAGAAAAAGAAGCGAGACTTCGATCACGAATATGAGAAAATCCTAAGCCGGGATTGCCCTAAACATCGGGAAAAGGTCATACCATGGGCGAATCAGGGGATTCCGGCAATTTTCGACGGGGGCCGCCAGCCAGAAAGAGAGATTGATAAAACAAAACAAGGAAAAGCGACTGAACGAAGGACAAAAACGAGGAAGAAGAAGCGGCGATAAAGATCCTCGACATCAATTCAACGAGCCTACCCAAACACATCGGCCATGATCTTCGGCGGCAAGGTTGGCCTCGAAAATTCGCGTGACAAGAAGCTACTAAAAAGGAGGATCATGGCGATCGCTAAGACAGATGGAATAAATACAGATACCAAAGCTCCAGCCTGGTCGGAACAACCGGTCACCTTCACGGAAGTGACATGTGGGCAAATATACCGGGCAGGCGCTTTCCTTTGGTACTCGATCCGGTCGTTAACCACATACGCATGGAAAGAGTACTTATAGATGGCGGCGGTGCCCTAAACATACTATTCTTACAAGCATTCGAGAGCTAGGGTTAAAGATCGAAGATCTCGAGCCTTACGACTCACCATTACAGGGGAGTCATGCCGAGCAAACCTTCAATGCCATTGGGAAAAATAACCCTACCCGGTCCCGAGTTTGGGACAAGACGGCACTTCGAGAAAAGACTACGTCGGCTTCATTGTAGGCGACTTTGAAGGCGTTACCACGCCATACTCGGTCGACCGGGAATTGCAAAGTTCATGGCCGTCCCTCATTATGGATATCTAGTATTGAAAATGCCAACATCAAAGGCATTCTTTCTCTCGAGAGGCAAGCGTGCTTATGGCCCATGGCGCGAAACAAAGCGCCTACGCGACGGCCGAATTAGCCGGCCTCAAAGCTCACATGGAGCAAACATGCCTTAAAGCAAAACGAGATACCCAGAAGTTGATCTCGGATCCGGTTAAAGCGTCTAAAAGATCGGCTAACAAAAGCAACGACACAAAGAAGATCGAACTCATCCGGCGATAAAGAAAAAACCGCTCTTATAGGAGCCCATACGGGACGACAAATAGGAAGCGCGCGCTCGTCAATTCCTAAGGGACAACATAAGCATATTTGCTTGGAAACCGCGAGACATGCCGGGCGTCCCAAGGGAAAAGGCCGGCACTTCCTTAACGTCTCGAAACCGCCAAACCAATCAAGCGAGAGACTACGACGGTTTTGCTCGTGACGGGAAGGAGGTGATTAGGGTAGAAGTGTTAAAGTTATTAGCGCGGGTTTCATAAAAGAAGTGTACCATCATTGGTTATCAAATCCGAGTTCTTGTACAAAAGAAAAATGGCGAATGGAGAATGTGTGTTGATTATGCCGATCTCAACAAACAACGCCTAAAGACCCCTTCAAAATTACCTCGCATCGACGAGGTAGTTGACTCAACCCCGCGAGGTTGCGAACTACTATCTTTTTTAGATTGTTATTCGGGTATCACCAAATAGCCCTCGCAACCAACGATCGAGATAAAAACATCGTTCATCACACCTTTCGGTGCATATTGCTATACGACCATGTCGTTTGGCCTCAAAAATCTTTGGTGCAACATACCAACGCGCTATCCAAGAATGTCTTCAAAAGAAATTTCCGACCCGTGGTCGTGAAGCATACGTAGGCTGACGTAGTCGTAAAAACAAAGGAGAGCGGATCCTTAGTTTCAAACCTAGAGCGAATCTTCGTCGCTTTAAATAAATTCTAGTGGAAATTAAACCCACAAAAATGTATATTGATGCGTCGGGGATACTACTTAGCAACGTAGTTAGCCAAGACGGCATCAAGCCAAATCCGAAAAAAAGGTTAGCGGTATTAAAAATGACGCAACCCAAAGGCATAAAAGATATCGAGAAACTTGCGGATGCATGGCGGCTTTAAAGCTAGTTTCATATCAAGACTTGGCGAAAAAAGGCCTCCCCTTTTTAAGTTATTAAAAGCCAAGCAAAAATTCGAATGGACAAGCGAAGCAGACAAAGCCTTCTCCGAACTCAAGACATATTTAACATCGCCACCAGTGCTAACAGCACCTAAAGATGACGAAGAATTATTGCTATACATCGCGGCTACCGATCGCGTGGTCAGCACAGTAATAGTCGTCGAACGACAAGAAGAAGGACATACATATGGTGTACAAAGACCAGTCTACTACATTAGCGAAGTTTTAAATGACTCCAAACAGAGATACCCACACATACAAAAACTTTTGTACGGGATCCTAATAACAAAACGAAAGTTGCTACACTACTTTGACACATATCCGATCACAATAGTAACAGAACATGCTGTTGATGACATTCTGCACAATAAAGATGCCAGTGGTCGGATCATCAAATGGGCAATAGAGCTTAGCCCATACACATTGAAATTTCAAAGCAGAACAACCATCAAATCCCAAGCTTTGGCTGATTTTCTAGTAGAATGGACGGACATGTCCCTACCTCCATTTCAAAAATGAGAAACGATGGGAAATGTTCTTCGATGGCTCCCTTAAAATAAAAGGAGCAGGAGCAGGCGTCGTGTTCAAAGCACCAAGTGGTGATACTTTAAGATACGTGCTGCGTATCCATTTCAAAGCTTCAAATAACGCGGCTGAATATGAAGCTGCACTTCATGGCCTCAAAATAGCCATCGAGTTGGGCATAAAAAGGCTCCTCGTCTTTGGAGATTCTAATTTAGTCGTCCAACAGATCAACAAAGAATGGGACTGTACTAATGAAAAAATGGAAGCATACGTGGCAGAGATAAGGAAGCTGGAAAATAAATTTTATGGTCTGGAATTTACCTATATACCAAGAGAAAAGAACAAGCTTGCCGACCAATTATCTAAATTGGGATCTGATAGAGCAAAAATGCCACCCGATGTATTTGTTCAAGATCTACTATTACCTTCTGTAACACAGGAGGTAACACAGGAATCGCCACAAAAGGAGACAGATTCATCTGACGAACAAACCAAAACAGATGATATCCAGCAGAGTATACTCCTTGCCCATCTCCGACCAGCAGCAAACAGTATCATCGCCGCAATCCGACCAGCACCTTTCAGAATAAATGCTCCAGTAACAAGATCAGGCAAAAAATCTATAGATAACTCCAAAGTTATTTATCCAAAGAAAAGAAAGCGACTAGACCCTTCAACTGAAAAGGGATGTAACAAGCAAATACCATCAGCAGAACCTTTGGAACAAACAAAAGAAACAAGGCCAGATTGGAGAATTCCCTTTATTCGGTATCTCATTGATGAGGATACACCGACAGATAAAACAGAAAACAGCGTCTCATAAGACGCAGTAAGCATTATGTCCTAGTCGATGGGCAACTTATGCGCAAAAATGCAAGCGCTGAAGTCTTGCAAAAGTGCATTTCCTTCGAAGAAGGAGCAGAACTACTACTACGTATTCATGAAGGGATGTGTGGAAACCATGCAGCGTCAAAAA
>JAENPR010000881.1:0-267289 GCA_018135685.1 Themeda triandra
TAGCCGAGCAGCCAAGGGTACACGGGATGTGGTCGGTTACATCAAGTCGTGCCCTAGGAGGACTCTATCCGACCTAACCGACTAAGTTTACTTGCGGGACAAGTATCCTTGTGCGCGATCCACCTCCCTGGTCGGTTGCGGACCACGTCCTTGTCTTGAAGTCCGGCCCACCTGGTCGGGCTCTAATGGGCCGGGTCTTTGTCTGGTCCGGGCCGTCTTCCGAGCAGCCCAGGAATCGCCTATGGTGGTATACCGGATTTATACCCCCCACAATAGGCAAATAATATGATTTAATAAAGGCAATAATCTTCTATGAATTAAGCAAAGTACGACTAGGCAATAATCTTCTATGATTTTATTGCTCATTTTAGTTCAATTTGAGTGCTATTTTTCTGAATGTTTAGCTTTTTCACACAATCAAGCCTGCTCTGCTCTGAAGTCTGAATGCCCGAATATTACTCTAAATTCCTGAACGTAAGATGTCTGACTAAATGTTTTAGCTGATTTGCTGCATGTATGTATTGCCTGAATGTTCAATGAACTCTAAATGAAAATATTCAGCTACTCTATGTCTCTATTTAACTAATTTATTCAGCATTTCTCCTACATACATATATTATGTATAAATGGTGTGTGCTAAATTGGCAAAACGCCTAGGAAACACCTTGAAATGCATAGGCTAGCATAGGCTCTAGGCTATGGATCAACCCTACAAACCGGCTAGTGTCTTCTTGAACTTTGTATGTAGCTTCAAATTATATGCATGGAAGCTAGAAATGACATGTGATTTATTACAAATAGATTTAAGCACAATGGACTGCTTTTCCAGTTAGAGATGGTACATCACAAAGTAGTCCACAGGTTGTCCATGAGAATCTCACCAAAAAATTTGGCATATCCATGGTTATCGGCTTTCATTTCTGGTATCTCACTATTATTACTTTTTATCAATCACACTGTTTTGCCTGATTTATAATCATATTATTGCTTAATTCTTAACATTATTTTGTCTAGCTCATGAACTTGTTTTGCCTATTTTATAACCATATTATTGCTTAATTCTTAACACTAATTAAAATGTTCTAGTTTTGTGCATTTATGCATAATATTAGTTGAATCATGATTTTTATGGGGTATTGCTTGTCTCAAAATTTCTGTTTATATAGTACTATGTATAGAGTATCAAGCATGTTAACCTATAAACTATTGCTGGACATGTTTGTAGGATATCGCAATCCTTTGGAGTTAGTGTAAACCAGTCAAGCGCCATTCAGAGTTTGGCCACGAGCTGCAGGTAGCGGGTAGCAGCTTCTTATTTTATTATTGCCATTTCAAGTGCCTACTGCATCAAACCATATCTAATAGGAGGATGATCATATTTGTGCATATGTCATATTTCTGAACCTGTAACCTGAAATCTGTAGTAATAAATTTTCTAGATCAGTCTGTGACTGTATTTATGTGTGTTAATTTGTCTCACCATGGAGCAGCCATGTGACTCATGTCTTTTATTCCTAATTTCTTGTTAGTGGAGTTTGTTTTATTAGTTTTCTAGTCATCTAGGGCTGTGGGTTGCAAATGAACAGACACTGTAATAGCCTTTTTAGAAAACATAATTTGCCGATTTTAAGAAGATATTGTTGCCTACCAGTGAAGCTTAAATTGCCTAATAAAATGCAGCTATCTGTAGGTTGTATTTTTTTCATTCAACTATGTCTCTCCAATCTGTTTTGCTTGAGAAACACCATGTATCTTTTTTGTTCATGCCAGCCATCTCACTTTGTTGAACATTGTGGTTTTAGTTTGATAGGGGAACCAATGCGCTTTGACTAAAGTGCTCATTTGCCATGCTTTTATGTTCAGTTTTGCTAAAACCTGAATTTCCAGCATTGGATAGGAACAATATACAACTGCATAGGTAACAATAAGGGTTCACATTGTGATACGACACGGTGTCCCGATCTTCACAACGTAGGATAATCACCAGATAACTGGCTGAAGAACAGCCGGATAACTTGCTGAAGATCAGCGATAACTAGTGCAACCTGGCAAATAAAACTCGAAGCCAACCACCATCTTTAACCGGCAACCTGAATCGAGGATTCGCCCAACCACACTCTCAAGGAACCAACCAACACAGCCTACAATCAATCAAGGAGAACCTTGAAGGGAGTAGGAGCACCAATTGGGAGCGGATGAAGCCGCCGCTTCTGTAAATCCCGCGAAGGAAATCACAAGAGCAAAGGGGTAGAGATCACTCTCTGGATTTGTTAGCGCACAGCTAAACAAAGGGGTTCTGTATTTCAATTATCAAAGTCTAAGATTACAATGAGTTTAGAGGGTATTTATACTAGCAACAGCCCTAGTAGAGGAAACATGAAATGAAAAAGATAAGACGGACTATGTGAACGGGTCTCCTCGAGATGCCTTCCTGGAGAGTTTCCGCGTGGCTGTTGACTTCTGCGCAGTCTTCAATGTTTTGGTAGTAACTCCATCTTGGAATCTCCAAATGATGTGCGGTTTGTTGTGTTGTTGTGTTGGAAAGTTAACTTGATAAGCTTTCACACCATGTGCAGCATGCACCACGAAACATTGTAGATTGGTACATTTTATTATGGGAAGTTGTCCATCAGACTGACTGTTGACCCTCTGACCAGTCTTCACTTAAACTGGTCGGCAGGAAAAATGATGCATCCAAACTGGTCAGCACTTGAAGCATTGGAAACTAGACTCAATAAACTTTCCAACGAGTATTCATGGGCCTTCATAGCTTTTATGAATCAAAAGATATGGCAGTTTCTTTTTGACGGTTCTGTCACGCTGGACTGGCTCGAGCGTGGTTCTTCTCGGTAGTCCATCCTTTGTGCATTCTTGGCATCTTCTTTGGTGAACCTGAGCATTAGCAACATACACGACTTAGGCAGTATATAATTCTCATTAACATTAAAATGAATTTCACAAAGTAGCGCGTGCACCTCTTGTTGTAGCTTCTTAGCTCGACTACGTGTAACGGTCCATCAAAGGCTTGAGTGGTCAGGGTGCTGGTCGGAGTGGTCAGGGTGCTGGTCGGAGTGGTCAGGTGTGCTGGTTGGAGTGGTCAGTGTAGGCATATCACATTGGCAATAACATAACATTGGATAGGCAACAATGTATCATTTAGATAGGCAACAATGTATCATTTAGATAGGCAGCATATTAGCTTTTATCCTTTTGCCTGACCTATTACGTCTTTTTTGAGTGGTTTGTAATTTTGTAACAGCAGCAGTAGCAGTTCTGCAGAAACAACAGCTCAGGACTTCAAGTAATGTTTCTCTCTGCTTTTTTTAGTTTACCAAGAGCGGTTTAGTGGACCGAAACAGATGTGCTTATGTGATCATTCTTTGCTCAGCTAAGATGTAATCATTTTTATTCACTAGCTAGCTGTTGTAACTCGACTTACATTTTTTAGTTTCACTTAGTGTTCTGAATTTCATGATATAGTGATGTACCTTTAAGCAATCATGACTTGCATGTACTATGCATCTATAGTAGCAATGATACAAAGGAAATTTGAAATAGCAAGAATTGATCAGTGACTACTATATAAATTGCCTAGTAAGAATAGGCTAAATTACACTGAAATACATTTAAACAATAGAGCTGGTAAGTGGTCGACAAATTTTGTTTCATTTTTTTATTAGTAAGAATAGGCTAAATTGCCTATTTAGGAAGATATTGTTGCCTAACAAATGTCATTTAAATTGCCTAACAAAATACAATCTACTACAGATTACCAATAGCAACCTTCTCATCACCAATAGAGGCTCTAGGATGTCTTCACAAATAGGCAACATCAGAATTTTGTTTTGTTAACATACGCATCCGTTTTATCTCTATCCAGCAACAAATTTATGACATAAGTTGTCCTTTTTTTAACTTGCAGGATGTTCGCCACGTACAAAGAAGCTTGATGCAGGCTATATACAATGTAGGTGTGCAAATGTGTGCTTCTTCTAGGGACTAATGTATAGTGTTGTGCTCTAGGAACTGTAGATGCAAATGTGTTCTGAGATGTCAGACAAAACCAATCAGTCTACTATATGTTTTTCTTTTTTTAATACATTTGCCTTTTTTTTGAACGTATACATACATTGTCTGATTTGTCTTTTAACTGTACTTGGTATATGGGCCTAGACCGTCGAAGCCAGAAGCCGGACTGAAAACGGCTGAAAAAATTATCTTGCACGCCTAAAAGCTTGTGATCAGCATACTTGCCGAAAAAGGAAATATAGTAATAATACCTTTTTACCTAAAATGGCAGGGCCGTGCGATAAGCCAAATTACGGCCGGCCGTAATTTAGGCGCCTCCCATATTTTAACCCAAGCTGACGGCTTATGGAAAGAGGGGCAAACGGTGTGTTCAATTGTGAAAAACAGGGTAAACGTGCAAAGTTTAAAAAATTTCCTTGTTTTGAAACCAAGAATGGAACATGATAACGATTTAGCTTGGTTGCACTCCATACTTTGCAACCAAGGACTTCATCTGTTTAATGCTCTACTAAGCTCTTCACTTCTCAATTGCTCTTCATACTAACTATTTAGAATTGTATCAACGAGGGAACTACAAGAAAGTCTAGGAAGGCAAACAAAGGAAATAGCAGATGGTGAGTTGGGGAAAGAAAATAGAAGGCAGGTTGCTGTTACGTGAAGCTGCCTGGTGTATAGGTCCTATGAGACTACGGCAGGAAGGCTTACAAGGTAAATAGTGTACGACGAGTTGGGGAAAGAAAAAAACAGGTTAAAGTGAACCTGTTAATTCTTTGCAACTATAGATGAAACGATTGTGTAAAACCATGGCTACCCTTACATCGATTTCAGATTACTGATCTTTCAATGATTTTATGGGATTGATTGGTGCAGAATCTCTGCACTCCTCTAAATCAGAAGTTGCGGATTCTTTTTTTTTTTTTTTTTTTCAAACAAGGCTGTTTTCACTCAAATTTGATAAATGGGTCCGAAGCACTGGTCAAAACAGTGTTGATGGTAGACTTTTAGGCCCTGTTATTGGCTTCAAATAAGGCATTTAGCTAAAGTTGTGAACAGTCCCCTTAATTATTGGCTTCAAGGAAGGCGTTTAGTTGAAGTTGTGAACTACAAACACAGCCTACAAGATGTTTATTTGATAGCCATGTATGTCTCAAATCGAAACCATGATGCACACAAGATATGTCATTCATATGTGCTAAAAATACAAAAGGATTATAAGAAATACATAAAATTGTGTGGATTTTGGAACCCGTAGCAACGCACGGGCACAAACCTAGTAATCAATAAATAACCAAAAACTTCTTCGTTGGGTATAAGCTTTATGGTTCATAGTTCGTTGCCGAGCCTAAGACTTTTAGAATATACAAAGCTTATACCCAATACGAACACCTAGGTTCCTCGAGCGTAGTATTGTTTTGAAATGACATATATATAGAAACAACTATTAAAGATAAAACAGCGGATGATTTAGGTGATATATGTTTTTTTTTTTTAAAAAGACTTGCTACTCTTTCCGTTCTAAATTATAAGTTAGCTGAATTTGACAGATTTTTGAGGATCATGTGGTGTAAGTGTAAAAGATTACATCCAACAAAGCCATTTAATAAAAATATATGACTGGAAGTCCATTTTGGTTGCCATTATAGTTCATTAAAAATAATAAAAATAAATTTAAACACACACGTAATTTTAAGGTCCATTAAATAAAAATGAAAAACAAATGAAATCTCGAGTAACAAAATATTTTTTTGCTTCTATTTTGAGTACCGCAATGATTTCATTAATTAATCTTAATTAATTAACTGGTTGATGAAAAGGACCATGCACCAGGCAGCCGCAAACTCCATGCCGATCCCCTAAAATTAGTTGACCATGACAAAACCCTAGTTCGATCTATCTGCATCCACCAGCGCCCAACCAACGAGAGGCATATGGCGCCGCCGCCTCCGGGGCTGATGGAGGAGCTCGCGGAAGAGATCCTCCTCCGCTACCCACCTGATGACTCAGCGAGCCTCCTCCGCGCCGCCCTCGTCTGCAAGCTCTTGCACCGCCTCATCTGTGGCGCCGTGTTCCGCCGGAGGTTCCTCAAGTTCTACCGTAGCACGATCCCCTTGCTTTGCGTGATCTACACCGGGGACGGCAAGGTCAGAGACACAGACGACAATTATAGCGGGGACATAGTACGCATGCTGCAAATGCCGATGGCACACTTCGTCCCTAGACCTTCGTCCGCCCGGCATGCGCTGCAGCTGGAAACGACCAAAAACAAATTCGTCTGGCGCGCCATCGACGCCCGCCATGACCAATCGACGCCCGCAATGACCGCGTTCTGTTCTGCCGGAGCGATCCTTCGATTCAAGGGAAGGATGTCCTCTCTGTCTGGGACCGCGTCATGGACGAGCAGCATGACCTGCCCGCGCCGCCGTTCAACCTAACTCGGTACTCATCTCACAAGTGGAATGCTGCCGTGACCTGCGCCGCTGCCGGTGGCGGCGGCGGCGGCGGCGGTCCTGGTGGCAACTGCGACCACCTTGACTGCCACCGGGAACCTTTCAAGGTTGTCCTCATGCATATCAGGCCCACTGTTTCAAATAGCCTGCTATAGCCACCGCTATAGCCCGCTATACCCACCGCTATAGCCCGCTATAGCCTTTCAGAAGACTGAAGGCTAAGCTAAGCCGCTTTTAGCCCTAGACACTATTTGCCGCTATTAGCTCGATTTAGCCCACTACATCCGCTAAATAGCACACCATTTAGCCTGGTAAGCATCGGGAGAAGATGAACACGGCTATCGAACTAGTTATGCAAAGATAATTCACTTTAAACTCATGTGTTTATGATAGTACTTGTAAGACTATCACCTGTTAATTGGTTTTTTTTTAATACGTGGTTCATCTTTTATGTTCATATAGAGGTAGAATCTGTTCAATGTATATTTTGCTCAGCCGCTAAATGGCTTAGCTCGCTATTTAGCCCGCTATAGCCTTTCTTAGCCTTTGAAAGAGACAGCCGCTAAAAGCCTTAGTCCGCTATTTAAAACTATGATCAGGCCCCATAACATGTACTTGTCCACCTATTCATCTGAGGCTGTTGCGTGGAGCAAGGTAACCATTTCTGAGCGCCCCACCCACGATTTCCTTAGCATCTTCAAGCCTGCGCTTGGCGTCGTCCTCGTGCGAAGTGCATTCTACTTCTTGATTCATTTTAACGATGAGATCGTGGGGTATGACATGGCCAGATGCAAAGTATCTACTGTTCGCCATCCACATAGATTCCGTCTTCTGAAACAAAGCATTGTGCTCATGACTGATGATGATGATGGTGGGCTAGGATTTGTTGCCAACGTGGAAGACAAACTAGAGCTATGGTTGGTGGCTGGACGTTTTGGTTTTGTTCTAACTAGAGTCATTGATCTTCGGAAGGTGCTCCCTTCCGGTGCCCTCATCAAGAACTCAACTCACGTGAATGGTTTTGTGGATGGTGGTGCCCGCCGAGTCCTGTTTATCAGGATGTTCGATGGCCTATACACCATAGAGGTAAATTCTGGCCAGGTCAGGAAGTTAGACAACTGCTGTGGCGACAAGAATGTTGTTCCTTACATAAGCTTCTGCACTCTAACCTCCACGGTCCAGGTACAGGCGTACAGCAGTACAACTTTGCTTGCTTATGATTTTCCATACATTACATGTAGTATATTTGTTCCATACACAGATATAGAACATGTGGTAAATCTGTATACGTGCTCCTACCTAACCATTGCTAAAAATGAAAAGACAGGTTGCTGATTAGTTATCTAAATATTGGCTGATCAGTTAGGATGGTCTATTGATGAGAAGGATGCCTTGGAACCAAAATAATCTTTACCATACGAACTCTGCAACAAAAGCTGGCCATTGTTGGAACACGGTTCCAGCAGGTTTTATATTAACTCGTAATCGCGGTTACAAAGCTAGAGTGTGAAGAAGAGAAGCTCTTCCACTCCAAGAGTCTCCCTTTACAACAGGGGCTGGGGGCTCCTTTTATAGCCAGTCCAGCTCCCCAATATAAAAAGACATTACAACCCCTGAGGGGGGGCGGTGAAACCCTAATTTTGTGACTCTTCCAGGTGGGGTTGATGGGGGCAAAATTGTCCACCGCGGCGCTGACGGGCCTGCTGGACTCTTCCTGGGCCTCCAAAGCGTGCGATGTCCTCCTCGCTCCCGGGCCGCTGGCGGGCCGCCTCTTGGGCCGCTGGACGTCTCCGCCACCGCTCGGGGGGTCTCCTCCCTGGGACCGGAGGCCTGCGCCTCCGCCCAGTGTCTCCGCCGGCGGCCGGGGACCCGGGGTCTCCGCCTCCGGCTCGTTACCTCCGCTCGGAGGCTTGAGGTCTTGCTGCCGGCCAGTTGTCTCCGCACGGCGACCGGAGACCTTCTAAGGCGCAAGCCGGCATGGTCTCCGGCCGGCGGGCATCACACCTCCGATCCAACCCCGCATAAAATGCCAAGACAAGCCAGCAAAGAAATAAAATAGATGGGGGTTAGTTGTCCGTAAGCACATGCCATGTCTCCGCCGCCGAGATGCCTTTTCCCAACATTCCCCCTTTGAGGGTTAGTTCCAGCGGAGGCGGGCCCCGGCCATCAACTCTTGGCTTGATCACGGAGACCATGCCCCCCCCCGGCACGCCTTGGTGGACGGAGACTCGAGGCGAAAATGGTGTTCGTTTTAGCTACCTGTTGTTATTGTTTTGTGTTTTTTCGCTCTCTCTCTTTTTTTTTTTCGGGTCGTTGGATCTGGGGTCTGCGGTTTGTGACCGTAGAAATTTTTACCGTTGGCGTGGAGGGGCTGTCTACCCCTACGACCGGCCGTCCGGCCACTATAAAAAGGGAGGGGGCGGTGAGAGCTTTTTACCCCGTGCCGTAGTTTTCTTTTCACTCTCTCGTGTCACCTCCGCATCCGCCGGCCGCCTCCGATTTCGATCGTGGCACCTCCGCGCGACGCGCTTGCCTCCGCCACCGCTACACCGGTCCTACTCCCGTTTCAAAAAGCGAAGGCGGTGCTTGGCCGGGTCTTTTGAAAAGTGTATGCTTGTTGCCGCGAAAGCCGTGAGACCCGGAAGAGTCTCTCTCCGACGTGGAAGCCTCCATCAACGACCTTGTTCCTCCGCATAGTCCCGGAGGTATGGCTCTCATTACTTATGATTTTGGTCCCAAAGAAGATGACACGGAGATGATCGAAGACCTCGAGAGGCGTGGTCTTATTCCGGCCGGTCGCGCCAAGCTTCCCTGTTCGAGATCGAACCAAAGCCGGCGCGGGTATGCGGTGGTGTTTAGGGACTTCTTCACCGCGGTCTTCGGCTTCCGGCGCACTCGTTCCCGAGGAAGGTCTTAGCGGAGTTCAACGCTCGATTCACCACTCCGACACCTCATGCGTTCCTAAACCTCAGCAAGTTTGTCTGGGCCGTGGAGTCGTACGGCGGAGAGCCGGATCTGAATACCTTTGTGAGGCACTATGAGCTGCAGAAGCAACCACGGCAGTTTGGTGACGACAAGGTGAAGGCCCAGTTTGGTGCGTGCACCTTTATGGCGAAGAGGTTCCAGGAAGAGCGGTTGGAGATATCTTGGTGCCAGAAGGGCAAGTGGGAACCAGCTAATTGGATGGACTATTGGTTTTATGTGCGTACCATTGGTGTCACCGGGTTGGATGACGATGGTAACAAGATTGTGAGGTATCCACCGGCCTCCGCTATGACGGAGATGAAGCCGCATACAAACTTGAAACCATTGCCTGCATCTTCTGCTGCGGCTGCCGCTAGCGAGAAGTCCTGCCGAAAGGCCTTCGCGTTGGCTTGCAAGTACTCCGGAGGTCGCGACTTTCTGGAGGAGATAGTGGCCTCCCGCTGCTGGCCCTTGGCTAAGGAAAGGCAAAAATTTGAGATTGTTCGGAAGGAGTTGCCGGTCTTCGGAGAGGCTGCGGGCATACCCTGCCCTATCTTTGGTCTCAGTTTGCCACGGGGGGAAACTGGGACGAACTTTGTCAACCGTATTGAACGGAAGGTGGTGGAGCTTATCGAAGAGGTCTTCGAACGTGAATACCTCGCACGGAAGGCGGAGGCCGGCATCATGCCGCGCCTGAACCGTGTTTTTGAAGAACTTCAAATTCCCTATTCCTCCCGGCCTGTCCCTGGCAAGGTGCTCCGGAGGATCGAATCAAAGGCTTTGAAGAACGCCTCCGCTGTTGCTACAATCAAGGCGGAGGCATCAAAAAAGAGGAAACGTACATGCCCTGGCCGTGGGCCTTCCAAGAAGGACAAGACCTCCGAGCCGGAGGCTGTTGAAGCTTCTGCATCTGCATCTCCAAATGCATCTGAGGCTGGCTACCATGGTGACGACGGGGAAGAAGAGGTCGCCAAGGAGGTGGGGGCGTCCGCTAAGCCCTCGCCTACAGCGGAGACAAAGGCGGCTCCACAGCCTTCTGCTTCCGCGCGGGCTCCATCGCCGGAGGTGTCTGTCCACCCCTTCCCTAGCGCTTTTGCCGAGCTGTCTAGTTCTGAAGACGGTGAGGCTGGTGAAGAGGAAGAAGCGAAGGAGGACGAGGAGGCCAGGGACACTGAGGCGTCGCTCTCTCCAGCTCATCAGGTTCGTGATATCCCCGACGAAATCTCCGATGATGATTTTGTTGGGAGTCCCGCCATAAGGTGTCGAAAAGCACGTCTTATGCCGAGTTTGTTGCCGACAAGGCCGCCGCGGCAGCCTCCGGCGAAGGGCGGGCCTCCGCTCCCGGTGACAAGGATCCGGTGGGATGTGCTTTCTCTTCGTAAGTTAATTTTTTTTTCTTTGTTGTGTTTCTTGGACACACCTCTTTTTTTTTTTTGGTTGGCGTGGGAAGACTTCTAACCTTTGTATTCTATAGCCGAGTTTGCCGGTATTCTTTGGGAGTATGAGGCCTCCGCCGGTGTTGATTTGGCGCGGTGTTCCGGCGCGGGGTGCTCGGACTCCGCCTCCGGGCGGAGGTTCTACTTCCGCCGCTCATGCTTCTGGAGGTGAAGATTTTTTACTCTTGTCTTATTTTTGGTTCACACGTTGACTGCATGATTGGCTTGCTAAGATATGTTTGCATGTCTTCGCTCTTGTTTTCAGATGCCTCCGCGACGTTCGGTGCATGGGGCCTGAATGTTCACGATATTTTTGAGCATTACGGAGGTTTTTGCCATATGATTTTATTGCCTTGTCTCCGCGAATTTGCGCCTGTCGTAGGCTTGCACTTATATCATTTTTCCTCTCGGTTTTTTGTTTTGATCCCAGCCCAAGTTGATAACTATCTTGATGCGCCGCCCTTCGAACGCCTTCTACGCCTTCAACCGGAGCACCACTGCATGGTGAGTATGCTTTGGCCTTTTTGCCTTTTAATCTTTTCCTTGTTGTTTCTTCTCACTCTATCGTTGTCTATAGACTCACCACATGGCCTTCGCCATTGAGCACCGCCCAGCTGTGGAACTTGCTCAGCGGACTCAAGCCATTGAGGCCCTGAAGGGAGAAGTGGAGACCCTTGGCCGCGAGAAGACTGACCTCGCGGCTAAGGTTTCTAACTTGGAGGCCGCGCAGCAACAATCGGAGGCCCTGAAGAAAAAGGTTGTGGACTTGGAGCTGAAACTTAAATCTGCAGATGAAGCCAAAGACGTTGTCGTTGAGCGTGCCAACAAAGCAACGGAGGTGTCTCGAGAACCTGTTGACACTAGATACGCACACGAAAGAATCAAAGAGAAATAATCCGCAAGCGCACGGATATCGGTGAGCACTTCACCCGGGAGATAAGTCCCGAGTATCGTATTTGTTTTTATCCGCTAAGAGAAAACGTGCAATAGACTAACCCGATCTTTACTACTACCCCGGGCTGCTAGTCAAGTGAGAATTAAGCGATATAGAGAGAACTCCTTCGTCGCCTTCTTCTAACCTATGGCAAGCTTTGAGACTATTGTTCTAAGGGGGTACCCGAGGAATAGACACCACAAAGGATGCTAAACCGGGCACAAAGGACCTACCTTACCTACCAACGGGAAGTGGATTACAAAGGTAATAAAGGGATTGTCACTTCCCTCACTACTACCACGGTTCCGGCCGAATAGGGAGCATCTACAAGTGAACCTAGCCTAAGCACCACGCTTATGCTAAAGAACGATTACTCTATTCCCAACGCGAAGCGAATAAAGTAAACTTGTAAACCAAAGAACAATAATAACAACGAACTTACTAGTATTAGAAGTTGAATTGCCGAATGATTCTCAAAACCAAGCCTCGGGTTAGGAGACTTGATCCCGCAGTACACCGGAGAGGAGACACCGACAGCCGGGCTTCCTCCAAATCTACCTCCACTCTATACTCTCTCAATCTCTCTTGATACTAATACCCTATAGAGATAGATCCATTCGAGGGACCCTTCTCTATCTAACTCTCTCTCTAGATTGAAGTCTTGAATGAATGGAGAATGAATTAGGTTTCACCCTGGGGCCGTGGGCTCGCTTATATAGCCCCCTAGGATTAACCACAGCCCTCGGATCAAACCGACCTAAATGGACGATAATTATTGATCTTCAAAGTCGGTGGAGGCAGGATCCGCGAGACTCCACCGATTGGTGGAGATGGGGAGTCGGCCGACTCCCCTCCCCGGGTCGGCCGACCGCCCAGCACGCTGTGTGGGCCCTGTGTTTCGTGTGTGACGCCTTCTCGGAGTCTTCTAGATTATACTTTTTCACCCGTTCGGTCTTTCTCTCTATGTAAACCCGACATGTGGGCCATCTTGGGTGATTTTCACCGTCACCCCGCGTAAATAGATATTCACCAAAACTCGTGGAATTCGTCGCTGGTAACCCTATATCTATCAAGTATTTATGAATAGGTCCATTTGCATGCTAAGTTGACGGTTAATTTTATGAGTTAACGACCGTCAACAAACTCCCCCACACTTGTCTTTTACTCGCCTCGAGGAAAAGGATGGATTACTTTAAGCATAGCCTCAAACTAAGACATCAACATTAGATTATCCCCGATCATACCCGCATCGCGGGATTCAAAGTGTCTACCATTGAACTTTGGGGAGTTGAAAGATGGAACAAAAGTAGAGATCCTTCTTCTATCAATCCCGTCACTTGGAGTTTTTATAACATTTTTGCAAAGAAAACTTAGCTTACCCTTCTCCATCATGTAGCACACTCGAATCACTCATTATATGTGGTATTTGTGGAACTCACCATTATGTATAGAGCACTCAAATCTCTCAATGTATGTAGTATTTTTGGAACTCACTTGAGGCATGTGAAAGGGTATGCCTCCTATTCTACTAAGGCTTATGTGGAGTTTAAGGTATTTCAAGGAATAGCATTTTTACCTGTGCATATTGATTAGTCAAAAACGGGAACCAAGGAGAGGGGGACCTTACTCTAGATCAAGTGTGTGCAAGTGTGTGGAATATTTGGTGGCTAAATTGATGATAATAATGCTCCTTCCCTCTCTTGCACACTCTTCTCTTGAACATTGCTTTGCTTGATCTTTTCTTGAATAGCTCTTTGAGCTTCTTTGAACTTTCCTTTCTTGGGATCACAATACTTAAGAGCTCATGGGCTATCTCTTTTTTTTTTTTCTTCTTCTTTTTTTTTTTAACATTATTTTTTGCATAGCCCATGTCTCACTCTTGGACACAATAACTTTCTTGAACATGATGATGATGATGACAATAATAATCTTCTTTCAACAACCGGATGATGATAACAATCCTTGGAGCATATAGAAATCCTAGAAAGTGTATGTATCCTCTCCCAAAGGTAGGAGATGGATGAATGGCGGAAAGCATGTTTTTGCGTACTCCCAAGCAGGTAGGAGCAAAGCAGATATATATGTGGGTGTAAGTGCACTTGATCATATGAGTAAGAGACCCTTCTCTAAGGCTCTAATACCGCCAAGACTATTCTCAACACAAATAAAAGCTTATGTGCCGGTCTTTAGAATTTTGTCGACGAGGCTCTATAGGCATTTATAACCACAGAGGAGAAGTATAGCTAACATTTTAAGATTTTCGAAAAGAAATTCTCCAAGCAACTAGACATCAAGAAATCAGTTCTCATGGTCCATGCTATATCACTGTCCTCAACAACTTAAGTAAAATGGGATCCCTATAAAATACGTTCCCAACAGCAACAGGGATTCCCAGGAATTATCATGGTGTGAGTCTATCTTGGGGTCATGATTAAAATAATCTACCTTCTCAATATATATAGCAAGTGATTTAATTCAAAGTGTTCCCCAAACGAATCGGAAAAACATGATCGGTATAAAATTTGGAACGTAGGGAAGCAAACCTGACCGTGGACGAAAGCTGGAGCCAAATGGGCCCAGCCCATGGGCGGCCGACTCCATATATGGGTCGGCCGACTCTGGCAGGTGGCCCCTCGGGGTCCGCTTCGTCGTGCGTGATCTTTACATCGTATGTTCTCAAATATTTTTGCCGGTTCGCCGATATCCGTTAGTTTCGTCGTCGGTTGCCTCCCCCACACTAGATTCCCGTTATCTTCATTCACAACAAGGTGGAGACAAAAGAGGCAACACATATGCAATAATAAATATAACTAAAAACTTTATTTCATCTTCATTAAGGCCTGGATTACAAGTATTGAAAAGAACTAAGATCGAACTAAACTTTAACTAAGCACTCTTGCAAACTAAAACTTTTAATCTAAACACACTAGGCCTTTTCGATGCTAAGATAAATCTCATCTAATCAACTCGCTTCTCTAGAGCGTCTAACCTCTTTTCTAACTTATCCGTCCTCTTCTCTTGCGCACGAAGTCTATCTATGAGAGTGACAATGCTACCGCTTCCGGATATGTTGGGCGTTTCGCAGAGATGCTATAACGTCGCGCCGAGTTTCTAACTCCTTCTCTAAGTCTCGCAACGGTCTTGCGACGCTTCCTTGGAGCTTCCGAGGCGGCGAGAGCCGCTTTTTGGGGCTTCCTTCGGAGGGACGAACTTCACTTTGCTCGGGTGAGCACGGACTCCTCGAAATACGAGCGCTCTCCGGTGCTATACTTAGCACGACGATCTCCCCTTGCTTGTTGGTCTTCACTCCCATAAGCATCTCATTGTGCTTAGGAGGGAGGATCTTGGTGCCTTCTGGGAGCTTCACAATAGGACCCTTTGGTGGAGGTCCATCTAGGAGCAAAGGTTTGGGTGCAGCGATGAATGGTTGAGCGAAGTAGCTATGGTCGTAAGCTTGAGGCTTTGGAGGAATAGAGGCTAGGGGTTTGGGCTTAGCAAGAACGATGGCCTTGCTCTCGTGCTCCTCTCTTGGGATGGTGTTGAGATCAATCCCGAAGCGGATCAATCTCCTATCTAAATTTTCCGGCTCGACTTCGCCATTGCCGCGTAGCAAGCTTGATGCTAGGAGGAGGAGGCTTTAGATGGAATGAGGTTGGCTTGAGGCCGGGCTTCTTTATATAGGGGGATGGAGAGGCATCTAAAGGGCATCTAAAGGGAATCTCCGAAGGAATAACGCGTCAACGTGATCTCAAAAACCCTAATCGGCAAAAATTCCCGAAGGAAGAGTATGGAAGGATCACGAATGCAAAAGCCGGCGGTGAATGGGGAGTCCATGAGTCGGCCGACTCCCCCTATGGGTGGCCGACTCGGGTGTGTGGACTCCCCGCTGTGGCTTTTCGCAACCTATTTAGCATATTTTTGTCGCTCGGAAAAATACCCCGGACCCCGAAAAACGAAAAGTAAAAAGGTCGGGCCCAACTACCTAATTGAGAAAGAAGTTTAATTCATCTATTTCACCTATTTCCTCAATGGGCTCTAAAAATATTTTAAGGCGTTGACCATTTACCTTGAATATCGTACCTTCGTTGTTGCGAAGCGTAACGGCTCCATGCGATGATGAGCTTACTACTTCGAACGGTCCTTCCCATTTGCTTCGAAGCTTTCCTTGCCCGAAGAGTTTGACCCCGGAATTAAAAAGTAATACCTTGTCTCCGGGTGTGAACTCCTTGATCTTGATTCTCTTGTCGTGCCATCTTTTCACTCTTTCTTTGTATATCTTGGCATTGTGATAGGCTTTCTCTCTCCATTCTTCTAATTCGTAGATTTGCATCCTCCTCTTCTCTCCCGCCGCTTCTAGGTCCATATTCCATTTCTTGATGGCCCAAGTTGAGCTTTGAATTCCAGCTCTACCGGTAAGTGGCAGTCTTTCCATAGACTAGTTGATATGGTGACATCCCAATAGGTGTCTTGTATGTCGTTCGATATGCCCATAGTGCATCGGGAAGCTTGTCCTTCCATGCAGCTCCCATTTCATTCACCGTCTTCTCGAAGAATATTCTTGATTTGCTTATTTGATGTCTCGCTTGGCCACTTGTCTCGAGGATGATACGGAGTAGCAACATTATGGCGTACTCCATGCTTCAATAAGTATTGCTCAAACGTTTGTCGATGAAATGTGATCCTCCATCACTTATGACTATCCTTGGGACTCCAAATCTTGGGAATATTATTTCTTCGAACATCTTCTTGGAGCTTGAGCTATCTCGCCTTTTGCATGGCGAAGCTTCGACCCATTTGGACACATAGTCCATCGCTACGAGGATGTATTCACATTTCTTCGATGGTGGAAATGGTCCCATGAAATCAACTCCCCAAACATCAAAGAGCTCGATCTCGAAGGTTGTTGATAAGTGGCATGGCATCTCTTGAGTTAATGTTGCCATGTCTTTGACAAGGACCGCATCTCCGAATGAAATCTTTTGTGTCTTCATACATTGTTGGCCGTAAAAATCCGCATTGCCAAATCTTCGCATGTGTACGGAACACCCCATAATGGCCTCCATATGGTGATGAGTGGCATCTTTCAATGATTTTGATTCCTTCTTCGCTTGGCACACATCTTTCGAGCAGCCATCGAGCACACTCTAAGAGGTAGGGCTCATCCCATATGTGAGTACGACTCTCCCGGATAAGTTTCCTTTTGTTGCCTCCCGGTGGTACGTAACCCGTAACCATAAAATTAACAATATCTCGCATACCAGGGGTCGATCTCGTTGATTCCGTAGAGCATGTCGTCCCGGAGTGCGTCGTCGATGGGTAGTTCCCGTGGTTTCTCAAACCGCATTCTAGACAAGTGATCGGCAAACAGAAGTTTTCTACTCCCTTTTTATCTTTTATTTCTAGATCAAATTCTTGGAGTAATAAAATCCATCTTATCAAACGAGGTTTAGCATCTTTCTTAGTGAGCAAATATTTTAAAGCAAAGATGATCGTGTAAACAATCACTTTGGCACCCACTAAGTAGGATCTAAACTTATCAATAGCAAAGACAACAGCTAGGAGCTCTTTTTCGTGGTAGCATAATTAAGCCGAGGTCCAAATCAAAGTTTTGCTAGCGTAAGCTATTGCATGATGCTTCTTATCCTTAGTCTGTCCTAACACCGCTCCTACAACCGTAGTCACTTGCATCACACATAATTTCAAAAGGTAAAGTCCAATCGTGGGGTTGAATGATTGGAGCAGAGATGAGCGCTTTCTTAAGGATCTCAAATGATTGTAAGTGTGCATCATCAAAGTCAAAAGGAACATCCTTAGCCAATAAGCGGGTAAGAGGTCTAGCGATGTAAGAGAAATCTTTTATGAATCTACGATAAAAACCAAGATGACCAAGGAAACTTCTAATTCCTTTCACATTGATAGGAGGAGGCGCTTGTTCAATAACTTCTATTTTGGCTCTATCTACCTCGATGCCTCTTTCGACACTAAGTGTCCTAGCACTATTCCTTCTCTAACCATGAAATGACACTTTTCCCAATTAAGGACTAAGTGTTTTTCCTCACATCTTTGTAAAACTCGATCTATGTTTTCAAGGCACTCATCAAAAGTTTTTCCATAAACGTAAAAATCATCCATGAAAACTTCCATAATCTTTTCAATCATATCGAAAATATAGACATCATACATCTTTGAAAAGAAGCCGGTGCATTACATAACCCAAAAGACATCCTACGATAAGCAAAGGTTCCATAAGGGCATGTAAAGGTCGTTTTGTTTTGATCATTAGGATGGATAGGGATTTGATGATATCCGTAATATCCATCAAGGAAGCAAAAGTAAGAATGGTTGGCTAATCGCTCAAGCATCTCATCAATGAAAGGCAAAGGAAAGTGATCTTTTCTTGTTGCCTTATTAAGCTTTCTATAATCTATGCACATTCGCCATCCCGTGACGGTTCTTTGTGGGATTAACTCATTCTTCTCATTTTGGACAAAATCATGCCTCCCTTTTTAGGCACAACTTGGACAGTGGCTGACCCACTCACCGTGTGGCACGGGGTAAATAATCCCAAATAAGGCAAACAGCTTTTAAAACTTCTTTCTTAACAACTTCCCTCATCGCATTATTGAGCCTACGTTGGGGTTCTCTAGATGGTGGAATATCGGGATCCGTGGGAATGCGATGGGTACAAAGGGCAGGACTAATTCCTTTGAGGTCCCGGAGTGAGTAGCCAAAAGCTTTTTTATGTTTTTCTAGGATAGCCATTAAGCGAAAAGTCTCGCTCTCCCGAGTGAGAGTATCACTTATGATGACAGGAGTGTCTCGGATCATTTCCTAGAAAGGCATATCTAAGACCGGGCCGGTAAAGGTTTGAACTCAATAGGAGGCCTAGGTGGTAGGGTAAACTCATCTAATGGTTCATTCTCGTAAGGGTCGCCTTCTTCTTCTATGAAGAATCTAGCTTCATCTTCTAATTCTCGGTTTCACTAGGAATTCTAGAGAGGTCGCTCTAAATTCCTCCAACGGATCATAATGTGGATGGGGCTCGGTCATAGCATTTAAAGAGTGTGAAATGGACATTGCAAACTGGAGTTTCTTGCCTAAACAAATGTTTAGTTTCCCAGCTTTGTCCTTCATAAAGAAGTCTTCTAAATGGTTGTCCTATCAACAGTGGAAATCCCCTATGTCAAAGACATAAAAGCTTAAGTGAACAGGGTTCCTTCTACCCGGAGTGGTAGGACATGTAGGATTCCTAAACAAGGAAGAATTTGTCTTGAAAGATTTCTTATGAACTTCACCGTTGGGGTCAATGTCATGTTTCTTTGCAAATATTTTGCTAGTGTGGTAGACATGATATTTATACCCACAACCGGATTGTAGAGAGCGTCTATGCGATCATTGTTAATCATGCAATGAATGGGAAGAGAAGATGAATCCAAACGAATTATTTCGAGGAAAGCTCGACTCTTCTAACCACTCATTGCTCATGACAGACACTAACTCTCCCGAGGTTTTTCCCGTTGGAATATCCTCATCAATATTGCATGGCTTTATTGGGTGATATTTGCCTTGTGGCTTCTTCACCTTGTGATAGTTGAAGATGTTTCCAAAATCGGAAAACAGATCAGTTCAATATCTAGCATAAAATCAGAAGTGGAATGTCTTCCTTGTCTTGCTCAAGACATGGATTAGCCGAGGTGGATGGTGTATCTCGGCAAATGTTTGTCTTCGCCTACTTGAGGTTCTACTTCTAGGAGGTAGTCTAATTCACGGATAGGATTTGGTCTAGGATTGATCTTGCTTTCTCACAGAGATATGCAAGAATGATCCTCCCGAAGTTGTGTCGAGCAATTTTCTACTGTCTCTACTCGACCTTTATAAAAGTGTTGTAAAAGAATGGGATCTCGGTAGACTAAGGTCCGGGCCCGATGCTAAAAGTGTAGTAAAACGATTCCAGGATGAGGCCAAAGATTCTTCAGTTCTTGCTTAATAGTCGAACCTTGACTCTAAGGTCGACGATTTGGGAGATGGGATAGAAATCTAGGCAAAAGTTGGAGCGTAAGGACCCCCAATCTCCTTGTTGCTTACCTACAGCTTTATCATACCATTGTCTAGCTTTTCCCTTTAATGAGAAAGGAAATAGCTTCCAACGGAGGGTTTTGTCTGGACATGCCCTCTATGCGAAGACAACCACATGTTTGCTCAAAGTCTCTAATGTGAAGGTAAGGGTTTTCGTCTCCTTCTCCCGAAAAGGATAGGCTTTGGACCAATGCAATCAACCGCGGACTCACCTATAGCTAGGTGTTTGGATAGGTTGTGATGACTCATGTGGCACTAGGCCGGTCTCCGTGGGTGCGTAAAATTGAAAGATAGGAATGGAATTTGAATTATCCATAAGGATAGAAAAAGATAAAATGTACGGAAAAGTAAAGTGCAAGAAAAAGATAAAAGTATAGGTACAAGGTAGAGCAAGATTTAGGTTATCTAAGCAGCATCGTCTTTTCCCCGGCAACGGCGCGTAAATGCTTGTTGACACTAGATACGCACACGAAAGAATCAAAGAGAAATAATCCGCAAGCGCACGGATATCGGTGAGCACTTCACCCGGGAGATAAGTCCCGAGTATCGTATTTGTTTTTATCCGCTAAGAGAAAACGTGCAATAGACTAACCCGATCTTTACTACTACCCCGGGCTGCTAGTCAAGTGAGAATTAAGCGATATAGAGAGAACTCCTTCGTCGCCTTCTTCTAACCTATGGCAAGCTTTGAGACTATTGTTCTAAGGGGGTACCCGAGGAATAGACACCACAAAGGATGCTAAACCGGGCACAAAGGACCTACCTTACCTACCAACGGGAAGTGGATTACAAAGGTAATAAAGGGATTGTCACTTCCCTCACTACTACCACGGTTCCTACGAATAGGGAGCATCTACAAGTGAACCTAGCCTAAGCACCACGCTTATGCTAAAGAACGATTACTCTATTCCCAACGCGAAGCGAATAAAGTAAACTTGTAAACCAAAGAACAATAATAACAACGAACTTACTAGTATTAGAAGTTGAATTGCCGAATGATTCTCAAAACCAAGCCTCGGGTTAGGAGACTTGATCCCGCAGTACACCGGAGAGGAGACACCGACAGCCGGGCTTCCTCCAAATCTACCTCCACTCTATACTCTCTCAATCTCTCTTGATACTAATACCCTATAGAGATAGATCCATTCGAGGGACCCTTCTCTATCTAACTCTCTCTCTAGATTGAAGTCTTGAATGAATTGGAGAATGAATTAGGTTTCACTGGGGCCAGGGGCTCGCTTATATAGCCCCCTAGGATTAACCACAGCCTCTCTGATCAAACCGACCTAAATGGACGATAATTATTGATCTTCAAAGTCGGTGGAGGCAGGATCCGCGAGACTCCACCCGATTGGTGGAGATGGGGAGTCGGCCGACTCCCCTCCCCGGTCGGCCGACCGGCCATCTTGGGTAGTGCGCACCCCGCAGAAATAGATATTGTGTGGGCCCTGTGCTTCAAGTTTTTATGAATAGGTGTGTGACGCCTTCTCGGAGTCTTCTAGATTATACTTTTTCACCCGTTCGGTCTTTCTCTCTATGTAAACCCGACATGTGGGCCATCTTGGTTGATTTTCACCGTCACCCCGCAAATAGATATTCACCAAAACTCGTGGAATTTCGTCCTGGCGAAACTTGGTAACCCTATATCTATCAAGTATTTATGAATAGGTCCATTTGCATGCTAAGTTGACGGTTAATTTTATGAGTTAACGACCGTCACGTCGTGCGCGTATTGTAATTAAACTCTCTTTTGTGCTTGCTATGGAACTTATGGGTGAATCCTCCCGCGCAGTCTCCGATTTAGGGCCCGTGGGCAGAGGTGGATCCCGCAACCCTTATGCGCGATGGTGTCTACGTTAGCGGTTTTCGTGGGATTGCCGGCGATCGGTTTTTCCTCATCGTAGTATTGATGATATGTTTGAGTTTGTTCGTGCTCAGCTGGACGATAGGCGCGACACCTTCGTTGGGTCGCTAGCGTGGAGGGGTCCTTGGCGAACTTGGCGTTTGTGGGTTTTGCATGAGATGTTTTATTTTTTCTTGCTGCCTTTTTCCGGAGGTCGCGTATGTGTTTGCTTGTGGCCTTTTCTTAAGATTTGTCTGGCATGCTGTAATGGGACTCCGAGATTTTTATTTCATACGCGGAGGTTGCGGAAGAGGACTCAGAGGACAAGTTTTTATTATCTTTTTGCACATGTGCTGCGCTGATTTTACCTGATTTTGAGCTAAGGCACAAAAACGGAGGCATTGTCTTCGCTTGTTCGTAGTTTAGAGACTCATCTCCGCGCGTTGCGACGCTACTTTATTCTATGTTTGAATGACCCGCGAAGGTTTCTGGCTAGATTCCGGAAACTTTTACTCAGGTACCTTTTTATTGATCTTTTGAATGGTCAGCTATTAGCTTACATGGTTCCATGCTAAGGCATGGAGATTAGGGTCTTAGTGCTGCCTTTTCTCCTACTATAGCTAATTGGACATGGTCCCTTGCTAATGGGGACTCTCAACTTGTCGCTAGGTACCACCTGTCCTCGGGCTCACTTTCATGTGACATTCCACGCCTTAGTTGAGCGATTTTGACCGGGGATGGGGGGACGTTACGAATTCTTACGCGGTGTTCCCCCTAGCCCATTTTCTTCTCTGAGGAAAGGCTCGTTGGTGCATGCTCTGAAGAAAAGGGTGGTGTGCATTTTGGTCTATGTGGCCCTCTGCTTACGAATTCTTACGCTGTCTCTCTATTGCTACTGTGAAACTCTTGTAAATATACATCAGCCTCCATCCCCCTACTCTTGACTTGTGTCGTGTGTGATGCTGAGGGTGGATGTTGAAGGCGCTTCCCTTTTATAGGCCTTGGTATGGCTGGTTGGCTTAATTGTCTCTGATCTCTTTGGTACAGTTCTTAGTAAATGCTATGGATCTTGTGTTTAATTTTCCTTGATATCCACAAAATAATTGCTGCTGATGGTACGCTGTGGCTAGATATGCTTGGTTGCCACTAAAGGCTAAGATACGGGGCTTAGCCTTTTAATGTGGTAGATTGCGGATCAAGGTGTTTATTTGTTCTGATTCTGGGTAGGCATTTATTTGCTCTCTTCCTTCATAGGGCTATATAAGGCTTGTGATTTCTGATGCTGCTTGGTTATCAGTTGTAGTGTTGCCAACACCTTACTTTCTTGGGCGCATGGCTTTGCCGTTAGATGCACTCGAGGCTGATACTGAGTAAGAATTCGTAATGGCTACATCACAATGGTGTGTCGCTCTTCTGCTGAGAGGTCTGGAGTGGTATCCGGCTGCGAATACAACTGTGCTTGCCACCTGGTCCATTGTTCCGAGGATCGTCCCGTGGCGCTTGGCCTTGTAGTGGGGGGCTAGTATGAAATGTGTTGGTTGGCGCTTGTGCCTCGAGTACAAGCAGCCCGAAGTCCGTCGCCGAGGCTCCTTCCCTTCTCGGCGATGGAGAATTGCAGCGCTCTTGCTCTTTGCGGTGCTCGTTTGCCGATTGTAATAGTAGAAAGTAGCACACCTTCTCTAGAGTTTAGATTGCTTAGAGCTAGGGCATTGGTGATTCTTGTAGCCTTAATTTTGTACTTGTATGCAAATTAATGGACCGGGAGTGGCTTGCACGCGGGCGTGTTACCTCCTCTTTTTTCTTGGTGGCCTTTTTTGTTTATGTCGACTGGGACTGCTTTGATTGCTTTAGTTTTCGTTTAATGTGATTTGCATGCCTCCGCTAGTTTTGCGGAGACCTGATAGGCCAGTGGTCGACTAAGCGACCCTTGCTCGATATCGGTGCCCTAGCCGCCGGGTCTTTTTCCGATTTTGGTCATGCCTTTTTTGGCTTTGTGGATCCCTTAGTGCCCGACTCATCGGTCTTTTTCCAAGGGTTTTCAACCTTTTTGGAGGTCGCTTACAAATCTTTTTGAGGTCCGCCGGTCAAGGCGAAGTTTGAAGTGACCTCTTCCGATGCTTAGAGCTCCGTCGAATATTGCGGCCGCGCGCCCCGCTCGACTTTGCTGCGTTCGTTGTTTCTCGGGGTCCTCTTTATATATTGCAGAGGTTGATTACAACGGTGTTGCCTCGTTAAAAACCTCACCTCCGATAAGGAGTCCCCGCGTGAGGAAAAGAGTGCAATCCGGTTCAAAGGGAAAGAAAAGAAACATGAAAATGAACTACCGGAAGTCTTCGCTTATAGATTTACGGAGGTTCCTTACATTTTAGATGTAGTATTTCCTGAGGTTGTCCACATTCCAGGTGTGGGTTGATACTTTCCCATTTTCATCTTGTAAGAGGAACGATCCTTTCCTTCCTGCTTGGTGAGCCAGGTAAGGTCCTTCCCATTTTGGTTGCAGTTTCCCTGCGTTTGGTGCGTTTGGTTTCCGGCGGAGGACCCAATCTCCTTCTTTGATATCTTTGATTACCACTTTGGCATCAGTCCATTTCTTCGTTTGGTTTTGGTACTTGATTATGTTGTCCACAGCTTCTAGTCTCTCTACCTCTATCATCTCTTTGTTGTACTCTTCATTTTCTGCCAGTGCTTGTTTTGTGACCCGGAGACTTTGGTTCCTTAACTCCTCCGGCATCATAGCCTCTTCTCCATATAGTAACTTAAAGGGTGTGAAACCGGTGGCTCATGAGATGTTGGTGTTGTGAGACCACACGACCTTAGGCAACTCCTCGACCCATTTTCCTTTCTTCAGGCCGTGTAGTGTCTTTGAGATTGCCGAGAATATTATCCCGTTGGACCTCTCAACCGCCCCCGTTGCTTTCCCGGGTGGTACACCGAGGCAAAGGCCACCGAGTACCAATGCTTCGCAGAACTCTTTGAACTTGTCGAATCGAATTGCTTTCCATTGTCTACCGTTAAGGTTCTTGGGACACCGATCCGCACACTATGTTCTCGCGTAAAACTTTTTTATCAAGCTTCGAGGTGATGGTTGATAGTGGCTTGGCCTCAATCCACCTTGTAAAATATTCTACTGCGATGACCACATGCTTGCTGCCTCCTTGAGCTGGTGGGAGCGGCCCAACAAGGTCCATACCCCATCTCTGCATAGGCCATGTTGGTGGGATGAGTTGTGTCTCCCCCCCTGGATTGCTTTGGTTTGATGAGAAATTTTGGCAGGCGCTGCACGTCTTCACTACGCGTAGGGCATCTTTTATGTGAGTGGGCCAGTAAAAACCTTGGCAAATAGCTTTTGCGGATAATGCCCTTGGGCCTATGTGGGATCCACAAATCCCTGCATGAATGCTGCGTAGGAGTTCCTGGCCTTCTTCATTGCTTAGGCATTTGAGTAGTGGCTGCACTACGCCTTTTTTGAATAGCTGTCCCTCTATTATGGTGTAGCTCCTTGCTCGGGCTGCTAGCCTCACCGCGCTGGCTTCATCTGAGGTCACATGATTGCCACTGATTTGATCTATGATTGCTTGCCTCCAGTCTTCTGAATGAATTAGAAGTACCTCCGCAAATGCTCTGTTTAACCTGGCCGTGGCTGGTTGTTATTGTACCTCTTGGTAGAAAGTGCCTTCCGGCATGTCAAGCTTGTTTGCTGCTGCCTTCGCCAACTCATCAGCCTCCATGTTTTCTCCTCTCGGTATGTGCCTGAGGGTGAACCCTTTGAATCTTTTCTCAAGGCCCCTCATGACCTCTAGGTATCTTGCGAGTTCAGTTCCCTCGCGGTGTACTCTTTTCCACTTGTCCCGCTACCAACCGTGAATCCGTGTTTACCAGCACGTGAGTAGCCCCGAGTGCCTTTGCTTTTGTCAACCCCAATATGACACCTTCATACTGTATTGTTTGTTGCTTTGAAGCATAGTCTAGCCGCATATTTTGTCCCGACTCCCGAAGGTGAAAACGGAATTGCGGAGGCCCCGGCCCCCGGACTCCCCAGCACCATCCGTGTAAAGTGTCCAATGGAATACCTCCGATTTTGATTCGGAGGTATTTGCGGCACCCATTCTAAGAGAAAATCCGCTAGTGCTTGTGACTTGATTGTCGTTCTTGCGACAAACTTGATCTCGAACCGAGACAATGACCGTAGCCCACTTGCCAATTCTTCCCGAGGCTTCTTTGTTGTTCGGGATCTCGGCCTGGCCGCGCTATTGGTATCGAATAGTGTGGTCCCGAAAGTAGTGCTTTAGCTTCCTTGATGTCGTGATTACGCGTACGCTATCTTTTCAATTTTCTGTAGTTCGGCTTTTTGCTCCTTGCAATGCCTCGACACATAGTATACCGGCCGGCCGCACCCGCTTATTGTTTATCTGTCTCTCTTGCACGAGTACCGCACTTACCGCTCCCGTTGATGCCGACACGTACAACGGGGAGAGTGGCTCGTCGCTATTCGGGGCTGCCACCATTAGGTCCTCGGCCATGTATTTCTTGAGCCGTCCGAAAGCTTCGATTGCTCGGTCCCCATTCAAACTTTTCGTTGGCCTTGAGTGCCTTGAAGAAAGGGAGGCCGTTCACCGATTTGGAGATAAACCCTGTTCAAGGCCGCGATTCTTCCCGTGAGTCGCCGGACCTCTTTTTGTTTGATGGCTCGGGCATGGCCGGGACAGCTTTTGCTTTGTCCGGGTTGGCCCCGAGACCTTGGTCCGACGACATATCCCAACATTTTTCCCCGTCGACTCCAAAGACACATTTTTCTCGGGTTTAGCTTCAATCCGGCCTCCTAAGGTTTGCAAAGGTTTCCTTGAGATCTTCCAGATGGTTCTCCGGTTCTTTGCTTACCACGGCAATGTCATCTACATAGGCTATGATGTTTCTCTCGCAACCGAGACCGTAGCGGCTTGTACCATTCTTGCGAAGGTTGACCCCGCGTTCTTGAGCCCCTCGGGCATTCGCACAAAGCAAGAGGGTTCCAGCTTGGTATAGTGAAACTTGTCTTTTCCTCGTCTTCTTTCCCGAGCCGACTCGATGGTATCCCGAAAAACAAATTCCGGGAGGGAGAATCTTTTGCATCCGGCGGCCTTATCAACTGAGGCGTCTATTCTAGGTAGCGGGAATGGGTCTTTTTTGCATGCCTTGTTCAGGTCAGTGAAGTCGATACACATTCGCATTTTGCCATTCTTCTTTGGGACAAGCACCACATTTGCTAGCCATTCTGAGTATTTGACCTCTCGTATGACGTTTGCATCCAATAATCTCTGCACCTCCGCCTTCGCGGCCAAGGTTCGCTCCTCTGACATTTTCCTTTGCCTTTGCTTTCTTGGCTTTACGTTTTCATTCAAATCCAGAGTGTGCTCGATTATGTCTCTCCCAATTCCCTTAAGGTCTTCTGCTGACCATGCAAAGACATCTCTCGTTTTTGGACAATAAGCTAAGTAATTCTCTCCGTTCTTCTTCGACAGATTTGCTCCGATCATGACCTTCCCTGTTTGGCACCCTCGTCGAGGGCACCGTTATCGTGTCCTCCCCGATCTTTCATGTCCGTCTTTCCTCCGGCATATCCGGTGGCTCATCCGATGCCACCGTGTTTATGTTTCGTGAGCCTTGTATATTGCTCTCTCTTTGTTTCTGGCTTCCTTCTGACTTCCTCGAACCGTGATGATTCCATGCAGTGCTGGCATCTTCATGCAAAGGTAACCCATGTGGATTGCCACATTGAACCTGTTTGCGAATCCTCTTCCTAGGATTGCATTGTATGGGTAGTATATGTCTACTACATCAAAGGTGATGTATTCTCGTTCTCGCCTTGTCCCCATCTTGAAAGGACAGGGGTAGGGAAATTTTCCCCGAGCGCGTGAATCTTTCTACCTCCGAATCCTATCGAGGTGTATCGTGGTTGTAGCCGAGACCCGCCGAGCTTCATTTGATCAAACACACTTGCAAAAATGATATCCGCCGAACTCCCGAGTCAACAAGTATTCGTTTATCTCCCATCCTGCAACATTCGCTTTTATGACCATCGCATCGGTGTGAGGGTAACTCTCCAATCGGAGGTCCTCTTCTGAAAAACTGATTTGGGCCTTAGACCACTCTGTTGTTCGGTGTGCTCCCTGCACAGCCACATTGTCGGTGTTTCGTACCCCAGGGGGTATCACACTAACGAGTAAATTTCTATGCGTGCTCCCTAATCCGGATGGTGATGCAAGAAGAACACAAATGTTTATCCTGGTTCAGGCAAAGAGTGCCCTACGTCCAGCGGTGGGGGAGGCTTGTATTATCTTGCACCGAAGTGCTTGTACAGGGATGAATACAAGCGGGACTTAGCCGTGAATGAGAGTGTAAAAAAGGTGGGAACGTGTGTGTGAAAAAACTTTTTTATACAAGGCCCTGGCGTCCCCTTTTATAGGCCAAGGGGAGGCTCAGGGTTACACGGTGGTTAGGGCTGTCGTGGGTGTGACGTCGAGGTACATGTGCGCGCCATGTCGAGTCGTCGAGATCAGACGCTCCCCTTTGGTCCGGTTCGAGCCTGTGGATTCATGCTTCAGTCCGGTCCGAGCCTGTAGCGGCATGGCTGGTGATGGCCTGCTTGTCCTTGCCTGATGAGGGCTGACGAAATGGAGGAGTGGGCGATGATGGCCTGTCCGGGGACTCCGTAGGATGGCCGTCGAGGAGGGATGGACTGGTCACTGCTTGCACCGTACGCCAATCGCGTCCGCCATCACTTCCTCGAGCGCCTGGGGGCCGGCTCGAGGGGTCGTCGACCCGAGCGATGGGACGGCACGACGTGTTTGACGGTGCGGGGGCTTGACTACGGCGCCTAAAGTGGGTGTCGTACGTGGCACAGTGCGTAGCACGGCTCCACAGTGGCACCTGCCATCCTTCAATCCAGGGGATGGGCAGCGTAATGGCGGAGGCGACCGGCGCACGTCCCACTATTGCAGGCCATGTAGCCATGGGGTTAGGCGGTGTCGGAGTACTTTGGCGCTGTTCGAGCCCTGTAGCCACGTGCGTGCTCTGGACAGGCAATGATTGAGGGCAGACTCGAGCGGTTGCTCGCTCGAGCGTTCTCCGTCCCGCTCGAGCGGTCGCTGGCTCGAGCGATTTACGCTACCGTCTCGAGCGGTCGCTCGCTCGAGTGGTTTCCGTACTTCTCTCTCAAGCGGGGAGCGGCCACTGCTCGAGCTAGAAGGTTCTGAGGCTTTGTGGGCCTGATAGTGGGCCGGCCCAGTATGAGAAGGATTGGGGGTTTCTTCAGTCGGTTTTTGGGGATTTTTAGAGTGGAATAAAGTTAGTTTGCCCACCTTTAATCCACCTAGTTTAGGACCTCCTAATCTAGGTACCCGACAGTAGCCCCCGAGCCCTTGCTTGATTGTGAAGCTTCAAGTGAGGGATCATGAAGTGGAGTTGAAGTACCTAGACTTGGGGTTGTGTGGTTTCGTTTCGAGGGGCAAATTTCTCGTTTTTCCGTGGGGGGCGCGTGAGCGTCCCCCGCGGGGGTAGCCCCCGAGGCCCCAGAGGAATGAGGCATTCCTCTGGGGGCTTTGAAATGGGTTGCTTTGGGCAGGAACATTATTAACTGGAGTCGTAGTGGCTCGAGGCAGGGGGTTCAATGATTTTTTGAGCCCCCGTGCATCTCCTACTCCTCCCATGTCGAGGGAGGTTATCGGTGTGACTCGAGCCCCGAGCCTCGAATGGCCGGGCTAGAGTCGTGATCCAGGTTGTCGCCGGATCTCTTGGATCAACTCAAGTGGTGGGAGGACCGACGCTACTCGCGGTCGAGCGAGCGTCAAGTCTCCCTGTGAGCTGGTAGCGGGGAGTCCAAGTGAGAGTCCGTCTCCTTTCGAAGGGAGGCGGCGTCGAGGCCCGGGGGCACTCTCATTAGAGCTGGGCGCATAGCTTTTAGAGAACCGGCTCCGTTCGAGGGGACCGGCGGCTCGAGTGCCTTCCGTCGATGGGATCTCTTGAAAGCTTAGCGCCCTGCCTTGGACGTGCCCTTGGGTTTCGAGGGTTCATTCTCGAGCGGACCCTTTCGAGGGATCCTTCCCAGGGGCACCCCTGACTCCGTTGCTCGAGGGCGGCTGTTCGAACCCGTTCGTGGGTCAGCCTCCGCTCCCTCGAGTCTTACAAGTGGGACCAGAGTCCCAGGCTATCTTACCGCGTAAGGGACCGTCTGTTCGAGACGTCCTGTCGTTGCGCCAGTTGAGAGGGATTTTGTCCGTTACTGGCGGCGTGCCTTTTTAGGCGGAAACCGGCGTGTCATGATGATCGTGGCTCGGTGACGGTTTCGCTTCGTCTCGCGACGTGTGCGCCCTGTGAGTGGAGATAGGTGGCGGTTGTCGAGGCAATAAATGCGGTTACCATTTCTCGCTGAATCCGCCGGGGCGCGCGCCCGTTGGATGGCGCGATCCGGGCCGTTGGATGCGATTCACGCGGATCGGGCGGGGGCTCTATAAATACGGAGGAGTAGGTTCCGGTTCTTCTCCCCGCATTCTTGCCTTCCTTGCCGCTCCTACCGCGGTTGCATTCCGCTCCCGGATCGGATCGCCGCCGCTTTTTCTCGCAACCGCCGCGCCGTTCTTGCATGTGACCGCCGCCGCGCGCCGCTGCGATTGCGCTCGCCTTCTTCGCGCCGCCATCTTCCGCGCCACCGTTTTCCCGCGCTCCGCCGTTCTCGCTCCACCGTCCCGCCGCCGTCCTTCCACCGACGCCATGGTGCGGCCAAGTAAGAAAGCGAGCCAGGGCGCCGGGGGCAGCAAGACCGGCGGCAAGGGTGCTGCTGGCAAGGAGCCCGCTAAGCCTCCCACGCCGGTGGTGATGCTCGACGCGCTCCCGTGGCCCCGGTCCGTGGTGACTGAGGCAACGTTGACAAACCTTGTCAACGGCGGGTTGCTTCCCCCCAATCCGGTGGAGGGGCCGCCGGAGTGGCAGGTGCCGGACGACGACCACCTCGAGCCCGTGGTTCCGCCGGGCTATGTCCTGAGCTTTGTCAGGTTCCATCGGCGGGGGCTCGGGGCGCGGCCAAGCCGCTTCATGCGGGCGCTCCCCCACCACTTTGGGGTCGAGCTCAAAGCATTTTAATCCGAATTCTATCTCACACGCGCCGCTTTGCCGCCGTGTGTGAGGGGTATTTGGGCATGGCGCCGCAGCTGGGATCTCGTTCACCCATGTCTTCAAGGCGACGCCGTTCACCAAGGCGGTGAGCGGCGGCGCTGACGGCGACGACGGCGACGACGGCGACGAGGAGGTGGAAGAGGAGAAGGAGAAGGAGAAGGGGAAGCCGAAGGCCCGCCGCTACGTCCGAGCGGGCTCTTGCTCGATCGGCCTGAAGAGGAGAGAGTGCTGGCTGGCTGGTACCTAGGCTTCGAACAACGCCGGATGGGACGCGGAGTGGTTCTACCTCTGAAATGAGGGGAACCTCTTTCCGGAGTACACCGGCGCCGTGCTGACCGCGCCCGGTGAAAACTGGATCTACGGTCAGCCGAAGAAGCGTCAGCCCCGCCTCGACCCCCTGCTCGAGGCCATCGCGAGTCTCAGCCGTTGGAGGGCCGGCAATCTCGTTTTTAACCTGGCCCATGTCGTTGCCGAGTTCCACTCCCGCCGGGTGATCCCGCTCGCCGAGCGCCCACTGCGGTTGGATCAGATGACGGAGGACGCCGACCCGGAGGCGCTCGAGGCCAGCCGGATGTCTGACGTGCCCCTCTCGTCCGCCATGATCGTGGCTCGAGTGCGCGAGGCGATCGACGGCGGGAGGAACTTTGGGGCGAATCAAGTTGGACTCTTCCCCATGCGCCCGGTCAACAACCTGCTCGGCTATGTAAGTTTTCTAAAGGTCTTTTCTCGCCACTCTTTTTACTCGAGCCGTCCTCATCGAGGTACGCTTTCTCAGGACATCATCGACCACGCGGACTCGAGGCCCCCGGTGAAGGAGGACGCGTCCGCCCGTGAGGTAAGACGTCTGAAAGGTGACCGGGAACATGCGGCAGCGCTCTCGAGAAAGGAGGAGAGAGCGAGGAAGGCTCGTGAGCTAGAGGAGAAAGAGAAGCATAAATCTCGGCGCCGCCATGCGCGGGAGGTGCGCTTGAGGGCGGATCCGACCGATTGGAGTTCCAGTCTAGAGTCGACTGATGACGACGAGGAGGAGGAGGATGAGGAGGAGGACGAGACGACTGATAGTGATGGCACCACCGCCGCTCGAGCACTAACGCCTCCTCGATCTCGTGTGCAGGAAGTGTCCCTGGCGCCGGCTCGTCTCGAGCTGGGAGGGAGCTCGTCGCTAGCTCGAGCGGGCCAGCGGCGGGAGGAGTTGTTCCAGTGCTCCGACCGCGGCGCTCGATCGTCATCACCGACCCGAGCGGGGCAGCAGGAAGGGTCGTCGCACCATTCCGGTCGCGGCGCTCGGACGCCGTCGCCGGCCCGGCCAGGCAGGGGGGGACGCCGCACCGCTCCAGCCACCGCGCCCGTTCGCCGTCACCGGCACGAGCGGGGCGGCGAGAGGAGTCGCCCCGCCGTTCTAGCCATCGCGCCCGTTCGCCATCACCGGCCCGAGCAGGGCGGCAAGAAGAGTCACCCCGCCATTCTAGCCATGGCGGGCGGGCGCCCTCTCCGACACGGCGGGACTCCTCGTCCCGTCGCCATTCGTCTTCAACGGGCGCGCACACCCGGCAGCATCAGGCTGCAAATGTGCGCACATCATCTTCTGCGCAGCCCGGCGAGCAACCCATGGAGCACCGGGCTCCTTCCAGCGATCGCCGGGCCGAGCGGACATCGACCCGCAGGACCCAAAGCCCCGTAAGGGACTCCGTGCCTGACCCGGCCAAGGAGTCAACGGGAGCGGGGGAAGCCGCCAAGGTTTTGAAGCCCCCGAGCGGCACGAGCAGTGGGCTCGAGGCCCCAAGGTCCTTGAGTGACTCGAGGGGGCCGACTGAGGCTCGAAAGCCCCCGAGCGTCTCGAGCAAGCCAGGTGGCTCAAGCAGCGTCAGCTCGATCACAGGGTGAGTTTTTCGATTAACTCTTCCTCTGTTGGTTTTTCCGTTTGATGCGTGAATGCACCGTCACCGTGATTTTTGTTTTTTTTCTTCCAGAGCCAAGCGCCCCCTGCAGTCACTGCCGTCCCTTCCTCCTATGCTGCCTACCAAGAAGCTGAAGGTCACAGGAGGGTCGAGCGGCACTCCGTCGATTCCAGGTGGAGTGACCCTTCCTCCCTCTACTTCGGTTTGGCTAGAGCGGGCCAAGGACGCGATCGAGCGTGGCAAGCTGATGGCGGCTGCATCTCATGCAGGTGCTGGGACCACGACCACTGCGGCGGGGGAGAAGACGACCTCCACTACCACGTCCCCGACCATCTCCCCGCTCGAGGCGTCATCGTCACCGGCTGTGCCGGGTGGCGCAGCGGCTGGTGGTGAGACGGCGGCCACCGTTCCGGCGGCGGGGGTCGGGTCGGAGCAGCACCCGATCACGCTCAAGGATGAGAGCCCGAGCTCGGGCTCCAAGACCTCCTGGCCTATCGGCCTGCGCCAGCTCGAGGAGGAGCGCAAGGAGAAGGAGGAGGAGGAGCAGACGCCGGGGGCCGGCGATCGGCCGGTGGGGGATGTAGAGATGCAGGAGGCGGGCCCGGTGCCTGAGCCTCAGCCAAGCCGGTCCCCAACCCCTCCTCGGGATATGGAGGTCGACTCCCCTGCTGGGCAACGGGTCGAGGTGCCCCAGGTTTCCCCAGTCGAGCATGGGGAGGCCCAAACTATCGTTCGAGAGGGGATGCTCGAGGAGCACCCCGCCCCCACGCAGGAGGGGGAGAAGGCGGAGGAGCAAGTGGAGCAGCAGGTGTTGACACTAGATACGCACACGAAAGAATCAAAGAGAAATAATCCGCAAGCGCACGGATATCGGTGAGCACTTCACCCGGGAGATAAGTCCTGAGTATCGTATTTGTTTTTATCCGCTAAGAGAAAACGTGCAATAGACTAACCCGATCTTTACTACTACCCCGGGCTGCTAGTCAAGTGAGAATTAAGCGATATAGAGAGAACTCCTTCGTCGCCTTCTTCTAACCTATGGCAAGCTTTGAGACTACTTGTTCTAAGGGGGTACCCGAGGAATAGACACCACGAGAGGATGCTAAACCGGGCACAAAGGACCTACCTTACCTACCAACGGGAAGTGGATTACAAAGGTAATAAAGGGATTGTCACTTCCCTCACTACTACCACGGTTCCCTACGGATAGGAGCATCTACAAGTGAACCTAGCCTAAGCACCACGCTTATGCTAAAGAACTATTACTCTATTCCCAACGCGAAGCGGTTTAATAAAGTAAACTTGTAAACCAAAGAACAATAATAACAACGAACTTACTAGTATTAGAAGTTGAATTGCCGAATGATTTCGAAACCAAGCCTCGGGTTAGGAGACTTGATCCCGAAGATACACCGGAGAGGAGACACCGACAGCCGGGCTTCCTCCAATCCACCTCCACTCTATACTCTCTCAATCTCTCTTGATACTAATACCCTATAGAGATAGATCCATTCGAGGACCCTTCTCTATCTAACTCGTCTCTTTGGATTGAAGTCTTGAATGAATAGGAGAATGAATTAGGGTTTCACCCAGGGGCCAGGGGCTCTGCTTATATAGCCCCCTAGGATTAACCGCAGCCCTCAGATCAAACCGACCTAAATGGACGATAATTATTGATCTTCAAAGTCGGTGGAGGCAGGATCCGCGAGACTCCACCTGATTGGTGGAGATGGGGAGTCGGCCGACTCCCCTTCCCTGGTTGGCCGACTGGCCATGCTGCCAGGCGGGCCCCAGGCTTCAGGTGTCGCCTTCTGGAGTCTTCTAGATTATACTTTTTTACCCGTTCGGTCTTTCTCTCTATGTAAACCCGACATGTGGGCCTTCTTGGTTGATTTTCAGCCTGTCACCCCGCGTAAAATAGATATTCACCAAAACTCGTGGAATTTCGGTGGTAACCCTATATCTATCAAGTATTTATAAATAGGTCCATTTGTATGTTAAGTTGACGGTTAATTTTATGAGTTAACGACCGTCAACAGCAGGCGGAACCAGTGGAGCAGCCTGCCGCCGCAGGCGTCGAGGAGCACCGGCCCTTGAGTGGAGCGGCCGAGCTAGAGGGAGCAAAGAAGGGCCAGTGGGGCAGCAAGCGGAGCTCCACCCGGTGCCGTATCGAGCGCGCCGCCACTGCAGCGGTTGAGGGAGGTTGTGGTGCCCCACCTGGTGCCCGACTCGACGACGGGTGAGGTGGAGTTCACCGTCATGTCCGAGGCCGACCACTGGGAGGAGGCCCAGAGGAAGCAGACGGCGTCTGCCATCATTGATCATATGCGGACGGTCGGTTTTGGACGCACCGAGCCCACCGACGTATCCATCGAGGTGCGGAGGCGGATCGAGGCGCGGCGCTCACCCAAGAGGCATCCTCCTCCTGGAGCCAGCCGCAACGCCTGACAACCCTGGCTGAATGGGTGGTGATGGCGGGCGTCGATTTGGAGTCGGTGAGGAGACTCCACTCCTCCGTCGACAAGGAGATGCGGGAGGAATTCCCTCTATGGGAAAGGCCGCCGCTGGTGCTCCCCGACCCCCTCGACCACGAGGCTCCTGCGATAGTGATGAACGATCAGAAGGATCTCAAGGCGCACATGGAGGCCGAGGAGCGCCGGCAGTGGCTCGAGCATGCTCTGAAGGCCGCCCTGTCAATTGTCTCCGAGGACCTGCCTCGGCATTCCTCCGTGAGTATTCTCGGGCACGGTCGTTTTTCGTTTAGATTTATCGTAGTTTGTGTCTGATTTTCTTTTTCGTGATTCAGACGACGCAGAGCTGCTCATACGCCAAGTCGGTTCATATCCGCGCCCTTCGCGAGAGCGAGGACGAGATCCGGCGATATGTGCGCATGGGGCGGGACGCTGAGGCGGAGTTGCACCGGTCCGCCCGACTCCTCCGAGAGGCCAACGCCGCCCTGGACGCCGCCAAGGGAGATGCCAGAAGGGCTCAGGACGAGCTCACTCGAGCAGCGCAAGAAGTAGAGGCGGCTCAGCAGGAGGCCCGTGATAAGCTTGCCCAAGCCGCACGGGAGGCGGAGACCGCTCGACAGGAGCACGAGCGGCTGCAAGGAGTCTTTGAGCAGCTCAAGAAGGATGCGGCCATTGCGCTAAGAAGCTACAAGGCCAAGTGCCAGCAGGCGGAGCAGCTCGAGGAAGACAAGGCCGCCGCCAAATCGTATGCAAAGGACCTGCAGTCGACGATCTCCCGAGAAGCCTCGGAGAACGAGGCCCTCGCGAGCGCGCTCGAAGCGGAGAAGAAGCGGGCGAGCGATCTCCAGACAGAGGTGGCCAATCTCCATCAGAAAGTGACGGAGAAGGACCTCGCCGTCCAGGGCGCCGGCAAGGCCTACGAGGAGCTGTGGGTGGAGAAGCGTGACGCCGACCGCGCGCTAAGGAGGAAGGAGACGGAGCTCACGCAAGCGCTCGAGCGCGAGCAAGGGCTCTCGACCCGCTGCACCCGTAAGTAGTTCGAGCCCTCTAGTCTTTTTTTTCGTATGTGATTCTTGCGCGCTGCTCGAGCGCTTGACTTTCGTCGTTCTTTTCTAGGCTTGGAGGTGGACCTGGCGGCAGCGCGTGAGGACGCCAACTTGGCCCGCGCGCTGGCTGATGGTGAAATCTCGGCCAGGGCCCATATCACCGGCGCCATCGACACCCTCGGCGCTACTCGGGGTCTTACGCCCGTGGTGGACGCCGAGGGGCCGACGCCGGCAAAGGCTACGCCAGCCGGGTCGTCGAGTTCGGCGCTCACATGCGGGGCCACGTCCGGGAGGCCCTCGTCTTTGCTGCGCGTCGGACCATGGCCATCTTCTACTCCGGGTTTGCTCTCTCGAGGGAGGCTGCCCATACCGGGATGGAGGCCGTCGCCGGCGGCTTCACCTACACTGAGGATGAGCAGGAGGGTGGCGTGAACCCCGGATCGAGCAGCTTAAGGTCGACGCTGAGGAGCCCGGGGCACGTCTTGGAGACAGTCTGCTGCGAGAAGTCCTCCCGCCTGATGTGGAGTAATCTTCAACCGGCCTGCGAGCCGAGATTTGGGCAACGAGGCCCATGTAAGAAAACTTTGAATGTTCTGGTCGTGAAGAGGCCCAAGTGGGCTTTGAACATTATGCTTTTGCTCTGTGTAAATGTGCTCTAGTTTATTCTTTATGCCTCGAGTTGTCCCTTGCCTTTTGCCTTTGTCTCTTTTAATCTAAGTGCTAACGTTGCGCTCGAACCTTTTTGAGGGGAGATGAGTTGGGGCGCCGTAGCCCGGAAGCGTGGGAAGCCTTGTGCTCGATCGTCTCGGCTCGACGGGCTCGAGGTGACACTCATACTTAGTTTTTGTGAGAACAAATTCGAGGCGAGGAGGAAAAGAGCGCGTCGAGCATTTTTTTTTGAAAAAGCTAGGTGCGTTTTTTCAAGGACTCCAGGGGGGTCCCCCCCTGGTCTAGCCCCCGAGGGGGGTTTGACTTTGTGGAGACAAAGTCAAGCCCACCTTGTGTATGAACGAAAAGTAAGAAACTATCTTGCAGGTCTTTATTCATTCATACTAGTGGTACGTTTAAACAAAAAATGTACAAGGCATCAAGGCCTAGGGGAAAAAACGACGTACCTGTTCGATGTTCCATGCGTTGGTGAGGACCGAGCCGTCCTCATCAGCTAACTTGTAGGTCCCTGGCTTCAGTACTTCGACCACAATGAATGGGCCTTCCCAAGGAGGAGTGAGCTTGTGGCGCCCCTTGTTGTCCTGTCGTTGACGGAGCACGAGATCGCCGACCTCGAAATCCCTCTTGCGCACGTTCTTCTCATGGTATTGACGCAGCTTCTGCTAGTAGCGCGCAGAGTGTAGGAGCACCGTGTCCCGAGCTTCCTCAGCTTGATCGACGGCGTTGGCCAGTCTTTCCTCGTTAGTCTGCTCGTTGTAGGCCTTGAGTCGAGGGGACCCATACTCGAGGTCAGTGGGGAGGACAGCCTGAGACCCGTAGACCAAGAAGAACGGGGTAAACCCGGTGGCTCGACTTTCAGTTGTTCGTAGACTCCATAGAACAGAAGGGAGCTCAGCCATCCATTTGTTGCCGTGTTTGTTTAGGCAGTTGAAAATCCTTGGCTTTAGTCCTTGGAGGATCATGCCGTTTGCGCGCTCGACTTGGCCGTTAGTTCGAGGGTGGGCGATCGCTCGACCAATTCACACGGATGTGATGTCGATCGCGTAAATCCAGGAATTTTTGCCCTTGAACCGAGTGCCGTTGTCGGTGATGATGACGTTGGGGACCCCAAAACGGTGGATGATGTCGGTGAAGAATTCAACCGCTCGCTCCGAGCGGATGTTAGTGATGGGCTTGGCCTCGATCCACTTGGTGAACTTGTCGATGGCCACGAGCAAGTGGGTGTAGCCTCCCGTCATGTTTTTGAGGGGTCTGACCAGATCGAGCCCCCAGACCGCAAATGGCCATGTGAGGGGGGTCATCTGGAGCGCGTGTGCCGGAAGATGCGTTTGCTTGGCGTAGAACTAGCATCCTTCACACGCTCGAACCAGCTTGATGGCGTCAGCTGTAGCGGTGGGCCAATAAAAGCCTCAACGGAAAGCGTTACCGACAAGGGTTCTTGGTGCAGTGTGGTGGCCACAAGCCCCCGAGTGCATGTCTCTGAGCAAATTCCTGCCCTCCTCGATTGAGATGCACTGTTGGAGTATGCTAGTCGGGCTCTGGCGGTAGAGCTCCTTGTCATCCCCGTAAAGGACGTAAGTTTTGGCTCGACGAGCTAGGCGTCTTGCTTCTGTCCGATCCTCCGGTAACTCTCCTCGAATAAGGTATTCGAGGAAGGGTGCGCGGGCCCGTGGGAGGGCTCGAGGACCCGTCGATCTCCATGACTTCAACCCCCGTCGAAGGGGGTGCGGTCGGGGGAGCGGGCTCGACGGGCGGCTCGAGGCCAGCCCCCGAGTCCCATTTTACGGATGGCTCGTGTAGATCTTTCGAGAAGACGTTTGGGGGGAGCGGCGCTCGAGATGACGCGATCTTGGCTAACTCGTCTGCAGCTTCATTGAAACGTCTCGGGATGTGGTTGAGCTCAAGGCCGTGAAAGTTTGCTTCCAATCTACGTACCTCGTTGCAATATGCTTCCATTTTCTCGTCATGGCAGCTCGAGGCCTTCCTCACCTGATCGATGACGAGTTGTGAGTCACCTCGAGCATCGAGGCGTCGAATCCTGAGCTCGATGGCGATACGCAACCCAGTAACGAGCGCCTCATATTCTCGCCATATTGTTCGAGGCGGCAAAGTGGATCCCAAAGACATAGCGCATGTGCTCTCCAAGAGGTGAAATGAAGAGTAGGCCCGCGCCGCTCCTATTTTCATGAGCGACCCGTCGAAATACATGGTCCGGCTCGGCTTGAATCCGTGCGGTGGGAGTTGGACGTCGGTCCATTCAGCGACAAAGTCAGCCAGTACTTGGGATTTGATAGCCTTTCGTGGGGCGTATGTGATGGTCTCGCCCATGAGCTCGACCGACCATTTAGCGATTCGACCCACTACTTCCCGGTTTTGGATGATTTCCCCAAGTGGGAATGAAGACACCACTGTCACCGGGTGGCTAAGAAAGTAGTGCTGGAGTTTTCGACGTGTGAGCACGATTGCATAGAGCAATTTTTGGATTTGGGGGTATCGAGTCTTGGCATCCGAGAGCACTTCACTAACAAAGTACACCGGCCTTTGGACGGGGAGCGCGTGCCCCTCTTCCTGCCTCTCAACCACTATGACTGCGCTGACCACCTGAGTGGTTGCAGCAATATAGAGGAGGAGGGGCTCGGCTGGTTTGCCCTCTCGAGCTGGTCGAGGTGGCACGAGCACAGGAGGGGAGGTGAGCATGCTTTTCAGCCTCGAGAGGGCTTCCTCCGCCTCGGGTGTCCATGCGAAATGCTCGGACTTTTGAGGAGTCGATACAAAGGCAAGGCTTTTTCCCCGCACGCGCGATGAATCGGGCCGAGAGCGGCTAGGCACCCGGTGATTTTTTGCACCCCCTTCAGGTCTCGAATCGGCCCCATTCTCATGATGGCCGTGACCTTCTCGGGATTGGCCTCGATCCCACGCTGGGAGACGATGTATCCTAACAACATGCCTCGAGGCACGCCAAAGACACACTTCTCGGGATTCAATTTGATGTTTTTGGCCCGGAGGCATCCAAACGTCAATTTGAGGTCCTCGACAAGGTTTTCTACTTTACGCGTCTTGACAACGATGTCATCGACGTAGGCCTCGACCATTTCTCCTATGTGTTTTTCAAAAACGTGAAGCATGCAACGCTGATATGTTGCCCCGGCGTTTCGAAGGCCGAAAGGCATCGTGACATAACAGTACATGCCCACAGGAGTGATGAATGAAGTCGCGAGCTGGTCGGACTCCTTCATTTTGATTTGGTGATAGCCAGAATAAGCATCAAGAAAGGAAAGTACTTCACAACCCGCAGTGGAGTCGACAATTTGATCTATTCGAGGTAAAGGAAATGGAACTTTGGGACATGCTTTATTTAAACTAGTATAGTCTACACACATCCTCATTTTCCCGTTCTTTTTCTCTACTAACACAGGATTAGCTAACCACTCGGGATGATGTACCTCCTTGATGAATCCGGCCTTCACGAGCTTCTCGACCTCCTCGCGGATGATCCGCGCTTCTCCTCGTCGAAGCGGCGCGGCGTTGCTTGACAGTCTCGAACCGGGATGGATCTCCAAGGCGTGCTCGGCGACATCCTCGGTATGCCGAGGCATGTCCGAGGGACTCCACGCAAACATATCGGCGTTTGCGCGGAGAAAGTCGACGAGCACGCTTCTTATGCGTCTTATTTGTCGAGGAGGCACTGATGATCAGCGCCTTCTCGTCTGGGGAGCTCGGATCGAGCGGGATCTTCTTGGTGTCCTCGGCGGGCTCGAAATTGCCGGCTTGTCGCTTGGGTGCCGGTGCGGCGGCCTCTGCTGCCAAGCTATCGAGCGTCTTGGCTAGCTCCTTGGATGCGACCAAGGACTCCCCGTACTCAACGCACTCTACGTCGCAGCAGTACGCGTGCGCGTACGTGGAGTCGACGGTGATGATTCCGTTGGGCCCTGGCATCTTGAGCTTGAGGTATGCATAGTTGGGGATTGCCATGAACTGGGCGTAGCATGGACGGCCCAGGATCGCATGGTAAGTCCCCTCGAAACCGACCACGTCGAAAGTGAGGATCTCCTTACGAAAATTCGTGCGCGAGCCAAAGTACACAGGGAGGTCAATGCGGCCGATCGTGAGCGCCTTCTTGCCGGGGACGACGCCATGGAGGCCCCCGGCGCTCGGCTTGAGCTGCGCCCTCGTGATGCCGAGCAGTGTGAGCGTCTCCATGTAGATGATGTTGAGGCTGCTGCCTCCGTCGATGAGGACCTTGGTGAAGCGGGCGTTAAGGATGACCGGGTCGACCACGAGAGGATATGCGCCGGGGTTGGTGACATGCTCGGGATGGTCATCACGGTCGAACGTGATGGGAGCATCCGACCAGTCGAGAAATCGAGGCGTGGCGGGCTTCACGGTGAAGATCTCGCGGCGCTCGTTCTTCCTTTCTCGACGTGACATCTGAGTTGTAGGGCCGCCGTATATCATATAGCAGTCGGCAATGGGCGGGTACCCATTGTCGTTGTCGTTGTTGCCCTGGTCGTTGCTAGTTTTGTCCTTCTTGTCATCGTCTTTGTCAACACCAAACTTCTTGAAGTAGCCTCGAAGCATTCGGCAGTCTTCGAGGTTGTGCTTGACCGGCTCCTTGTGGTACGGGCAGGGCTGCTTCAACATCTTGTCAAAAACGGCCCCATCCGGAGGGGGTCGAGGCTTCTTGCAGTCAGCTGCGGCCACCTCTTCTTCCGCAACCACGCGCTTGCCTTGCTGGTTACCCTTCTTCTTCTTCCCGTTCTTCTTCTGGGCCTTGCTCGAGCCCTCACCGCCTCCCGGTGGCGGTGCGGGCTTGTTCCCGGCACCACCAAAGAAGGCCCCCATGGCCTCGTCACCGGCAGCGTAGTCAGCGACGATGTCCATGAGCTCGTTCACCATCTTTGGGCGATTATGCCCGAGCTCCCGCACGAGCTCTTTGCACGTGGTGCCTGAGACGAACGCCAGGATGACATCGTGATCTGGAATGTGTGGCAGCTCGGTGCGCAGCTTGGAGAAACGCCGAGCAAAGTCCCGGAGAGACTCCGTGGTATTTTGCTTGCAGTTGCGGAGATCCCACGAGTTGCCTGGTCGGATATAGGTGCCCTTGAAGTTCCCCTCGAAAATCAGGACCAGATCGGTCCAGTCGTAGATCTGGTTTGGGGGAAGTTCCTCGAGCCACCGTCGAGCGGTGTCAGAGAGGAACAGGGGGAGTTGGCGTATGATTGCCTTATCCTCTCGAGCTCCTCCGGCCCGGCAGCCGCCGGAAATCGATGAGCCGAGTTCGGCTTGGTTTCCCCGTTGTACTTAGCCAAACTCATGAGAGGTCGAAACGGGTTGGGCAGCGGCGTGCTCCGGATAGCTCGACTGAAGACTCGAGGGCCCGGCGGCTCGGGAGCCTGCCGGTCCTCGTCGCTGTAGTAGCGCCCTCCTCGATGGGCATTGTAGCCACGGTCCTCAGCCCCCGCGGCCTTGCGCCGTCGATTGTCGTTGATGTCATGACGCGCGTCTTGAGGCTCACGGTTGTCGAGGATGCGGTCACGGGCGGGGGCCCTACCATCTCGAGGGGGTGCCTCTTGGTGGACCGAGCCCTCTCGCTCGTGCCGTGGTTGCTCTGGGGCCGCCTCTCGCTGTCTCGAGGCCGAGCTCTCGGCCTGCTGAACGGCCACGACTTGGAGGAGCCCCTGGACCTCATCCCGTATTCGTAGCGCGTGCGGGTTCGAGGGTGCAGGCATGTCCCGCAGCAACATTGCTGCCGCAAGGACATTTTGGCTTGCTCGAGGGAAATGGGCTGGCTCGACCGGCGCTTCCGGCCGTCCGTCGTTGATGATGCGGTCGAAGACACTCCGCGCCTTCCCTCGAGCGCCAAAAGCTCGAGGCGGGGGGTTGGTTTTGCTCAAGGGTTCGCTTGAGCAACTCCAAGTTTGCGCGCTCGGTATCCATCTTAGCCTCGATCTCCTGGATTTGAGCCCATTGTGCGGCCTGTGCGTCCTCTTCAGGTCGTGGGTTGGCGTGTCCTTGCGGTCGTTCCTCGCGGGGAGGAATTACCTGCAAGGCTCCAGCCGCTGGTGTCCTGAGGACCGGCGTTCCGACGGGGCGGTCGGCCGCGGCTGCGGCGGTCGCGGCGTCGTCCCTGGTCTCATCGTCTGACGGAACATCGTTCTCGAGACGGAAACACTCGCGAGCCGGGTCATAGCACCCTGAGTCCGAGTCATCAGAGTCGGGGTCAGCACCGGACGGGGTCCAGGGCCTTCCCGTGCTCTCCTCTTCGATCCAGCGATGCATGTTCCCGACCGTGGTGCGACGTTGTGAGCCAGGCGCTCTATCAAACCCGTGGTCCATTGATGCCGGCCACACGATTTCCAAGTTCATGGCGGCACACAAGAGGGGGCCAGGGGTCTCCTCCTGCGGGCCCATTGCTGACTGGACCTCGTTGGCATACGTGGCGGTGGCATTGGTGAGCCCAAATGGGAGCCTGCGACGAGCTCGATAGAGTCCGTGCGGCAAGAGGTTAGGCGACGTCAGCCGCGCGCGCGCTCGAGGTGCCACACCGGGCTCTCTCGGCGAACGCATGGCGAACGTGAAGCCAGGGTCCTCGTCGAGAGTTCCCTGCCCATGCGCCACTCCCTGTCGCACACTCGGCACCCCTGCTGGGTGCGTCGTGGCGGCTGACTGGGAGGGCACGTTAGCGGGGTGCTCGAGGCCCTGTGCCTGCTGGCGATGACGCTGGCGCTGGTGGCGTTGGCGATGTGGTGGTGAGCCGTGGTGGCGCGGTCGACGCGCGGCTCCACCAACGCGTGGGGGTGTCGAGCGTCCCCCTCCTGGTTCACCGATCGAGAGCAGAGCCATGTCGTGGCCGGGGCCGAGCGACACGAACTCTAAGCTCCCAAACCAGATCACCGTGGTGAACGGAAGCGAGGAAGTGGGTGATGCCATCCGGAAAAATGGCGGGAATCGGGCGAAACACGCAGCTCCCCTACACAGGCGCGCCAAGCGCCGGTGTTTCGTACCCCAGGGGGTATCACACCAACGAGTAAATTTCTATGCGTGCTCCCTAATCCGGATGGTGATGCAAGAAGAACACAAATGTTTATCCTGGTTCAGGCAAAGAGTGCCCTACGTCCAGCAGTGGGGGGAGGCTTGTACTATCTTGCACCGAAGTGCTTGTACAGGGATGAATACAAGCGGGACTTAGCCGTGAATGAGAGTGTAAAAAAGGTGGGAACGTGTGTGCGAAAAAACTTTTTTATACAAGGCCCTGGCGTCCCCTTTTATAGGCCAAGGGGAGGCTCAGGGTTACACGGTGGTTAGGGCTGTCGTGGGTGTGACGTCGAGGTACAGGCGCCATGTCGAGTCGTCGAGACTGTAGACGCTCCCTTTGGTCCGGTTCGAGCCTGTGGATTCATGCTTCAGTCCGGTCCGAGCCTGTAGCGGCATGGCTGGTGATGGCCTGCTTGTCCTTGCCTGACGAGGGCTGACGAAATGGAGGAGTGGGCGATGATGGCCTGTCCGGGAACTCCGCAGGATGGCCGTCGAGGAGGGATGGACTGGTCACTGCTTGCTCCGTACGCCAATCGCGTCCGCCATCACTTCCTCGAGCGCCTGGGGGCCGGCTCGAGGGGTCGTCGACCCGAGCGATGGGACGGCACGACGTGTTTGACGGTGCGAGGGCTTGACTACGGCGCCTAAAGTGGGTGTCGTACGTGGCACGGTGCGTAGCACGGCTCACGTGGCACCCGCCATCCTTGAATCCGGGGGATGGGCAGCGTAATGGCGGAGGCGACCGGCGCACGTCCCACCGGGCGTGCCCCGTAGCCATGGGGTTAGGCGGTGTCAGAGTACTTTGGCGCTGTTCGAGCCCTGTAGCCACGTGCGTGCTCTGGACAGGCAATGATTGAGGGCAGACTCGAGCGGTTGCTCGCTCGAGCGTTCTCCGTCCCCGCTCGAGCGGTCGCTGGCTCGAGCGGTTTACGCTACCGTCTCGAGCGGTCGCTCGCTCGAGCGGTTTCCGTACTTCTCTCTCAAGCGGGGAGCGGCCACTGCTCGAGCTAGAAGGTTCTGAGGCTTTGTGGGCCTGATAGTGGGCCGGCCCGGTATGAGAAGGATTGGGGGTTTCTTCAGTCGGTTTTTGGGGATTTTTAGAGTGGAATAAAGTTAGTTTGCCCACCTTTAATCCACCTAGTTTAGGACCCCCTAACCTAGGTACCCGACACACATTATTCACCAATCGGAGGTGATCTTTTTTCTATTTCTTTGTCTCAAACTCCATCGCTGAGCCGCCGGCTATCGGTAGTATCATTCCTATTGTGGGCAGAGCAGAATGAGGGTTCATCTGATTCTCAATCGGAGGTTCAGCCTTTGGCATGGTACTGGGGCAGGTGACCTGCTGCGGAGGTGCTGGTAGGGCCTCGAATTGCCTTTGTTGCGGAGGTGGAGGTAAAGCTGCGTACTGCTTCTGTTGCTGGTGATGTGAAGACTGAGGTGTCTCTATCATGGATATCTGTGGGGGTCGAGTGTTGACATAAGTGATCGCACTCTCCGCTCTGACGGGTGCTTGGTTGCCGTACTGAGACATTTGGTACTGCACAGGTCGCCATGCTGGTAGGGACGGTGGGTACCGCGTGCGACGTTCGGGCCGAGAGAAAACACCATTAGTGTACCCCGGGTAGCTTGGGTTGTACTCGCTGATGGTATTGCCGAGTGAAGGTGTGATTCACTTGTCCGGCTGGTTCCCGAACGGGTGGAGGCGCCGTTGCTTGCTCTTCATCCGATCCATTGTTTCTTTGGTTTCGGGGCATTCCTTGGTCTTTGTGCCCCTTTTCTTCCCCATGGAAGATACAATAATGTCTTCTCGGCTTCTGGTTCTTATTCCAATTCTTCGACTTGTTCTTGTTGAAATTCTGGTTATTCTAAGCCTTTGTGTCTTGACCGTTTCCTGGCACCTTGTCTGTCAAACGCTGAGGCTGGCTGCTCTGCACATTAAGGACTTGCCTTTGCTGAGAATTTTGTCTGTCATAGGACCTATTGTCCCTATTGCTGTTCCTGCCAGAATACCTTTTGCTCTGGCCTTCTCCTTCATCCAGTCTTTTCCGGAGGTCATTGTCTGATCTGCAGTATTTTTCGAACTCTTCATGCAGTTTTTCCATAGTGGCTGGCTTTTCCCTCGCTAAGTGGCTTGCGAAGGGTCCGATGCGGAGACCTTTAATTGCTGCCTCTATTGCGACTGCGTATCGGCACATCCGCGCTCGCCCTGAGGTGTAAGAATCTCTAGAAGTAATCCCTTAACGGCTCTCCCTTGTCATGTTTGTTGCTGAACAGGTCCGCCGACGGCAATGACTCACTTGAGAAACCTTTGAAATTGGCGATTATCTTATCCCTCAGGTTCTCCCATGAGTAGATTATGCTGGGCTGCAGCATGGAGTACCATGTCATTTCCTCCCGTGGAGGCAACTGCCGCCTCAAAACTCATCAGGAATTGCCGTGGATCTGTTCTTCCATTGTACCTAGGCAGGACCATGGGCTTGTAGCCCGGAGGCCATGGTGCTTTCTGTAGGCCTTCTGACAGTGGGGATTTCGGGTCGAACGTCCTCGGTAAACCATGATCCGAGGTATCTCGTGGGTGTTGCGGCCATGTATTGGCCGAGTTGTGGGGTTGTCGTAGTGTTGTTTTGATGCATTGCTATGGGTTGCATGCTCGAATCTCCGCTTGCGCATTGCCATTTGCCGCCTTATCTCCTCTCGCTTGTTGGGAGGTGTGCATTGCCTGTTTGTAGCTGCTTGCTCCGCTCTCAGCCTGTCTCGTTCTACTTCCATGCGTTGCATTTCGGCCCTCAGCCGACTTACCTCATTTTCCTGGTGTTGGTCGCCGTCCTGGTTTGCCGGAGGTGGTTCATCTTTGCCGTGGTCATCGTCGTTCTGTTCATCTTCGGTAGCCTGCTCGGAGGCATACGTGCTTCGGGCGGACCTCCGCGGTCTGCCCCTTCGCGATGGTTTGGGTACCTCCACAAGAAAACAAATAGCGGCCGCCGCCGCTCGACGAAAACGTGCCGCCGCCGAGGGGCAGACACACGGGTGGGCGCCAACTGTTGGAACACGGTTCCAGCAGGTTTTATATTAACTGGTAATCGCGGTTACAAAGCTAGAGTGTGAAGAAGAGAAGCTCTTCCACTCCAGGAGTCTCCCTTTACAACAGGGGCTGGGGGCTCCTTTTATAGCCGATCCAGCTCCCCAATATAAAAAGACATTACAACCCCCGAGGGGGCGGTGAAACCCTAATTTTGTGACTCTTCCGGTGGGGTTGATGGGGGCAAAATTGTCCACCGCGGCGCCGCGCCCGGCTGGACTCTTCCTGGGCCTCCAAAGCGTGCGATGTCCTCCTCGCTCCTGGGCCGCTGGCGGGCCGCCTCTTGGGCCGCTGGACGTCTCCGCCACCGCTCGGGGGGTCTCCTCCCTGGGACCGGAGGCCTGCGCCTCCGCCCAGTGTCTCCGCCGGCGGCCGGGGACCGGGGGTCTCCGCCTCCGGCTCGTTACCTCCGCTCGGAGGCTTGAGGTCTTGCTGCCGGCCTGTTGTCTCCGCACGGCGACCGGAGACCTTCTAAGGCGCAAGCCGGCATGGTCTCCGGCGGCGGGCATCACACCTCCGATCCAACCCTGCATAAAATGCCAAGACAGCCGCAGCAAATAAAATAGATGGGGGTTAGTTGTCCGTAAGCACATGCCATGTCTCCGCTGCTAAGATGCCTTTTCCCAACAGCCATCCAAAGCGTGGCCACGTCACCGGCCTTTCTCGGTCGTCCGATCGGGCACGCGGGACGGCCCCGATCGGGCGAGTCCCGGTCATTTTGCAAAAAAACCCTCGCACTTTGGTGAAATATAACCTGCCGTCCTGCCCACTCTCTCCGTTTTTTCAAAAAAGTCCTCAAACTTTTTCGAAATCGAGCATCAGCCCATGGCGGCCTGCCTCCCCACCTTGGCCGGCCTCAAGCTGGCTGGGCCTCAATGGGCCGAATATGGCCTGACGCTATTTTTGTTTTCTAATAATCTTTAATCTTTTCTTTTCAAATCAGAGATCTTCCAAAATTCATATAAAATTATAGAAAAATCATAAAAATACCAAACTAGTTTTGTTGAGTTTCTTAGGACTAGATCTATGGATTTAACTTAAAATATCATATGATATATACATCTACAATTTTATGTCATTGATTAAATTTTTTGCTCATATCGCACATGAACTAAAAATATCTCCCCAAAATTAACTCTAAATCAATTCATACCCTTTTTCATAATCTTCGATTTCTAATTCTCTCCACCTTAACTATAAATCAATTCATATATTTTTCATAATCTTCGTTTCCTAATTCTTTAATTTAATACTAACTCGTAATACAAAATAATCCAAAACAAATAATCACGACATACATATACGAAGCAAAATACTTCACTATATATATGACATCCCGTACACTGACATATATGAGTACACCATGTCACGCATGCAAACAAACAAAATGAATACACTTAAAATATACGCCGTACAAAGAAAAAACACATACATACACGTACGACGAATAGCTAACCACTGGCCGTAAATACACGTACGACGCATAGCTAACCACTGGCCACAAGCGGCAATGCCGTGCACATTTCTAGTTGCTAATCTAAAGTAGCTTCTTCTACGCTCCATAGAATTAATCTCTTCATGCTTATGCTTAGCTGATGATCTCATATGCTAACAATGCCACTTAATAGCAGCATAGAATTGGGAATGAAGATATCTGTGCTAAACAGAAATGCTTATAACTAGTTTCAATTCTATATATGGAGGTTTGAATCTGTCGTATGTTTGTGGTTCTGCTTTTAAGTAAATATGTATGTGTGCATTGAGTTATCTAGGGTTGTTTGGTTAACTGCTGAGTATTGTTCATGCAAATATATTTATTTCTCCTTTTTTTTTTGAAACTTATTGATTTCTCAATCAGCTGATTTTCTTTTTACAAATATTGTCTATGTTTCTGCAGCACTAGGATATCCCTCCAGGGATGAGAAACCTAAGGCTGGTTCTACAACTGCGTTGAAGCTTCAAGTTGGCTTGTGCATTGGTCTTTCCCCTCACGATCGCTTTTGGTGAATTCTAGCTATATTTGACATCTTGCTGTTCCAATTAAAATTGAGCTCAGATTTTTCCAATTAAAATTGAGCTCAGATTTTGCATTAAGTTTTGTAAACTGGAATATATCATTTTAGACTTCAAGTTTCATGGTTTTAATTTGGGGTATTTGTCATGTTATAAAATCAATAGTTCTTGCTAGCTCGTGTCAAAAGCAAGCAATTCAATTTGCCAGTGTGTGCCCATGGACCCTGGTGTAAGAAATTAGGCGATCGGAGTCATGCATGGAGCCTGGCTGTGAAAATGAATTTTGTGGCTCATGTAGCAGCGCCTTGTTACCTAATTTGCGTGCTAAATCTACATCAACCATGACGTATGAGCTGAATTATTGAGTAAAATGCACTAACTGTTCTCAAACTCGTTAAAATCGTTCGTTTACGTTCTCAAATTTGTTATGTTGTGTCATCTCAGTTTGTAATGCAAATCTCTTGTTTAAGTTCTAAGTTTTGCTCCACGTGTCATTTTGGTCCCTTGCTAAACTCATAAATCACACATCTAGATCTCTATTACTTTGTCATGGTCTTATAGCTAGTACAAAGGTCCAACAGTCAGTACCAACTAGTCTACACCAATATCTATGTGTACCAAATATCGTATTTGCTAAAAAAATCACAACCAGTTCTGCATCTCTTTGACTTTGTCAATGACTGCGCCTCAGAGCGCGACAGAGCCTGAGTATGCATGATGCTTAGAAGATAATATGGCTTCCATTTCTTCATGGCACTGAACTCATTTGCATGCATACAGCACATTCCTAGTTAGATATGGCTACCTGTGAATTGGAGGAATGCTATTCAGTGTTCAGTTAGCTTCATGTATCAATGTTCAGAATTCAGAGCTTGTGCTTTCAGCTTGTACCTGAACTGTAATCTATGTCCTGCATGAGTCGTCCAGATTGTACCCTGGTTCTCAGTCCACTAGCCATGTACCTGAAATCCACTGAGAAGATGTGAAGGGTGAATGGATGGCCATTGTTGCTGAATATGGCACGTATCGTATGTGTGTTTGCATTGTTTGTTGCATTTGAAACTAGAGCAGAAAGTTTGCAGCTGCATTACAGCAAGTTTCTCTTTGAAAGGACCCGTCTGCTACTGTTCATTCAAGGAGGGGTTTTAGCATTTGAGGTGTGGTTTGTGGCTGCTTGCCTGGTCCCCCAAATATAGCGGCCCTCCAAAGTTAGCTGGGAACGTGGGAGTGTACACCACAATGAGGTACCACTGCTTAAATGTTTAATTTAGATTTAATTTACGGTAGTAAAATAATTTCAAAAAAAAGTGGGGCAAAACAAGGGACGGCCGGGGGAGGGCGTCGGTGAAGCAATGGAAGGTTGCAAGGTCGGATCTCACCGCCATATGCCTCTTAACCAGACGGCGCGATGAGGAGGGAAGAGAGGCGCGTACCGAAGATGGCCACAACTGCCAGATGAGGCCGAGTTGTATGCCCGCGAGATTGAGGGAGGAATGAGTAGGGGCTCTACTGAAGCTATTTTTTTTTGTTTTTTTTTTTTGGCTCTAGCCCCCAAAATTTAGTTTGGAGGCTTGAATAGGGTCTCTAGAGCTAGCTTTACTAACGAGTTTTGCATGCATAAAACATATCCATAGTCTAAAAGAGAACTAGAGAAGGGGGCATTTCAAATTAAGAAGGATGTAATCATGTATGGGTAGGGGTAGCAAATGTTGTTACATTTAAAGCCAAAAAATTGGTCTGTTAGATACACCAAAACTCTAGTTTTTTTTTTTGAGGGGAGAAAACTCTACTATAGGTGTTTTGACGTGTCAATCACTGTAAAAAAAACTTTTTTATTAGAATAATAAAAAGGACTTTGTAGTTTGTACCTTAGATAATCTATCGTTTGGGCGGTTCGCAAGATAATCTACCATGTCTTTGGCCCCACCTGGCAGCAGCACACATCAACCTACAAGTCAGCTGGTGCGGCCTGGGAAGGCTCGCACGAGATCGATCTGCGGCCAGCACCATGGCGGCACCGCCACTGGTGCTGTCGTTGGTGGACGTGGACGAGCTCCTGGAAGAGATCCTCCTCCGCATGCCGTCGGACGACCCTGCTTTCCTCATTGGCGCCGCCCTCGTCTGCAAGCACTGGCACCGTCTCGTGTCGGACCCCGGCTTCCGCCGCCGGCTCGCCCAGTTCCACCGCACGCCTCCCATGCTTGGGTTCTTCTAAGACGCAGGCACCGCCTACTTCACTTCCACCTCCACTTTCCGACCGCCCGCCTTCGATGACGGCGACGCCGCAATCGGCGGGTGATCGACGCCGACACGGGCACGCCCTGTTCGACGACAACGACACCATCCGGGATCGAAAGTTGCGGAACCAGTATCCCTCCACACGGACAGAGCGGGTGAATCTCGTCGTCTCGTCTCACTACAAGAAATTTGGCCTTCTGTGACAAATCTCATATGACAAAACACTTTTTAGTCACAAAAATGATGTGTTTATGACAATTTTTTACTGGATGACAAGCGTTTGTGACTAAAATGTGTTTTAGTCATAAACAATTATCACCATGTGCCCTTCCCACCCTTTGTGACAATAGCTCATGACAAAACTGATCGAATGTGATTGTCATAAATTAAAAATCGTATTTTTTTTTTAAAAAAACACCATGTCACTTCGACGTGGATGCAACCATGTCCAACTTATTGGATTGGCGGAACTCACTGTATATATAATTTGTGGAAGTATATAATTTTTGGAAGCAAGTTCAAAACTCTAATTTCAAAATTCAGTGTTAACCTTCGGTTTACAAAATGTTCAGAAGGCTTTTAAAAACTTGTTTGGCTTGAAAAAAAAGATTTAGATTTGAGCTTCAAATAAATTAGAAAAAATAAGAGTTAATCTCTCCACCTCTCATGGGCCATTTCGGGTGGACGGCCTGCAGTCCCACTCCCGTGCCACCTCCTTCCGTTGTTCCTTAAAAAAATAATGAAAACATTTTAAAAACAAACACAAAAGATTTAGATTTGAGATTCAAATAAAATTTTAAACAATAAAAGCGAATCTCTCTCGGGCCATTTCTGGTGGGCGGTCTGCAGTAACACTCCCGCGCCACCTCCTTTTCCCTTGTCCCTAAAAAAAAAAAAAGAAGAAGAAACAATGAAAACATTGTAATTGCCAAAACAAAACAAAAAAAATTCGCTACTGTGAGCGCTCGAACCCAAACCCCCCTGATGAAGTAGGACAACACAATACCATCCGGCTTAGCCACATGTTCGCTGCTATGATCAAAGCTACATTTTTTTAACGGTTTACAGAAATGGAAAAAACTGAAAAAGACACCAAAACTTAAGGTTACCTGTTACTCTAACCATCAACGCTTCAAACCCAACCGTAAGTGCAACACCACTAGAACCAAAATGTATTTTGTGTCATGCATCGCACATAAATGCTATATGTACTATAAAATCTGGGAGCATCCAATCCTAATTTCTTCCTGCTTAGCGCCAGGAACGCATGGCCACATGGCGACTCGCCACTGGCCCTTTCATGAGGCCACCAATCTATGAAAGCATGATAGTTTTAATTTTTTAATCTGTAAATAAATTTTGTTACTAGTTTTTCTCTCATTCTAACTCTAAATAAGATTATTTTTTTCCTGTTTTCTTGTTAATTCACGATCTATCAATTGGAAGTCCAAGTTGACAATGATTCCATTTCATACTATTTATGGCGTGAAAATTCTATTTCAACTTCTCATCTTTTTGAAATTCAATTCCTTTTAACTATATTCAAATGAAGTCGAATGGATAAATGACCAATAGATAAGTTGTATATTGTGATGATACCTACAACTTTTTAGTTGATGACCTTTTCATTTAAAATCATCTTTTGCACCTTATTCACAAATGAACACATCTATAGTATGCCCACATGCCAAATTTTAGGATTTTTAAACCAATTTAAGATATTATTACTTTTTTCCAACGGAGCCAAAAAATACAAGTTTGGGTAATCCCTATCAAAAGCACTCCATTTTCCATCAATTTTTAGAATGTGGGCTTAAATAGAACATGTATTCTTATATATATTTTCTTTCTAATTTTTAGACATTATTTGACATAACAAGTAGTTTAAGTTCGAGTGAATTTACAAAAACCATGCACAAAATCACTTAAGTCTTAGAAAATAACAAATCACCTTGAAAATCCCCAAAAATTTGAGATAAGATATTTTAGGCAATATAGCTACGTAGCTCACCATTGCGGATGCCCTAACTAGTATCCGTGTGGTTGATTTGATGGCAGATTGATTCCTCAACCAACTTATGTTATTTACATTATTTATTTGTGTATTTCTGCAGCATCAAGAGCAGCCTCTCCATTGACGAAGGGCCAAGCTCCAATGTTTCTAATGCATGAAAAACTGAAGGTGCTCCATCAGTGAATTTATGTTGGTCATAATCTGCTGGTGTTAGGGTTTCTACGTTTTTATTGGTTATAATCTTCTCGTATTAGCGTTTCTATGTTTTGTCGGTTGTGTCTCTTAAATTTGTTAGATTTACTGTTGGCATTGCATCAGGTTATGTGAGTGTGTGCTTGTGAAGTACTCTTGCTTTCATTGAGATCCTGGAACAAGTATGATTCCTTCTGGTCCAATATTATTTACTATATTTTTTAAATAAAATTATCCTTAACAAAATCAGCTAATATGAAATTAAACCCCGTAGTTTGATTTGCACTAGTGCTAGTCCAAATCAGTTTTGGTTTGGTTCAACATCTTGTTACTTGAAATTGCTTGAACGGTAACCAACTTCACCTGACAACCCAGAACCACTTACAGCTCCATGAAATAGTTTCTGATGATGGATCATAATTGGCTGGCTCATAACTGAAATGATCAACCTAGCTTCCAACTGAAATTTGAAAGTTACAGGTCCACATGATACAATCATCCAAGGCACCAATCTCCTGCTTCTAGTTATAATAGATTGTTGATGACTCGGTCACACTGTGCTGACCTGTGTCATTTGCACTAGACTATATGCTGAAAAAATGGCAACTAGTTCACCATCTTTTTGACCTGGTCAGTGACCACGTGTCACTTCATTAGAAGATATAGCATTATCTATGGTTTTTTGGATACGGTTTCCATTAAAAAACTAGGGGTCACCCTTCATTTTTCTTTCTCTGTCTATTAAAAATCGAGACAAAACTTTTGTTTATTTTTTTGACAAGAAGACAAAAACTTCTGTTGTCCTTTCTAGAAAAATAGGTATAGCCTTAATTTCTTAATGTTTCATGGTACGGAACTCGTTTGCCTGCATGCAATTCATTCTAGCCAGATTGTTCTGGAACTGTGAATTGTTCTGGAACTGTATCACATCCTGCGTGTGTCGTCCAAATTGTACCTCAATGTGACACGTAATCTCAATAGATTTGAGGTACATGGCCAGTGGATTGAGAAATATGAAGGGTGAATTTGTAGATGTCCATTGTTGCTGAATGTGACACGTAATCGAAGACAAACGGTTGCCTGGAATATTAAAAACAAATGCTTCGATGAGCTACGTGTCCATTGTTCGTCATTTGTTCGTCATTTGTTTCGAAACCAGGAGCCTCGAGACCTTTCGTTGCTCGTCATTTGTTCAGTTCATTCAATAGCAGCTGCCCGTACCTACCACGAGGTGGCCTCCTCCCATTGGCTCTCTCCTCCACCTCACGCGCCCACGTGTCCTCCCTGCCACCACCACCTGGGCCCCGCAGCGCTGACGCGGCACTCCACACTCTGCTTCTTGGTTCCTCTCCTCTGTTTACGTACTCTGCTACTCTCAGTGCACCTGCACTGCAGTATAAAGAGATGAAACCAAAATCTCCCGCTCGGCTTCCGCTGCACCCCAATTCCGCACTCTCTACTACCGATTCGATTCGATTCACCCAGCAGGCCAGCAGGCGATGGCGAACGGCGGCGGCGAGGCGTCGGGCTCCGGGCCCGCCTCGCCCTCGTCGCTGCGGCCCAGGCGTCGCGCCGGCTCTGACCCGTTCCTCATCGTGTGCCGCTGCTTCGGTGTCGTCACGGCGGCCGCGGCGCTGCTCTGCGTCGCCGCCAACGTGCTCTCCGCGGTCTACTCCTTCCGCGGCGGCGCCGACGTACGTAGTAATTGGACGCTCCAATGTTCTCATTTTCCTCCTTCTCCGCCTCCTTCTTCTTGACATCTGGCTGACTATTGGGCTTCCTTCCTATCCTCAGATCATGGGCGGCCTTCGTCGCCGTGCTCGAGACCGAGTGGACGCCCATCATCAGGCTCTGGAAGGTTTGTTTTCTCTCTCTGCTCGCCGTTGATTAGCTTCCCTCGGTTAACATGTACTTCATTTCTTGACCTGCTGTCTTGCTGATGTTCCGGTTACTACTTGTGCCACCAGATTTTTGAGTACATACCGGCAAGGGAATGCTACAAATCTTGTTAGTAATATTTTGGTCTTTTAATTTTGAGATGGCCATACATCTCTGTTGAATTACCTTTTAAGTACTTTGCTTCTTTTCTTCTTTTTTTTTTTTTTTTAACTAGAAGTACTATGCTTGTGTTGCTATCATGACCAAGGCGTACCCAAACGTTAAGAGGAATGAACTGATTTTGCTCCAGGAGATTGCTACCTACATGCTTCTCGCTTGTGGAGCTGTCTACATCATCGCGGTAAGCCTACATGCTCCAGGAGATTGGCTTACTAACGTTCGTCTACATAATCGTGTAGACCTGTCTACGTACGCAGTGGAACGAATGATCAACAATACCATTATATATATACATACTGTATCATTCATCTTTTGTGTGCGCTAAAAAACTTTTAATTGCAACATGTAGGGTATACTGTGCCTTGGTGTGTTAAAACGTTCTAGGCAGCATAAAGCAACATCACAGGAGCAAGCAGTCAAGGATCTCGAGGTTAGTACTTCACTACTGTTGCATCGTTCCTACTTTAGTAATGATAGCATCGGATCCTGAGGTGTGGATTGTCGGTTTACTGACCCCCTGTTGTTCTCAGTGTGCAATACATCATTTCTGTAGTTCATGCCTGAATTTACGCAGTGTGTCTTAGCTCAATCGTCCTCGAGTTAATAGAACTCAGAACTGACCAACGGGTGTCTTCTTTTTGTGCTTGTTTAGATTGCTGTTTATTGTGCAGGAGATTCTGTTAGCTGAAAACTTAGTGCAGTGTATTAGAAATATATAAACCTTACATATTGAAAAGCAGAACAATGTTTGTTAACTGTTTTTTAATGCAATAGTTTTACATCCCTTTCAAAAAGATGGTACACATACCTGCAAAAGCAAAAGGAAAAAAAGAGGGGGATACAAATCACTGTTTTATGTTGGTTAGAGCCAGGGAATTATCTCTTGAATGGTGTATTTGCAAACCTGATCTTCTTAGTTTCTATGTAGATCCTACATCTTAAATGGCACAAGTACACATGTTTTTGAAAGAACTACAAGAGTGTATACATGCTATCCTCTGCTCCGTCACTACTGAATATCGTTGACAATTTCTTATTTCATGAACCATGGTATTTCAGGAGCTACAGAAGAGGAGAGAAGAGGCTGAGTCTCTGTTAATTGCTAAACAATCAGAGACGGCCTGATGTCGACCACAATATGACCTACCGTCAATCTTCATCTCTTCTGTTGTAAATAAGGTTGGGGTTTTTTTTTTTTTTTTTTTTTTTTTTTTTTTTTTTTTTTGTGTGTGTGTGTGTGTGTGTGTGTGTGTGTGCTGAGTTTTGACATGTTGAATGTTGATAGCAAATACTGCTTTGTCACGGCCATCAGTTTCATCCGTGGGTCATTTTGTTGAAGTGTATCACCTTCTCTACTTCCTCTGTAAGTATGAATCCTTGATTCTAAACTTGATATATCCATGCTCCTTATTGCAAGGCCTTGCACCTGCTAATTCCATGGTTTTAACTTACAGGCCTTGTGGCTTTCCTTTGGGCTTCATTTTGTGCCATTGCATTGTCTTGGAACATGTTGTTTCAGTTGTGTGTAATGTAGTTGTTTACTCCTATGATAATCTCCCGCTGTATGTGTTTCTGCATAATTCACCAGAATTTTGTGTGTAACTAGGGTCTCATTCGAGAAACATGAGTTAAAGCAACTTCTCATTCGACAGATGAATAGTAGCCATTCGATAGGATTATGATTTTCTGCATTGTGCACCTATGTTTTTTTTTGCAACATAGTCACCGTGTGCAACCAAGTTGGCCGTGCAATGTGCAGGATAGATGAGGCCAATAAACAAAAGTAATTTAAGAAAAAGGTTTGAGTGGAAAATGATGTCATAATAACCAAATACCTCGAATCCTCCAAATGACAATCCTTTACTTATTGGAAAACTATTACAATAAATAGACTATCAATGTCATGTTTTAGGGTTAATTGGATACACATCACTGCAATTTTCACGATTTTGAACCACACTATTACTATTCGCTTAACTAGCCTGGTGCCATTACAATTCCGTTAGAGTTTGAAATACGCCATTGTCTATGCTGGATGCTATCTTGGACTCACTATCAGGGCTATAGGAGACCGCCGTATTTGCGTATGGAAGCCTCGTGGCCCCACGTGAAAGGATATGTTCCTGACATTTGTGCGATAGGAAAATACGATCGACATTAGCATGTGACATGCTACCACTCTTTCCATACATGTTAACGAGCGCACTCCTGACCATCGCATGGTGTTCAAGTCCAGCAGCGACAGCGAGTGCATATAGCTGGCGTCTAGCATCCAGTGATGCAGCACTTGCACACCCACCGAAGAGACCGGCAATAATGAAGTCATTCAGCCGAGGGCAGCTGCTGTGATGCCACATTTCTGAGAACAAGGCAAAAGACTCCTCGGCGAGGCCTTCCTGTGCACACCCTTATATAATTGTGCTCCAGGAGACAACATCCTTGACAACACTCTGTAACGAACAAGGATAATTTAGTAGCAGAACTGGATGGATTCGGGATGGGGAAAAGCAAGAACAGCAACGAGATTTGGAGGGGAATTGGAAGATTGGGGATGTTATTCGACAAAAGACCCCATCTGTTCGGTTACAATGGCTTATAGCACCAACTCGCCTTGGGTCTACCTGGGGCAAACCCAACTCAAATATAGCCCAACTCCTGCTTGAGTCACTTAGCCACGCTTGTAGTAATTCTCAAAAAAAAAAAAAAAAAAAAAAAAAAAGAGAAAAGAAAAGAGAGAGAATTGCATCAGGACCAGAAGCACTACAAGCGTGGTTTTTTTTTTTTTTTTTTTTTTTTTTTTTTTTTTTTGCGACTAGCCCTGATCCAATTCTTGACACACTCTCCCGAAAGATAGCAGCAGCAGCTGAAAGATGGCCACAGCTAGAGTTTGACAAGGGAATTGGCCACAGAGCGGGTATGAGATAGCCCTCTCCGTGTTCAAGTTAACTAATCCTTGTTCAAGTTAAACCTGTTCCACGGTACCAGATGGCACCCAATTTAAGTTAATACATCGACATCCACCGGATGACACCGTGCTTAAACAAGGATCGGTTTCCCTCAAACCTAGACTAATCTAGAAGCAAACAGAAGAACGGATAACTAACCCTTACTTGACTTCTAGCTTAATAAGCCCAAGTTAGACCTGTTCCACCGGAGGACACCCAGTCTAACCGAGAACTCGACGTCCGCCGGTTGATGCCGAGCTTAAGCAAACAAAGCAAGAATCAGTGTAGAGGCCACCGGTCGTGTGTTCAAGCCCTGCTCGACGCATGATTTTTTTCACCAAGAGTTTTCACCATTATAATGTCTGCAAACACTCTTGTGTAGCGCCATAAAGGCATTGCAGCATAGTTGTCGTCTACGGAACCATGAATGGTCTTGGTGATCGTAAGGGCACTCACAGGACATGAATGGTCTCGGTGATCTTAAGGGCACTCACAGGACAGACAGGGACGGATCCAGGATTTTGGATCAGTGATGTCACTATGAATTTGTGAACTGACAATCACAGCTTACAGTAAAAAAATAATACGCTAGAAAGACCATATGGTTTAATAGATCAAAGTAACAAAGTAACAGATCAATTTATACACAGGCATAACATATGTTTTCCTCTTATAAAAGCATTTTGCGGTTGCGATTTTCCATCTTTTGAAAGCGGTCTATTATAACTTTGTCTGGGATTGTTGCTAGCAAAGCAGGCTCAACAAAGCAAACGATGCAATCATTCATAAACTTGTTGCCAATACGGTTGCGCGATAGAGTCTTCACTGTTTTCATTGCCGAGAAACACCTCTCTACAGTTGCTGTGGCTACAGGCAAAACAAGCACTAGCTTTAGAAGCCGATAGACCAAAGGAAAAGCCAGATGCTTCTTAGTATCCACCATTAGTTTGTTCAGTTCAGTAATGGTGCTCAATCCTGAAAACCTTTCATCAGCTTGAATGTTATCAATGTAAATAGGAAGGTCATGAGCAAGATCCTTCAACTGATCCGATGATTAAAAACTACACCACGTTTGTAAATAGGAAGTTCAGTAATGATCCCTCAACAAAATTAATTAGAAACTACACCACGTTTGCAGAAGGAAAATGAACTTTGATAGATGATTAAAAATTTAAAGGCCATCGTGATCTCCTACCTGAACCACCGGCCATCGCGATCTCAAGGAAGTTTGATAGATGATTAAAAATTTAAAGGCCCCAATGGATCATTGGATCAATCTGCCATAGGAAAAAAAAAATCAACTTCACAGCTTGTTTACTTGATGCCAACGAGAGATTTGCCAACGAGAGAAAAAAAAAAAAAAAAAAAAAAAAAAAAAAAAAAAAAAAAAAAATCTGATCGACCTCACATGGATGAGCACTAGTCACCTGATCAGCATGGTACCGCGTCCTCTCCTGGGCCTTGCCAGTAATGCATGCGTGCCAGAGTCTGAGCTCGGCTCAGGCGTGGACTTGATTTGAGTTAGACCTGCCCACCATATATACTAGCGAATTAGCCATTTCAATTATATAATAGTATGCTAATAAATAAATAAACAAATAAATAATGCTCTCAGGCACCTTAGCTAGTACTAGTAGTGTACTACTCTTCACGTATGTACAAATTATCCTGAATGCTCCCTTGATCCCAAAATGAATTACGGGGTAACTTGTAACTACATGCTCTCTATATATGCTGGGATATGCACAATTGAGTGTGTCATTGTTAGAGGAGTCAAGGGCCTTGTTAGAGGAGTCTAGGGCCTATTGGGCCTTAGCCCATTAGGGTTAATTAGTCGCTTGCTTAGGAGCCAAGTAAGACCTCTCTATATAATGAGAGGAGTTGTATCAATCTAATCAAGCAAGAGCAATCAAATTTGCTCGGCTTCCCTTAGGGAGCCGGGAGATCGGGAAGTCCCCCAAAACCCTAGCCGCCACCTCCTCTCTCCCTCGCAGCCGCCGCCTCCACGTGAACAGTACCCGCGGGTACTGTAGCGCGGGTACTGTTCACAGCTTCAGCAACCGCTCCCTTGATCCCAATCGTTCTCCTCTCGATCCCCAACGCAGCCACATAACAATCTGGTATCAGAGATCTCGGTTTCGATCTCGATGTGGACCTCGCTGCCGCTGACCGCGTGGGCATCCTCATCCACCGGTTCCCTCATGTCGAACGCGGAATTGACGGCGGTGGTTTTCGACCTCGGCAAGCAGGTGGCCGAGATTCACGCGTTCCTCATGGGACAGCCGTCGAACCGGTCGCTGCCTTCGTTACCAGCGTGGCTCACTGCTTCCTCAACACCCGTCTACACGTCGGCGACCACTCCGCCCGCTGAGACGCTGCTGCCAACCATCGAGGCGCTGCTGCCGGCCACCGGGACGGCGTTGCCGGTCACCGAGGCGCCGCTGCTGACCACCGAGGCGATGCTGCCGCCCACTGGGGCACCGCTGCCGACCACACGCCAGGTGTCGGCGGTAGTGCGACTACAGGCGGCGGCGCGTGGTCTCCTTGCGCGCCGGTGGGTGGGGCGACTGCGTGATTCCATCCGCTGCATCGGGGATCTTCAGCATGTTCTCCCCACGGGCGACGGGCATTCTGCTTTTCCCGTGGTCGGCGAACTCCACCTCTGCGTCGGCGGCTGTTTGGAAGGCGCTCCCCTCCCCGTCTATCTCGCCATTGGCAGGAGCCCTTTGCCTAGCGCCGATGTTTTTCGTCACCGGCCTCCACGAGGGCGCCTCCGCTGGTGGTTGATGCGGCCAATTCCCAGTGGCCGTCCATGTGCTCCCCTTGCTTCCAGATGGCGTCCATGGGATCCAGGTGGCTGCACACGTGCAGGGTCATCACGCGAAGGGTGCTCGACGTATTTTCAGGAGTCGTTAGAAATAAAGAGTCGCATTTCAATTCATGGTCAGAATAATACAATAAGCCGAGATATAAAAGGCTTATTTTTAGGTGTTAGGTTTTTGTTTTGTCAAGTCATCGTTAGGTCGCAGCTCGAGGACGAGCTGCTTGTCCGGGTGGGGTGTAGTGTTAGAGGAGTCAAGGGCCTTGTTAGAGGAGTCTAGGGCCTATTGGGCCTTAGCCCATTAGGGTTAATTAGTCGCTTGCTTAGGAGCCAAGTAAGACCTCTCTATATAATGAGAGGAGTTGTATCAATCTAATCAAGCAAGAGCAATCAAATTTGCTCGGCTTCCCTTAGCGCGGGTACTGTTCACAGCTTCAGCAACCGCTCCCTTGATCCCAATCGTTCTCCTCTCGATCCCCAACGCAGCCACATAACAGTCATCGTCAGTTTGCGTCGACAGCTACCTTACTTCTCTTCATCGATGCTGTGGATGCACATATGTGCTGGACCTGCTCAAAATAATTTTTTTTAAGAACACGCTTATGCTCGTATTTCATTAAGCCGAAAGAAGTCAGGTTACAACCAAGGAGAAACTTGGCACACAAATTATGAACGAGAGACCTAACTCTACTGGATCCTGGGGCGTAGCGCTACATTGAAACAAATTAACTTCCACCAGCCGCGGGAGCACGTCACCCCAACGCCCGCGCTAGCAGCCTGGACAGATGGGCGTTCCCAGCCACGCACCATGTCTTAGCTTCTTCTTTGATCAGCCAGGCGAGCCCGTGTGCCGTGTTCGTCCGTGCTTAGAAGGTCCTGGCATTCCTTTCTTTCCACAAGCACCAACCTATCAGAAGAACATACGAGTCGAAGCCTCTCCGGAAGAATTTTGGGACTAGCTTCCTCGCGGCGATCCACCACTCCAGAGCAGAACGGTCCTGCAGCTGCACATTTAGATTAATGAAAACCCTCGAAAGGTAGATAAGCCAGACCTCCTGGCTGAAGCAACATCCCATGAGAATGTGATCTAGTGTCTCTGGTTCTTGATCACAGATAATGCACAGATTTGACTCTTGCAAGCCATTGATGGAAGCGACGGTCACCAGTCCAGCAGCGATTGTGCATAGCAAGCCAGTAAAAGAGTCGCACTTTTGGAGGTGCTGGCGTCTTCCAAATGTATTTGGCTCCAAACACCGAAGACGAGCCAAAAAACATTGCACCATAGGCCGAAGCAGAAGAGTATTGTAGGTCTGGCGAGAGGGACCAGCAGAAAGTGTCAGGATTCGTCGAGAGCTCGACTTCTTCAATTAGGTCACAAATATGCGCGATGTCCAATAGCATCTGCAACAAGTTGGGTCCTCGAATATGCCGTACCCATGCATTGTCGGGCAAAGCCTCTGCCACTATTGCCCGACGCCGTCTCCTGGCAACTGCTGCGAACGCGGTGGGCGCCTCCATTTGAAGGCTTCTCCCTTGGAGCCATCGGTCCGTCCAGAAGAGAGTGGATCTCCCATCACCAAGGTGGTGCACCGTTGCAGCCTGGTAGAGCGCCAGCACGGAGCGCTCCCTAGATGCCGGCGCTAGCCCGCGCAATCTGTCTTTCCAAACCCAACGAACCCGGAGTGCAATGCCTGCCCTCCTCAGATCAGTAACTCCCAGACCGCCAAGTACCTTGGGGCGGCAGACCCGCGGCCTAAGCAACCTTGCATTTCCCTCCTGCCACCGTGTCTGTGCCCGCCCATATGATGTAATTCGACCTAAGTTTTACTTAATTTTTAAAAAAATTAATAATCTTTTATAGAGAAAAATTGTCAACATTTATGGCTTTAACATCATTTGGCCCATTGCACAGGATCTACAGGGCAACTTGATCGCCCACTTGCGACGGGATCACGGAACGGGTTAGGCCGCCACGTTGGCGCCCGGAAATATCTCTTTTGCTCGTTATCCATCCAACGCGACCGCGGGTCGGGTGGCGTGGCACGCGCTGCGCTTCCGCCTGCCCGGCGCCCGGCAGGAGGTACAGTACTGCCCTGGCGCTGGTGGGGCCGCTCTGCAGTGGAGGGGCGGAGCACGGCGAGGATGCTCCCCGTACGGAGCAGGAGAGGCGCATGCATGGCAATATGGCATGGCGTCGAGGTCGAGGACAAGAAAAATCTCTGTGGGGGATAAGGTTTGTGTGGCCTGGCCTTTAGCGGGCGACGGGCGAGGGAGCGAGCGCTGGACACTGGTGCATCTCCTGCTGCTGCGCACCGGGTCACGTGGCTGTGGCTGCGTACGGCGTCCGTAACGTTGCGCTTGGCCTACCTATCCATGGTACGACGACCCAGTCGCATGGTCAGTCACACACAACACAGCACCGGTGCCGACGCTGTGGGACGGATGGCTCAGAGGCATCGGGCATCGGGTGTGGGATGGATGGCTCAGAGGCACCGGTGCCTATTCGCCGGGTCAAAAAATTTTAAGCATCGATAACGTTGTGGACGGTCTTATCACCCTCAACCGCAACACCGGCCAACCTCTCTGTCTAGCTCTCCCTGCGGTCTTTCTCCACGTTCGTTCTTCCCTCTGTGTCTCTCCTTTGTCGACCATATGGAGGGCGGCGCGAGCGCTTTGATCAATGCAGCGAAGCTTGCTGGTGAGGAGTATCGTCTGCTCCGTGGCGTTGGCGGCGACGTCGTTGAGCTCCGGGACGATTTGGCCACCATGAACGCCGTCCTCCGCATGAAGTCTGAGGCTGAGGACGACACTGTGGTCGACCACTTCACTGAGGAGTGGATGAAGCAGTTGCGTGAGCTCTCCTATGACGTCGACGACTGCGTCGACAAGTACAAGCTCCACATCAAGTCCAGGCCGAATGACGGCCTGAGCCGCTGGTTGCGACGGCACGTCGAGATGCTCTTCCCGCGTCACCAGCTGGCGGGTGAGATCAGTGCCCTTCGCGCACGCGCCATCACAATCAGTGAGCGCCACGCACGGTATGGCCTTCTCAACAGCAAAGCCATCCGCCGGTCCCCTATGGTGCCGGCTCTGGTGTCGGTGCAGGCATCGTCGTCGCTCCATGGTGCCAACAACCTGGAGCACTACCGTCCCGTCGGCATCGACGACCAGGCTGTCATCCTAGTAAACAAGCTCAAGGAGGGAGAGAAGCAACTCAGGGTGTTCTCCATCGTGGGCTTTGGCGGCCTCGGCAAGACAACTCTGGCACTGGAGGTGTGCCGGCGGCTGGAGGAGGACTTCCAGTGCCTGGCGCTCGTGTCAGTGTCTCAAGCCTTCGAGCCCAGCCTGGACATGAAGGCGCTGCTCAAGCGCCTGCTTCACGAGATCCTCAAGCCCACAACACATAAAGAAGAAGCTGCCAATATTGAGAAAAAGAGTACCCTGGGAGACATCAAGACCATGAGTGAAGAAGATTTGACCACAGATAAAGAAGAAGCTTGCACAATGAATCAGAAAAACAGTATCCTGGAAAAGATCAACGTCATGAGTGAACATGAGTTGACTGAAACCCTCTGGGAGACTGTCAAGAACAAGAGGTACGTACTACAATAATGGTTTTCGTTTCGCATTTTATTATATACTCCCACCAACTGCTTGTATCCACTAGATAGCTTCGACTCTCTTGCTGATTCGTTGGATCCACTTGTTAGTTGTACGCCTTTGTGTAAAGAAACAAATCCATCATTAAATCAACCCATGCATCTGTACTAGCATGCAAGACTTCACATATCAGTCAGGCTATTTTGGCATTGAATTAGATATTGGACCACTTTTTAAAGTTGAATTATAAGACAATCTCAAATTCATTGGGACAGAGATGGAAATGGATTATATAAATCACCATGCTACTTCTACTCTCCAACTTCTAACACACAGTTCAAGTTGCTCCGCCTATGGTAGAAATGAAACAAATAAGTATCTCATGTATCTCAATATAGGGCCTATTTGGGACAAGCTCCCCCAGCTCCAGATCCACTAAATTCAAATCAAGGTGGACCTGTCCCACCAAATTGGTGGATCAACCCCCACATTCATCATATTGGTAGATCTCCACAATAGGTGCTCCACCATGTCCAACTTTACTGGAGTTGGGAGAAATTACCCACCACTGCCACTTATTACACAAAAATATCTGAATCCATCAGTTTTGATTCCTTCTATTTCATGTCTTTTGTGTCATGAGCACCCTTTCACTCCCCCCTCGCCCTCGCTGCGGTCTCCATGCCCGCCTCAACGGCATGAGGGCCCGACGTCGGCCGCAAGCGCCACCCTACCACGCCCTGGCCGTGAGCACCCGTCCTGGCTTGGCGCTTCTCCACCGCCGCGAGGGCTGGCGCTACTGCGCCACCACGAGCGTTAACCCTACCTCGCCCTAGCCATGAGCGTCTGCCGTTGCTCCGACCACCTAATGGCTTGGCGCTTCTCAGCCGCCGTGAGGGCCTACTGTATGCTCCTCCGCTGCTGAATGGCCCAGCAAAGCTCCGGCCTCACCCCACCTGGGTACTGCTTCGCCGCAATGAGGGACAACGCTGCTTCGGCCATGAGCTCGAGTTGTGAGAGCCCTGCCCCATCACTTCTCCACCCTGGCGCTGCTCAAATGCTCTGCTCTGATTCATATGAAGAAAGATAGTGACGATCCAAGTTATAGGACTGGACCGGAGATTGAACGGCTGAACGTCTTGGTTCACGGTTTGATTGGTCCAGCCGTTTAGACGTCCTGTTCAAAACGGTTCAAATAGGATATAATCTGTATCATAAATAGACACACATGCGTGTCCTAGTGGTGGAGACGCTGTGTTGTAAAGTTGTGGTGGGAGGTTCGAACCCATTCCCTGCAGTTTGACCCCCTTTCTTCTATTTTCTCCACCTTCCAAACATCATTAGTTCCACGAGCTCAACTATGGAGCTAGGCCACAGTGGATTTGTGTGAATCGCAGATCCAGGTCGGTTTAGCTGATGTTGTTTTGTTGTGAGAGAAAACTGTTGTACGATAATTGATAAGCTCAAGTAAGTAGGGCATAGTTAATAAGTGTCTAAATTATGATTTTTTAAATATACTCAATTCCAAGGATCTATACGGGGCCAAAGGACAACTAGCATCATGAAAATTGTTTAATACTGTAACATGCAAAAGTAGATAGAAATGCAAATATTTTTCATCAATATATATAAAAAATTACTATGGAGAGAAAGGTGTAATTACTGGCTGCCTTTAGGAAGTAGATAGACGGCATGGAATAAGATAGAACATAAAGGACAAACACTATTGTCACTACAACGGATAGGTTTCATTTTTTTGTATTCAACTGTCGTTTACCAAGAGATAGCAGAGCACATTTAGCCTACAACTAATGGATATATCAAATGTGTTGCCTACATAATTCTTTTTGCTGCAACTAACAGAGCGTAATAATCTACCTAATTTAAAACTCTCCTGCACTAATATGCATAGCATCACTCGTTTCTAATCATGGTATGTACTATATACAACTACAGGTACCTCATTGTGGTCGACGACGTATGGACCACACAAGCTTTGAACACAATTTTATCCATGATGCCAGACAACGACAACGGCAGCAGACTCATCGTCACCACCCAGATACTGACTGTGGCAGAAGAAGCATGCAGTCGTGCCAGTGACATCCATAAGATGCAACCCCTCAAAACCGAGGACTCCAAGAACCTGTTCGTGAGCAGAGTGTTTGGTGCAGATCAGTGCCCTGCCAATTTAGCAAAAGTAATGGGTGACATTTTGAAGAAATGTGGTGGCCTCCCATTGGCCATTGTTAGCATTGCTAGTTTTTTGGCAGCGTACAAATCCCCTGAAAGCAAAGACAAGTGGGATATTATCTGCAAATCAATTGGTTCTCAGATGGAGGATGGCCACCCTACCCTTGAGGGGATGAAGCACATACTCACACTCAGCTACAACCATCTGCCCCATGAGCTCAAAGATTGCATGATGTACCTTAGCATCTTCCCAGAGGATTATGAAATAAATAAGGAGAGCCTGTTGAACAGATGGATTGCTGAAGGGTTGGTTCCCGAGAAGCGGGGCTTGACCCTAAAGCAGGTTGCAGAATCCTACTTTGACGAGCTGCTGGGTAGGAGCATGACTGTGCACGGCAGTTTCGATCGATGTGGGAGGATGGAGTCATGCCGTGTGCATGACATTCTTCTTGAGCTCATGGTGTCTAAGTCCTTGAAGTCCAACTTTGCTAGCCTGCTCGGAGGGCAGTATGCTGGCATGTTGTATGATAGGATTCGTCGCCTCTCCATCCAAGGGCCCGACTCTGACATTACAGAGTCAGCCCAGAAGAAGAAGATAGAGGGACATGGCTGGGGGCATGGCCTCGAGGGGATGGATGTGCAGCATGTTCGATCACCGAGCTTGTTTCATGTCCGAGAGCGCAAACTGCTCGACCATCCGGACAAGTTCACCTTCGAGAGTACTTGACCTAGAAGGTTGCAAGGAACTGAAAAGCAAGCATATGCACTATATTTGTAGGTTGTATCTACTCAAGTTTCTGGGCTTGAAGGATACAAATATCCGCAAGGTGCCAGGAGAAATCGAAAAGTTAGAGCACTTGCAGGTGCTTGATATACGCACTCATTTATACAAGTTATCGGACAAAGTGACAGAACTGAAGAAACTTGAGCACCTGCTGTTCTCTGGCCTAGAAGACATGCATCGTAATGAGTGGATTCTGCCTAGAGGGGTGGGTAAGATGAAGGCCCTACGCACGGTGGGCATGGTAGCGCTTGAAAATGATGACAAGATTGCCCAAGAGTTGGGAGAACTAAAACAACTTGAAACTCTATGGATGACGATCCGGATCAGGGACAACATGGTTGCCGAAGGATTTGCAAAATCACTAGCTAAGATGATCTCGCTCCGGTGCCTCTACATAAAAGGAGGCGTTAATTCTGATGGACTTAAATTTCTCCACAATCTCAAGCCCGGGCCACGATTCCTTCGAGATATTAGTATCCATGGCAGAGTCGGTGAGAGCCTAACGGACTGGATCGGGAAACTCTCAAACCTCGTCGAGTTTTGCTTGTCAGACTCATATTTTAAGGGTGATCAGCCATTTAGTGTCCTGTGTCAGCTGCCCTGCCTGAAGAGCATAAAGATGGGGATTTTGTGCTACACAGACGTTAAGCTGGTTGTACGTGCTCGGTACACTACTGACGTCAACTTCCCATCACTCGTCAGCCTTGACCTCAGTGCACGTGGCAGCATCGAGCCACAAGAATTTAAAATCCAGGAAGGATCCATGACGAAGCTCGAGAGGCTTGGAATTAGTATGGCCGGCCCAAAGGACAGGAGGATTGTTGGCTTACAGCACCTCATCAACCTGAAAGAGGTACAGCTCACGGCTCACGAGGATGACCCGTCACTCGACAATACACTGGAGCAGCTGAAGACCCAGAACAAGAAACGGACCAATAAATTCCGAATTGTAGTGAAATATTTTTGATCTTCTGTTTCATTTACTTATATTCTTGACAACATAAAAGTATTGTTGTCCTTATTTTATTTCCAATTCCCCTGTTGGCCGTTAGTGTGTTACAGGGAAGTCCATTTGTTACTGCATATTTGGTGGCGTGGTCCACAAATATCTTTGGCACATTTCATTCAATAATTAATAAAGTTTTTCATTTTTTTTTTCTGTAGTTCATAGTTGATTGTCATTTCTTTAGAAGCAAGCCAGCCGTCCTCGTTTGGAAACTAAGAACGAAACCCTCGCTGCTCTGTTGTTTCCTCAGTTCATTACCAGCAGCATCCCGTACCTACCACGAGGATCCCTTCCCCGCCTCACCCGCCCACGTGTCCTCCCACCAATTTTGCAGGGGCCACACTGCGCTGACGTGGCAACTCCCACTCCCCACTGTCCACTCTGCTCTCCTCCTCTGTTTTCCCTTGAATAAAAGAGATGAAACGAAAATCTCCCGCTTGGCTTCCGCTGCACACCAATGACTACTCTCTACTCTCGACTCCACTCACCGAGCAGCAGCATGCAATGGAGAACGGCGGAACCGAGCCGGTCCTAATCATGTGCCACTGCTTCGGCGTCGTCAGGGCCGCCCCTGCGCTGCTGTGCGTCGCCGCCAACGTCCTCTCCGCGGTCTAGTCCTTCCGCGGCGTCGCCGATGTACATAACCTGACAATACCAATTTCGCGTTGCCACGATAACTTCCTTCCCCTGTCCCCGTCCTCATCATCACACGAGTTGGCACCGATCATCAGGCTCTGCAAGGTTTATTTGCTCTGTATCTCTGCTCACCGTTTTGCTTCTCTCGGTTAATTTGTTTGGGTAATATATTTTTGGCATGCTGGCTTGGCTTCCCCTAATTTTTATGTTACTACTTGTGCTACCAGATATTGGAGTACTTGCTGGCAAGGGGAATGCTACAAATCTTGTGAGTATTTTAGCCTTTTTATTTTTGGATGACCTGGCCATATCTCTCTCCTCTCACAAGATTCAGAGCTCAATCTGTTCGAGTATATTACAATACAGCCATTGAAATTTTGAAAATTCTAAGTCCAAACGTTGTTTGGATAGTACATTTTGGTTTAGCTTAATTTGTTTGGATAATACATTCTTGACAAACAAGTGAAAGAACGTGAGAAGAGGAAATCAGAGCAGGGCTTGACCCAAAAGAACTCTAGCGGATAGCAGAATTGGGCAGAAGTGGGCTTGACAAATCAGAGCACTGCTAACCAGACTTGGGGACGCCGGAATGTTCCCATCCCACTGACACGACAGGAGGAACAAGTGAGAAGCGGAGAGGCATAACAACTGGGCAGCGGTAGCTTAACAGAGGCCTTGTTTAGATCCCGAATTTGGATGCCAAATTCGGGTGTTCACACATTGTAGTGTACTGTAGCAATTTCGTTTGTATTTGTGAATTATTATCCAAACATTGATTAATTAGACTCAAAAGATTCGTTACGCAACGTAGAACCAAACTGTGCAATTAGTTTTAAATTTTATCTACATTTAGTACTCCATACATGTACCACAAGTTTGATGTGATGGAGAATCTTCTTTTTGCATAGTGCCAAAGTTGGGAGTTTGGGATGAACTAAACAAGGCCAGAGCCAAGGTTTGAAAGCGCGTACCCGGAGTGTCGTCATGGTCGTTGCTGTGCGCCACCCCGATCTCCAGCCCTGCGTTTCCCTTACCCACGGCACCTTCCCCGAGGCCCCTTGCAGAGGTGGGGAAGCTACCGTCGTCTGCTTCGCATGGTGTTGCCTCTCGGGACCTTACTTCGGCATTCCGTCGAACACCTTGAGTGCAGGTTCCGGTTCCCGGAGGGATGCGCGGGTAGGTGCGCAGGGGGTGCAGGTGGCCTCTGCGCTGCCCGTCGATCTTGGCCCGGTTCAGGACATGAGGGCGCCGGCAAGACCGAGGCTGCGGTGGGGCAGTAGGGAACTGCGGTTGGTATGAGCGCGGGAGCAGGAGGTGGGGGGAGAGGGAGAAGAAGCAGAGGAAGGATGCAGGGGAAGCAGTCGTGGGAGGCATGTGGGGTGTTGGGAGAGTGGCCGGCGGGCCGAGGGAGGCTGCCGGCAATGGTGGTGGTGGGAGCGCCGGGCGGCGGAGGGGGAGAGAGCGCGCTCGGTCATCCTGAGCAGAAGTTGAGGCTCCAGAACCCACCGATCCTTTGGTTGCTCATTTGGGAACCACGACGGCGAACGTCGCCCCCGATCCGTCGGCCTCCGGGTCAGCCTCGTCGCTGCGGCGTGCGGCCCAGGCGTCGCGCCGGCTCGGACCCGTTCTTCATCGTGTGCCGCTGCTTCGGTGTCGTGTCGTCACGGCCGCCGGGCGCTGCTCTGCGACGCCGCCAACACGTCCTCTCCGCTGTCTACTCCTTCCGCGGCCGCGTCGACGTACGTAATCATCGACGACGCTCCCATATTCCCAATTTCGCATTGCTGCAACGCCAACCCCCTTCCCCTGTTCTCCTCATCACCCGGACAGCTCGTTGACTATCACCGAACCCACCTGCAGGGGACACCATCGATGGAGAGTCCAGGGAGCAGAGCATGCAACGAATTGTTGGAGTCTTGGAGAAGACCGTGGATTCGTCGTGTAATATATAACTAGTGTTTGGTTCAATATTCCAAATCCTGACTTCACAAATAAGGTCTCCTCGATCCTCAAATCAGCCGATCCCTCGGCCACGCAGCACGCGACCAAAAGGAGGCTACCATGCCGCCGCAGCTGCCGGAGCTGATGGGGGAACACGTGTTAGAGGTCCTCCTCCGCTTCACAACCGACAGCCCCGCGAGGCTTGTCCACGCCGCCCTCGTGTGCAAGCTCTGGCGCCACCTAGTCTACAACACCTCGTTCCGCCACAGGTTCTGTGAGTTTCACCGCACCACAGCCCCGTTGCTCGGCGTGATCTGCAAGCTCGGTCACGACGCCGACGCGCCTACGGACACTGATGCTTCCCTCAAGCCCGTACGCGTCATGCCATCGCCGACGGCTTACTTCATCTCCACGGCGTCCTTCCGCCCTGTGCACGCTACCGACGGCCGGTATGACCGGCATGCCGTCCATGCCCGCCACAGCCGACGTCCTGCTGTACCGGAGATATCATTGGATGCAAACACTTGGTCTCTCTATCCGGGACCCTATCATGGACGAGCAGCTAGACCTGCCCGAGGTGCATTTGACCGGCAGCATGGCTATTTTGCCACTATGGTCTGCGCCGCTGCCGCCGGTGGCAATTGCGATCACCTCGATTGCCACCGGGACCTTTCCAGGTTATTGTCTTGAAAATCTAGCGCCATGTAATGTACATGTCTGTCTACGCATCTGAATCTGGTGCGTGGAGCCAGCCAGCTGATTTTGAGAGCTCCAGCCCCAGAACGTTACTTGGCTACTTTGCGTGTTCACCCAGTGTCGGCACACTCTACTTCTTGATTCACTTTGAGTATGAGATCATGAAGTTCAACATCGCCACACTGGAAGTATCTAAGATTCACCTACCATCTAAGTTACATCGTCTGCTCGAACAACTAAGCATTCTGCTCATGACTAATGATGATGGTGGGCAGGGATTTGTGGCGGGCGGCTCGCATCTGCTCCGCGGGAGACCAAAGTTGCCTCTGCGCTCGCAGGTAACGTGTGGGCCTACTGTTGTCATTCTGGGGTGAGGTCGGCCTCCCCGCAGGCCTTTCTCCACATGAGCGTCGTCGTTCCGTCTCCAAGTCCATCTCCAGCGCGGCCTTGTCTGTACGAGACGACCGACTATAGTTTGCGGGGTTGGTGGAGCTTAGGGAAAGCCATGCACGACCTTGTCTGTGCGACCAACAACGACACTCTCGGGCACCATTCCCCTCCTTGGAGGTGTCTATGTGTAGGCTCCCACACCGCGTTGATGTCCCGGTCCCTTTCCTCTGTGTGAAAACCTAGCTCTAGTTTTCTAGAGCCAGTGGCGGCTGCGCCGCCAACGTCATGACACCTCTTGAGGGCACCACTTTAGAGGAGGCCTCGGCTCCTGCCATGGGCTTGTCTTGTCTCCGTCCCATATCATCCATGTTGTGTTACCTCTCCACGGCAAGACTAGTCCCAGCTGTCGGTCATGGCTGAGCGGTCGGCGAGTGACCTCCTCCGGTGTATGTGCTCCGTCGGCGCTCTCCATGATGGTGTCAGAAAATCAAATGCCAAGTGGAATATCCACCGCTGCCACCATTCCCCTCTAAGGATTCATCCCTGTCCTCCTCTGGTGTCTGTGCTCCGTCGGCGCTCTCCGTGATGGTGTCAGAAAATCAAATGTCGAATGGAATATCCACCGCTGCCACCATTCCCCTCTAAGGATTCATCCCTTTCGGACAGTGTTGGATGGTGGTAAGTGGGCCCGGATGTGCTGAAGGATGCCATCATCAGTTCAAAGGGAGGTCTTCGTATCCAATGATCATGGGTTTGCGTGTTCGGCACCACTCGTAGTCCCCATTCCACTTGCGGGCTCTCAGAGGGAGGGTGGCAATGGAGAGACATAGCTACCAGGGGCAGTGGAGGACACAATGGCCGCGGTGAAAATGACCAGTATGCTGCTCGGTGGGGGTGCAAGTTCACGTTCGGTTCGGGTCTTTCGGCTTGTGTCTAGGCTTGCCTTTGAGTTCTTTTTTGTTGTTTGCTGCTGTTCACTTCGAAAACAGCTTTGTGTCTCCCTTTTTTTAAGTCCAAGCGTCCTGCTTTACAGCCAACATAATGATCGGACAGATCAAGTAGACTGCATGTGCACTAGGCTTGCGTTCCTCTATATATTTCCTTCATGCGACAAGTATTATGTCCACTTGTAGATTTTATATCCTAGATTCCTAGTATTATAATGTACTGTTGATCTTTTAACAACTAAATATTTTTTATCAACTGGGTTGTGCCTATTGGTCGAGTTGGATCTACATGCTACCACACCAGGATATATGTCACGCCGCACCACCACCAGTCCACCATTGAGATCCACGTCATATTCTCAGGCAGCAACTTTATGACCAATTGGTCCTAATAAAACGTAACCTCATAGTGCTTTTGTCAAAAAGCAGCACATCCCAATAATTCTCCACCTAAACCAACATGGGCTTTGATTTGTTATATACGTAGTACCTCGTAAATTTATGGGACATTTGTGCAACTGCCCCTCTTCTGGAGGCTAATTGGTCGTTTGCCCTCATTTTTTTAATATTTCTCGTTTGCCTCTGTTTTTCGAAACTGAATGCACTGTTTGTCCCTATTTTGACGAACTGTGAGTTGAGGTTAAGTAACTGGCAAATAAAAAAAAGAAAAAAAAGAAAAAACAGAAAAAAGAGACTAGAATACCACTTATCTATCTCCTTTCCACCCACACCCGTCCCCTTCTCTTGTATGTTTTCTGGAGTAGTTCCGACAGCGGTCCAGGGTTCGGCGGCGGCATCGGACGGCCCGCCCTCCAGCGGCGGGCGCCGCGGCCCCCAGCGTCTAGCGGGCAGGCAAGCGGCCTCCAGCAGCGTTGGGCGGCGTGGGCCGCCGCATCACATTCTCGGCGCGGGCCTGCGCAGAGGCCATCGCGGCGCAGTCCCGGCCGGCGGGCGGATTTGGGGTGGCACGAGGCCGTTGGGCGAAGTCGTGGTGGCGCGAGGCCGATGTGAGGAGGCGGGTGGCCGGTGGGTGGAGGCGGGGCGTCGCACAGCGGGCAGAGCCGTCCGTCCCGCGGCCGGCTGGCGGAGTCGGTTCACCCCGCGGTCATCATGCTGCCTGATGCGGTTTGCCAGCCACATGGCTGCCGCTGCTCGCCAGCTCTCATGGACGGCGTTAGCTGTTGCTCAGCAAGGGGAAGAGAAGAGGAAGAAGAAGCTGACACGTGGGGCCCGTGTCACGGAGAGGGGCTGCCGTGGATTGGGAGCCAAGGGCATTTGTGTCTCATTACTCTGCCCTTAACACCGTTAAGTCTCTTTTACGAGGTAGGGGCAAGGACGAGCTTCAGATTCAGAAAATAGGGGCAAACAAGCAAAGTTAAAAAAGTAGGGGCAAATGAGTAATTAGACTCCAAAACAAGGGCAATTACACAAAAGACTCTAAAATTATTATATGCACCATGTTGATGTCCTGATGTAAGTTTTATATCCAGTAAAAGAGAAGCATCCACTTCACATCCATCTGCTCTTCAGAAAAATATTGTGTCGCTTTACTTAAAGACTGCCACCAAGGCTCCACTAGTTCTTGCATACATAAAAAGGAACACCATGCGGATGTCCACATGTAAATTCTATATATCCAATAAAAAGATAGCAGCAACTTCACATCCATTTCCATGTCCACATGTATTCAGTTGCATTACTCCAAGACCGACACAATGCAAGTCTCCGCCTCATACAAGTAGGACTCAAATATTTTTGTTCTATTTATCCACATAAAGTGCTTGTATACAGTACAGGAAGCATCAACATGCCATGTCCACACATGTAAATTTTCTATGAAACAAAAGAATAGCAGTAACATTACTAGAACTGAGAAATGACCTTTGCGCCTATAATTTAAGTGTTAATCAACCTAGGGAAATACAGTCAAATAAGCAAGCACTTCTCAAAGGAAAAAAAAAAATCTAGACAACTCAATGCCCACACACCTTGGAAAGAAAAAAAACATTCTAGTATTAACCAACTACTTAGGTTAATCATCTCAGCCCATTGTATAAAAAGTCCCCCTATCAAGAGATACCTTACCATGCATATAAACAAAAAAAAAAAAAACGTCATGTGATTATTTCTTTGAAATCAAAAGTTATTTAATTGCTTTTCTAATCGTACGTGACAATGGGCTCAAAACATTGTACTATTTCCAAAACAAGGCTTCCATGCACACTATTATCTAGTATAAATATTTTTTTTTGAAAGGAGCGGCAAAAGCTTTGCCGCTTTTTTATATTAGACGAAGTATCTAGTATAAATATTACTGCACTCTTTGCACTTTTATAGATCTTATGCTACACATCAATATAATGCTTTACAATGTGGGACTCGTTAAATGTGTATGAACGATGTATTGGTATAGTATATTGTCCTGAATCTACATATTTTAAAAATTCTTTAATGACCATAATAATAGTTAACCCTACATGGCGTCCATTATATCTTACTTTTTCTAAAAAAGTACAGATTGTAACATATTAATTTAATTTTTCTACAAAATACATTTGTGTATTCGTCTTCATTATATTTTTGAAACATATTCATTAGTTGTTGGCACATGTGGAACTCCCATGATTAGTCAGGATGCAGGGTTACTGGCGCATCCATGAAAGTAGTATCATTAGGGCATTCACAATGCAGACTCTACCACAGAGTCCAAGACTATTTATTACACTTCTATTTATTGTGTTTTGCTGATGTGGCAGTATATTTATTGAAGAGAGAGACAGAAAAACCAAGACTTCAAGTCTTATTTAGACTCTATGTCCACAATCTTCGAGGTAAATATGCCGCCATATCAGCAAAATACAATAAATAGGAAGATAATAAATAGTCTTGGACTTTGTGATAGAGTCTTGCATTGTGAATGCCCTTAGCATGTGCGTCGTTCAGAGATATTCATATTTGGTCTTCCAATAATTGTAGTTAATGGTGAAGAAGGCGCACTAGTCATTGAGAGTGCCAACTAGAGGTTACTTTTAGTTTACTAGCACCATAATTTGTTATATCAAAATCGTACGGGAGCAAGCCAGGAGGCAAGTATGGTCTCAATGTTTCTGTTGTATCGCTCATGGCATGACCTAGTGGCTTTGCATGTGTGCGCATCTTTACCTTTTTGATTTTAAATCATCTTAAAATTTAGACACCCGATATATTGAAGTGTTATGTATAGATACAAAGCAGCACATGCTTATGTCCACGCGTAAATTCCATATCAGATATATCTTCTACCATTATTGTTCATGATGCCCGACAAAAGGTCACTGTGAAATAATGGCAGCATGTAGCAATAATTCTCCACCTAACCAATATGGGCTTTGATTTGTTATATAAGTAGCACCACGTAAAGTTATTGTATGCACATGAAACCACACTACGTTGATGTCCTGATCTAAGTTTTTTATGTCCAGCAAAAGAAAAAGCAGCCACTTTACGACCAACTGCTCTCTTTTTTTTAAAAAAAAATATTATGTTGCTTTACTCAAAGAACGTGACACCAATTACGTCTCCACTAGTTCTTGCATACATATGAAGGAACACCATGCGGATGTCCACATGTAAATTCTATATATCCTCGTCAACAGCGAGGCGCCTTTGGTAACTTCGTGAACTTCAAGATCTGTTGGCTCAGTCCTTCGGAGGTGCTCATAGAGGTAGGGTTTACGTACGTGTATTCATAGGGGTAAGTGTGCGTATGTGTTTGTGAGTGTCTTCGTTGTACTATGTAATCTAAAAAAAAGGCAGCAGCAGCTTCACATCCATTTCCTCTTTTTAAATGTATTATGTTGCTTTACTAAAAGGCAGACGCCATGCAAGTCTCCGCCTTACCCAAGTAGAAGTCATATGATTTGTTCTCTATATATCAACATAAAGTTCTTGTATACACATGAAACATCACATGTTGACGTCGCCACATGTAAATGTTGACGTCTTCTGTCCTAGTAAATTCATGTATATATTACTTGCAAGTCTTGTTCATGGTGCGTGTTAAGAGTAATAGTAAATAACAAATCGTCTACATTTGTACTTCCCATTTGCAAAAAATAAATGCAATTTCATGATTTCTCATACAAATTAGTAGTATTAAGAAACGACCTTCTTTGTGCCCATAATTTAATTAGTTAATCAACCAACTACTTAGGTTAATCATGTCAATCCATTGTATCAAGTCACCCTATCCAGAGATTGTAACACCCCAGAAGACACCACAACAACCCTCTGGAGAATTACTACACTACAATACAAAAACAAAGTATGCGGAAGCAAAACACGTCATCTAGCAGATTAATCGCAAAATTAAGTCTTCTATGATAACATGCCAAAGTCATCTTCAAAAACAACCAGCAAACCTCAGGTGCTTATTACAATGTGAGGAAATACAACCAACTAATTTGTTGTAACAAATATGTTTGTTTGAACTATATGTCAACAAGTGTGCACTTCTGCTGCTACTCTTATCCCACCAATCATCCTTGAGCTCATGTACATTAGATGGGGGAACAAGCACATGAGATTCATGGAAAACCTCTGCAAGCAAACTGCCTTAATTGAGTTATTTAAATCACAGTTAGATTAAGCATCAAATTTAAATAGCATAATAATAGATTCCTCAATTGCTTCATAGAAATATAAGTATATTCCAAAGTGCAAATGCAAATGTTGCAATGTAATGCAAAATGCAAATGATGCAATGCAATGCATGAGGTCACTTCTACCCACACATCCCAACAAGAGGAAAATTTTTTGTATAATAATGTTTAAATTTGAAAATGTTACACTTGGGATATAATTTTAATATTTGATTTATTTTAAGACAAAGTGGCGTCTTCAGAGACTTCTGAGTATACAAATGAAGTACCACACAACTTCCATTTTCTACGGGAGCGTTGCATCCGGATCTACAGTCAGCTATGCTTCTCTGGAAATCTGACAAGGAGCCAAATGATGCAAGGGTGGCTGGTAGATGTACATCGTCAAAGTATATATAGTACTCCCTACATTCTGGTTTACCCGGCGTGCACCCATTTTGTGAATTATTGGCCAAAGCGGCTCACGGACTTTCCTGCGCGCTTGATTTCTTCTTTTCCCACTCGGGTCTATTTTTTTCCCCTGCGCGCGTTGCCTTGCTTATTTCCCACGCGCAAGCTTTGCCAAATCCCGCGATTTCCCTCCATGCGCGCGTCCTCCTGCCAATCCCGCGTTTCCAGGTCTGATTACTTCAACACACCTTTCTGCCTTCTTGATCAGTCCAGAGTCTAGACTCGAAGCAAGGCATGCTAGCTAGTACTTGCACGCTGCTGCCCTTTGTTGAGCAAGGCTAATAACGCCGCCGGCAGCTGGCTGTATAACACTGCCACATCACATTTAGCCTTCAAAGAGAAACACTGGTAATTACAAAAGCTGGCTGTAGAGGGAGATACATTTATTATTTACAACTGCACACGAAGGCATTAGCGGCGGCTTGACACTGCTATGCGGGCTGGGAGACGGCTGGGAAGTAAATTTTCTTCTCGTATCTTGTGCTCCAGCCGGCGAAATGCAAAACGTTCGCCCTGTAATCTCTCGATGTGGCTCCTATTTGTGCTGATGTGGATTCCTCCCAGCCGGCTAAATCAGCTATTATACTTGCTCTTAGTACGCTGCATTGGTGCTGGAATAAAAAATGATTTCATGGCCGGAGCAATGCTAATCACAGCGTAGCGAGTGACCCATTTAATATGTGCACATACCTCCACGAGCGCTTTTCATGGTATTTGATATTTAGCTTTGTATGCCGGGTACGTAGCTCGTCGTCTCCCACCTACCGGATGAGCAGCATAAAAGGAACTTATCACCCTCAACCACAACACCAGCCAACCTCTCTGTCTACCTCTCCCTGCAGTCTTTCTCCTCGTTCGTTCTTCCTTCTCTCTCTCTCTTGTCCACCATATGGAAGGCGGCGCGAGCGCTTTGATCAGTGCAGGGAAGCTTGCTGGTGAAGAGTATCGTCTGCTCTGCGGCGTCGGTAGCGACGTCGCTGAGCTGCGGGACGATTTGGCCACCATGAACGCCGTCCTCCGCATGAAGTCTGAGGCTGAGGACGACACTGTGGTGGACCACTTCACTGAGGAGTGGATGAAGCAGTTGCGTGAGCTCTCCTACGACTCCTCCGACTGCGTCGACAAGTACAAGCTCCGCATCAAGTCCAGGCCGAATGACGGCCTGAGCCGCTGGTTGCAACGGCATGTCGAGACGCTCTTCCCACGTCACCAGCTGGCGGGTGAGATCAGTGCCCTTCGCGCACGTGCCATCACAATCAGTGAGCGCCACGCGCGGTATGGCCTCCTCAACAGCAAAGCCATCCGCCGGTCCCCTATGTTGCCAGCGCCGGTGTCGGTGCAGGCATCGTCGTCGCTCTATGGTGCCAACAACCTGGAGCACTACCGTCCCGTCGGCATCGATGACCAGGCCATTGCCCCGGCCAACCAGTTCAAAGAAGGAGAGAACCAACGCAGGGTGTTCTCCATCGTGGGTTCGCGGTCTCGACAAGACAACGCTGGTACAGGAAGTGTGCCGGAAGCTGGAGGAAGAGTTCAAGTTCCAGGCGCTCGTGTCGGTGTCTCAAGCCTTCGAGCCAAACATGGACATGGAGGCGCTGCTCAGGCGCCTGCTTCACGAGATCCTCAAGCCCAAAGCAGATAAAGAAGAAGCTAGCACCAAGATTCAGAAAAACAGTATCCTGGGAGACATCAACGCCATGAGTGCCGAAAAGTTGACTGAAACACTCCAGAAGACTGTCGAGAACAAGAGGTGCGTATTACAATAATATGGTTTTAGTATCACTTTTTTTTTTTTATTAAACTGCCACTAGCTCCCACATCCCACATGGAAGTTAAGGCCTTGTTTAGTTCCTCTTGGTAAAACTGTCATGTGTCACGTCAGATGTTTAGTGGATGTCCAGAGAGGTGTTCCGGTACCAACAAAAAAATCACGAAACTGTGACTCCACTAGCTTTTGACTCTTTGGCTGAATCGTCGGATCAGGCCAGCTTTTTGCCGGATCAAGATGTACGCCTTTGTGTAAACAAACTTAGTCATCATTCCATCAACCATGCATCCAAGACTTCACAACTCGGACCACGTTTGGATCCTTTTATTTGGATGAATTGCAATCTAGGAGTACATAATAAATTAGAATATTTCAGTCTTGAGTTTGATATTTCCATTCTTTGTAAAGTTCAGTTGTAAGCCTATCTCAAATTTATAGGATCCGAGACGGAAATAGGTTCTATAGATCATGGGAGAATTAGGTATTTGGCCCCGGAGAAAAATGGTCTTAGTTATTAGGTCCCTTTTTTTTTTTTCAAATTTGCCTCTATGGCCTAAAAACAAATTTTTCTTTGGTATATGCCCTTCCGTCAGTTTTGGGCATGTAACAGTATTAAGTCAGGGGTAAAAACACTGTTTTACCCTAATAACTAAGACCATTTTTCTCGGGCCAAATACCTGATACTATATTTGTACTCTCCGATTTAGAACATATTCTCTAATTCGGTCCCCTATAGTCAAAATGTAACACATAACTACATCTCCCATATAACCAAAAATAATATCCAAATATAATCCTTCTAGAACCATATTAGCTTAGTTAATATGCGTCTAAATTATGATTATTAAAATGAATTAAATTTTAAGGATCTAGATGGAGCAAAAGGACAACTAGCATCACGAAAATTGTTTAATACTGTACATGGCGAGGTGATAGAAATGCACACTACTACAGAAAACTTTACCGAGGCGAGCAAAACTGATTAACCGAGGCGGGTGTGTAAACCACCTCAAACGAAATGTCACAATAAATGTGGTATTTTCCAAGGCCATTGGATGCCCACCTCATTAAATCATATTAAGAAAACAAAAAGAGCGAAAACGCATGGATAAGCCCAGTGAGGACATCCATGGGCTCGCCCCGTCGATCCAATCCACATACCGTTGCCGCCGCTCGCAGGATTCGCACACCCACAACTAGATCTAGGCACTCGTTCGCTAGGTCTGAGCACATGCTCGGAGAGGCTGCTACTCATCGTCGTAATGTAGCTGGAGAGGGATAGAGAGCTAAAGCACTGCCTGGGGAGCTCGAGGGAGAGGCAAGGCCGATCCGGGTGAGGAGCAACTGCTACAGGCCCCCACCGCCAAGGTGTTACTCCTCCGAGCAACTAGACCTGCTCGGGCGCGCCAGGTCACACGGCGCTCGCCCCAGGGCTTCTCCCTGCGTGGCGGCTCTGCACCTCCTCGTCGGGGTGCTTGAGATCAATGACACACTGAGAGTGTGTTGAGAGAGGGGTGGAGGCGTTGCTCCTCCTTGCCGGGGCAATCGAGATCCATCACCCTGCTGAGTGGTGGCTAAGGGTGGGGGCACTCCTCCTTGCCTGAGAACCCTATCACGCTGTGGGGTAGTGGGGTAATGGCGTGGCACTGAGGGAGGGGCCACGGGAACGTGGCACTAGGGAGGGGCACAACGCTCATTCATAGGACGAGGAAAACAAGAGAGTGAGGGAACGCAGTTGATGGATGGTTGAGTGGGAGTGAGTGAGAGGAAGGTTTTCAACGATTAATTATCAGAACTCGCATGGGCTTGCTGGGCATTAAGATTATTAACTGAGACAGGCCTTATAAGTGGCTAGCCTTCGAAAATGGTGTCATTTTTGGAGGAAGGCCACTGATTAGGCCTGCGCCAGTAAATAGATTTTAGGACGGCCTCCAATCTCCATAGATCGATTTTGCAATGCTGTTGACCGGCTGTTGACCGTGACTGACTGAGTTGACCGCCTCGTTTTATGATAGGCATTAAACGAGCTCATAATATTTTTTTTTTTTCGGATACAACAAACTGCGTACATTTCTCTCAAGTCTTAACACATGTTGAACAATGGCCATGTAGCCATTCCTATATATGTAGACACCTTGCCGCCTCTAGCTAGTTTAAAACTCTGCTGCACTAACATGCATTGCTAATCATGGTATGCACTTTATACAACTACAGGTACCTCATTGTTTTCGACGACGTTTGGACCATAGAGGCATGGAACGCAATTCTATCCAAGATGCCAAACAACGAGTACGGCAGCAGACTCATCGTCACGACGCGGATACTTACTGTAGCTGAAGAAGCATGCAGTCTTGCCAGTGACATCCATAAGATGCAGGCGGCGTCGCTCCATCGCGGCAACAACCTGGAGCACTACCATCCCGTCGGCATCGAGCACCAGGCCAGCGCCCTGGCGACAAGCTCAAGAAGGGAGAGAACCAACTCGGGGTCTTCTCGCATCGTGGGTTTTGGTGGCCTCGGCAAGACAACTCGGCACCGGAGGTGTGCCAGCGGCTGGAGGAGGACTTCCGGTGCCTGGTGCTCGTGTCGGTGTCTCAAGCCTTCGAGCCCAGCCTGGACATGGAGGCGCTGCTCAAGCGCCTGCTTCACGAGATCCTCAAGCCCACAGCACATAAAGAAGAAGCTGCCAAGATTGAAGAAGATTTGACTAAAGCAGATAAAGAAGAAGCTGGCACCATGAATCAGAAAAATAGTATCCTGGAAAAGATCAACGCATTGAGTGAAAAAGAGTTGACTGAAACCCTCCGGGAGACTGTCAAGAACAAGAGGTACGTACTACAATAATGGTTTTCGTATAATGTTTTATTATATACTCCCATGATCTCCTTGTATCCACTAAATAGCTTCGACTCTCTTGTTGATTCGTTGGATCCACTTGTTAGTTGTACGCGTTTGTGTAAAGAAACAAATCCATCATTAAATCAACCCATGCATCTATAGTTCTATACTACCATGCAAGACTTCACAACTCAAAGGGCCATTTGGACCCTTTCATTTGGAGAATTGAAATCTACATAATAAATTAGGCTATTTTGGCAAGGAATTTGATATTGGACCACTTTTTAAAGTTGAATTATAAGACAATCTCAAATTCATTGGCCAACAGATGGAAATGGATTCTATAAATCACCATGCTACTTCTACTCTCCAACTTCTAACAACTTCTAACACGCAGTTCAAGTTGCTCCGCCTATGGGCCTGTTTGGGACAAGCTCTCCTAGCTCCAGATACACTAAATTCAAATCAAGGTGGACCTGTCCCACCAAATTGGTAGATCAACCCCTCACATTCATCATATTGGTAGATCTCCTCAAGAGGTGCTCCACCATGTCCAACTTTAGTGGAGTTGGAAGAAATTACACACCACTGCCACTTATTAAATAAAAAAATCTGATTCCTTCAGTTTTGATTCCTTCTGTTACATGTCTTTTATGTCACGAGCACCATTTCACTCCCCGCCTCACCCTTGCCATGGTCTCCATGCCCACCTCAACGGCATGAGGGCCCGACGTCATCCGCCCTACCATGCCCTGGCTGTGGCTTGGCGCTTCTCCACCGCCGCGCGGGCCAGCGCTCGCCAACCCTACCTCGCCCTAGCCTTGAGCGCTTGCCATTGCTCCAACCACCTAATGTCTTGGCGCTTCTCGGCCGCTATGAGGGCCTAGTGTTGTTCCAACCCCGCCCCGCGTTGGCGCCGCTCCACCACTGCTGAATGGCCCAGCAATGCTCCGGCCCACCCCACCCCACCCGCTTTGCCGCCATGAGGGCCGACGCTGCTCCGGCCATGAGCTCGAGAAGTGAGAGACCTACCCCATTGTTGCTCCACCCGGCGCCGCTCCGATGCCCCGCTCCGATTCATATGAAAAAGGACAGTGATGATGAATCGCTGATGTGTGGGGCCCACATGGGTGTGAAATAGAGGTTGGGGCAAAGCTGTTTCAAACATCATTAGTTCCACCAGTTCAACTAGTGGAGCTACTCCACGGTGGAATTGTGTGAATCGCAAATCCAGGTCCACTTTTTGGCTTAGTGGAGCTGTCCCAAATAAGCCCATATTGGCCGCCCTATTCGACTAATGGTTTCTTCGGCTAATAAGCCAGCTAATGTTGTTTTGTTGTGAGAGAAAATTAGTGCACGATGATTGATAAGCTCAAGCAAGCAGGGCGTAGTTAATAAGTGCCCAAATTATGATTATTTAAACATACCCAATTCCAAGGACAACTAACAGAGCGCAATAATCTTAATTTAAAACTCTGCCGCACTAACATGCATAACATCATGCATTTCTAATCATGGTATTTACTATACACAACTACAGGTACCTCTTTGTGGTCGACGACGTATGGACCACACAGGCTTTGAACGCAATTGTATCCATGATGCCAGACAACGACAACGGTAGCAGACTCATCGTCACCACCCGGATATTGACTGTGGCAGAAGAAGCATGCAGTAGTGGTGACAGTGACATCCATCATATGCAACCCCTTAGTTCCGACGACTCCAAGAAGCTGTTCGTGAGCAGAGTGTTTGGTGCAGATCAGTCGACTTGCCCGGAGAATTTAGTAGAAGTAATGGGTGACATTTTGAACAAATGTGGTGGCCTGCCATTGGCCATTGTTAGCATTGCTAGTTTTCTGGCAGCATACAAATCACAAGGAAGCAAAGACAAGTGGGATATTGTCAGCAAATCAATTGGTTCTCAAATGGAGGGGGGCCACCCTACCCTTGAGGGGATGAAGCACATACTCACACTCAGCTACAACCACCTGCCCCATGAGCTCAAAGATTGCATGATGTACCTTAGCATCTTCCCAGAGGATTATGAAATAAATAAGGAGAGGCTGTTGAACAGATGGATTGCTGAAGGGTTGGTTCAAGAGAAGCGGGGCTTGACCCTAAAGCAGGTTGCAGAATCCTACTTCGACGAGCTACTGGGTAGGAGCATGATTGTACCCGGTAGTTTCGATGACTGTGGGAGGATGCAGTCATGCCGTGTGCATGACATTCTTCTTGAGCTCATGGTGTCTAGGTCCTTGAGGTCCAACTTTGCTAGCCTGCTCGGAGGGCAGTATGCTGGCATGTTGTATGATAGGATTCGTCGCCTCACCATCCAAGGGCCTGACTCTGACATCACAGAGTCAGCCCACAAGAAGAAGATAGAGGGACATGGCTGGGGGCATGGCCTCGAGGGGATGGATGTGCAGCATGTTCGGTCACTGAGCTTGTTTCATGTCCGAGAGCGCAAACTGCTCGACCATCTGGACAACTTCACCCTACTGAGAGTACTTGACCTGGAAGGTTGCAAGGAATTGAAAAACAAGCATATGAACTATATTTGTAGGTTGTATCTACTCAAGTTTCTGAGCTTGAAGGATACAAATATCAGCAAGGTGCCAGGAGAAATCGAAAAGCTAGAGCAGTTGCAGGTGCTAGATGTACGAGGCACTCAATTTGATGTGATGCGGCTACGGTGTGGACGACACCTTTTTAGCAGGGTATTGGACAGAGTGAGAAAACTTGGCAGGGTATCGGACAAAGTGACAGAACTGAAGAAACTTGAGCACCTGCTGTTCTCTGGCGGTGGTAGTGATTGGATTCTACCTAGTGGGGTGGGTAAGATGAAGGCGTTACGCACGCTGGGCGTGGTAGAACTTCAAAATAATGACAAGATTGCCAAAGAGTTGGGAGAACTAAGACAACTTGAAGCTCTAAGGATCAAAATATCGATCGAGGACAGCAAGGTTGCCGAAGAATTTGCAAACTCACTAGCCAAGATGATCTCGCTCCGGTGCCTCTCCATTGAAGGAGGCGTTGCATATCATGGACTTGAATTTCTCCACAACCTCAATGCAGGGCCACGGTTCCTTCGAGATATTAGTATCTGTGGCAGGGTCGGTGAGAGCCTTCCGGACTGGATCGGGAAACTCTCAATCCTCGTCGAGTTTTGCATGTCATTCTCATATTTTAAGGGTGACCAGCCATTTAGTGTCCTGTGTCAGCTGCCCTGCCTGAAGAGCATAAAGATGGAGTGGGGTGGCTACAAAGACGATAAGCTGGTTGTACGTGCTAGGTACACTACTGACGTCAACTTCCCATCACTCCTCAGCCTTGACCTCATTGCAGATTATGACATTGAAATCCAGGAAGGATCCATGACGAAGCTCGAGAGGCTTGGAATTAGGATGCACAGGTTCGACCCAAAGGACAGGAGGATTGTTGGCCTACAGCGCCTGATCAACCTGAAAGAAGTACAGCTCACGGGTGAAGAGGATGACAAGGCACTCCACAATACACTGGAGCAGGTGAAGACCGAGAACGAGACACGGCCCAACAAATTCCGAATTATAGTGAAATATCATTGATCCTTCTGTCGTTTTATTTACTTATTCTTCACACCATAAAAGTATTGTTGTCCTTATTTTATTTCCGATTCCCCTGTTTTCCCGTTAGTGTGTTACATGGAAGTCGATTTGTTACTGCGTATCTGGTGGCGTGGTCCACAAATATCTTTGGCAGATTTCATTCAATAATTAATAAAGTTTTCATTTCTTTTCTGTAGTTCGTACTTACATAAACTGATTGTCATTTCTTTAGAAGCAAGTCAGCCGTCCTCGTTTGGAAACCACGAACGAAACCCTCGGCTCCTCTGTTGTTTCTTCAGTTCATTAGCAGCAGCATCCCGTACCTACCACGAGGTGGCCTCCTCCCATTGGATCCCTCCTCCACCTCACCCGCCCACGTGTCCTCCCACCAATTTTGCAGGGGCCACACTGCGTTGACGTGGCAACTCCCACTCCCCACCGTCCACTCTGCTCTCCTCCTCTGTTTTCCGCTGCACACCAATTCTCCACTGATGCAGAGCGGCCGCACGCAATGGCGAAAGGCGGCCCCCGAAGCGTCCGGCTCTGAGCCCGCGGCCTCGCCTCTGCGGCCCCGGCTACCCGGTCCTCGTCGTGTGCCCCTGCTTCGGCGTTGTCACGGCCGCCGGGGCGCTCCTCTGCGTCGCCGCCAACGTCGCTCCGCGGTCTACATCTACTCCCTCCGCGGCGTTGCCGACGTACGTAACCCGGCAATCCAAATTTCGCATCGGGACGAGAACTTCCTTCCCATAACCCCGTCCTCATCATCACCCGAGTGGGCACCCATCTTCAGGCGCTGCAAGGTTTATTTGCATCTGTGTCTCTGCTCACCGTTTTGCTTCTCCCGGTTAATTTATTTGGATGCATCTCATTGTGCGATAAATGCAGAGAGACTAGTTGTCATCAAATAACTTAGACATAACTGGGGTTGGTGGAGATGGAAATAGTGGAGACAACAGATGATACGATGGGCAAGAATAGTGTTGTAGCTCCAAGTAAGATAAAACGGGTGAAGGGGTGGTGGCGATGGGGATGGCCATAAGCTCGTACCCCAACTATTATTAATGCCAAGACAGCCTCAGCAATTAGCAGCGCGTCAATGTCACCGGCCATGGAGCATCAGGCCAAGGTACTGAACCTGTCAATGCACCGACACCTGAAACTATCTCTGCATCGACGCCTTCTGAAGATGCAGCCGGCGAACGAAGGAGGCAGCAAAGGAGGCCGAAGCCCAACTCCCGCGTCTTTGGGCCGGACTGTATTTGAAAGCCGCAGGCCCATGTTTTACTTTACGCCCATGTAATGGGCAGGGAGGCCACCGTGCTTCCTATTTATTGCTTGGTGATCTGCTAAAAAAAAATTTATTGCTTGGTGACCAAGAAGAACGTGAACTCAAACAAGGAACTGAAACCGTGCCTGCTCTCAGGCGACGGCGGCGGGCTCAGGCGATTGTTGGAGTGCCAAGTTAATCGAGATCCCCGAGCTAGTTACCCTCTATCCCTAGTACAGTTACAGTCAACTTGCCATATCTGATTTCTGATGCTCTTCTAGAATTGTTGTAGTAAAATTTGTTGGTTCTATCATCTGCCAGGAGCATTGCTCCAGTGCCGTGACGGAGCAGTTTGATGTTGTATCATCATTCCTTCCGCACATGGCCGCCCAACTGATTGGCAAAATTACAAGATTATTAGAACAGATTGTTGGCACAAAAGTATAAGGGTTTAATCTTACTCTAATGGACACGCATGATTAATTAATATTGTTTTCACTACTATATATATAGTGCGACAAGTTAATAAGGACGACATAAGAGAGATTATATATAGGGATTCAGTAATAAATGGTTAAAGCAGTTACCGTATATATATGCACGGTGCCGATATAGCTGACTGACAGATGCTCGAAAGGTCAACAAGGCGGTTGCTTCTTGGTGGTGCTTCCCGTCCCAACACGATGGCTGTGTATATGGAGATGGAGTGTTGTCTGTGTCAAGAGATGCCGGGCGCCCGTCTTATTTCAATATGCTTTTGCTTTCTGGTTCTTCTCCACTATTCTTCTGCTGCCTTTGTTCTCCACTATTCTTCTGCTGCCTTTCTAGCAACTTGTGTGCGTGTTCCCTATCTTGGCATCCAATTCCATTCTATGGTTTTGACATGTCATGCTCAGTACAGCTGTACCTGTCCCACGTTCCACTAACTGACTTCGCATGTCGACCACTTCTTCACACAAAAACTTTAAAATCTTTGATCAACGATTTAGCACATCTCCAAAATAAATTTCTGGTACGGTGCCGTAATTTTCAGGCAACTTTTTTTACCACCAACCAGTACGAGTAGATTATTACTTTTATGATTTGTTAGTTGAATTGTGTTTGTGTTATAATATATCAAAATTTTGTCCTTGTTTGATAGAAACAATTGAAAATAGTTAATTGCCTTTGTGCCAACACAAATAAGATTTTGTTGGGTTTTTGGATTTTGTCTAATGGGTTATTTATTATTGGAACTGAAATTTGGAAAAACTGAAATCCTTTTTGTTCAAAAGCGTGGCTTAGTATTAGCACGTGCTTCATTAAGTAAAAGTTAGAAATTACATAGGATTTACAAGTAATTCATGGATTAGTAAATCCCACACACATGGACGAACAACAACAAAACACGAGGGGGGTGAACCCCAGACAACTGAGCTTGATAAAAGAAGACTCGACATCATAGTAGGCAATAGGGTAGTGAAATCCTGAAATCATAATATAAAATTGTCGGGGACTATAATTAGGGGGGTCATTAACCTGGGTAATGAGATGAATAGAACCATCACTGCCTTACTTTAAAAAGATCATCATTAAAAGAAGAAAAGGCTCAGGTTCACCATATGACCCTTTGGGCCGGCCCACGGACAGGCTCGAACGGCCCAAACACAGTTCAAGGTAAAAGACACAGTCGCTCGACACCCTCGAAGGACGAGACGGAACTCCCTCGTACGAACGGGAGCCTCGAAGGAATCCCGGCAACCCCACAAACAAACCCATGAACCGGCTCGAGCCATGCCATATGGCTTAATCATCTCGAGATAGAGTTTCCCGACCCCTCGAACGGGTGACGGAAAACCCTTATACGAATGAGGGCTCGAGACCAACCAGCTACCCCTCGAAACACTATTTCACCTGCTCGGTATGGGCGTCAGTACGACTTTCTGACTAACCACGTGGCTGCAGGGCGTAATAGTGGAGAAGTACCTCGGTCACTTCCCCTATTCACCGCCCATGTCCGGATTTCGGGCGTGTCAAGTCGCAATGTTTCCCCATGCCGCTCACTGTGCCCCGTACGGCACCCCCTCGGAACGCGACCACTGCACATTTGACCCGGATTCCCCGTGGTTCAGCCACGTCGGCCGGTGCGTCGACCCATCGAGTCCCACCCGTCGAAACGGCTGGGGACCACTCGAGTAATGATGACGGCCACTCGGGACGCACGTCGCCCGCAGTGTCCTGTCTTTCCTGCCTTGACGGCCATACGCCGGAGTTCCCGGGGAAGGACAGCCGCCCATCGACGACCCACGCTGCTACAGGCTCGAACCTGGTAAAGAAAGGAGTCCATAGGCTCGAACCGGACCAAAGTAGGCCTCTATAGTCTCGATGACGTGATCAAGCACCCATGCCTCGACATCACCACCACGATAGCCCTAGCAACAGCGTAACCCTGGGGCCTCCTCTTCGCCTATAAAATGGGACGCCCGGGACTAGAGTAGGGCAAGTTGATAGGCAATTCTCATTCGCCAACACGCTAGAGATCAAGCTCACTAGCACGCGCAAAGCACTTAGCCATTTTGCACCTCTCTCTTTCTCACTTCCACGCTTGTATTCATCCCTGTACAAGCACTTCGGTGCAAGATAATACAAGATCATCTCCCCCCCGTTGGACGTAGGGCCTTCTTTGCCCGAACCAGCATAAATTCTTGTGTCCTTCTTGCATCACCATCCGAGCTTGGGAACACGCAGCATTATAAGTTTACTTGTTGGTGTAGACCCCCCGGTTTCGAAACACCGACAAAAATATATGCAATAAACCATCGCCTCAAATAAACTAAAAATTTAGGCACCTTAATTTTAGCAAGTCTCATAGTTTACTTAACAACTATAATTATAATAATACAATCTAGATAAAGTTAAATTTATAATTGACTGCGTTGTACTGTGTAATTCTCAAAAAAATATATACGCTAATCAATCATCATAAGTTTATAAGTATAAACAATATATATACCCAGCTTGATTGGACAATTACATAAGTACAATCAGTGCGAATAATGGCCAAGTGCAAGAGTTTACATCCTTGAAAATAAAGTGCATATGTTTACTTGGGTCATTTTTCCCACCGGATATTTTGGACCAAACTCGGGTACTGGCATCTTTCACGGGAACTTCGTGCTTACTTATAAGACATAATAAAACATTTAGGCCAGAGATTACGGGCATGTTTGGTTGCCCGCATATGGGCGTGCAAGCATCTCGGGATGCAAGCTACCCCCGTTTGGTTGCCCGGTCTCGCCCCCCAGCCTGGCTAAGCGGATGCAAAATCCCCCTCCGGGCCTGGCTCAGAAAGAACGACCGAATCGGCCGTTCTTTTTCAGCCTGGCTCGCTTGGTGCTCCCGCGAGCTCGCGCGCGTGCCGACTCCGGCCGCCGAGAGATGGCGCGAACTCGCTGGTTACCTCCCTCCCCCCTCTCCCACCATTCACCGGTAAGTGCTCCACCTCCTCCTCTTCTCCGTCCTCCCCTTGCTTCTCTCCCGTGCGCCTCCACACTAGTGCTCCTGGTCAATAATCAATGCGGCAACATGGCCGGCAACAATGGTGGCTGAGGTGGAGTGGATCTTGCCTTCGGTAACACGGATCCGGCGGTCAGCACCACGGATCCATCGTCGGTGCCCCGGATCCGGTCGTCGGTGCTCTTCCCAATCCGTCATGCATACTTTATCCCTCCATTGTTGTGCGCAGGGTCAATGAGTTGCCTATCCATTTTGTCCTTAGTCCATTTTATCCTTTTGCCGATCCAGGTGAAGCACCTGCTTTTCTTGCAGATCAGCATCCCTCGATTGCACGGTGCTGCTCTAGCTGACTGACAATGCTCGAATGACAATTGTGCAACTGCCCCTGTTCTGAAGCGCCATTGCTCGTTTACGCTCATTTTTTTGACTTTGCTCATTTGCCCCTGTCTTTACAGAATGAATTCACCATTTACCCCTCTTTTCCCCTTCCGTCAGGTAATAAAAATTTTGGGTCCAAAAAAGTTGCTGAAATAGGAGAAAAGGAAAAAGGACCACACTACCCCTCATCCTGTCCCCATCCTTCCCCCCGCGTCGGTCCGGTCGGTCTCGCGAACGCCGCTCCGCTCGTCACTTCCGCATCGGGGTAAGGTTCGGCAGAGGGGGCATTGCCGCGAGTCCAGGGCGGTCGGTGTTGGAGGTCGGGTGCCGGCGGATGGGCGCTGCGTGAGGCCCGGGCGCGGGCGGACCGGGCGGTGCCGCGTCGCGTGGCCGCGTCGGCCAAGGCGCGGGCGGCCGGGGCGCTGCCGGGGCACGCGCGACCGAGACGATTGATGACTTTGTTCCGTGTCCGGTCGGTCTCGCTTGCGACGGTCCGTGGTAGGTGAAACCGCTGGGCCGGCCGATCTGTACCGAGAAGCGAGCAGGGCGGCGGGGGCTCTGCCGCGTCAGGCAGCCAGGACTGTGGACAGACAGGCGCGACCTCCACCGACTCGCCAGCGCCAGCGGGCATCGATCTCCATCAACTCTTGCTACGACATGGAATCGATGGGGTAAAACTCTTGGGCTCCATCCTTTGTGCTTTCATGGCTGCTCGTAGTCTGTAGGATGAGCATTGAGTTTCGTTGCTATGGTTTGTAGGTCGAATGAAAACCAAATTAAACTCCTTGTTATAGTTCGGGCACACTGGAGTATGCCTGATCGTGGTCCAAAGCGTTATAGGAGCAGGGAAACCTTGTCCACATTTGTTGACAGAAGTGCTTGTACCTTCCTGGAAGTAGTAAATTTCCTTGCTGAAAGTTTTGTTTGGGGTTCAAGGCAGTACATATCTCTATCGCGGGCACTAGAGTAACAGCTTTCTGAGTGGTTTCAGGATGGTTGTACTGAAATTGAAAGCAATGAACAACTTTTGGAATGGTTTGAGGTTAACAAAAACAAGGGGGAAGTCCACATTGCTGCTGAAATCAAAGATTTTGAAGGACCATTGCAATATGCTCACCAACTAAGCGCAGGCTTCACCCCAGTGTCAGGAATCTTCCAAGCACTGCACCTATTGATTTGGATCCAAAACAGTCTACTCAGCCTACTCAGTCTACTCAGCCTGCTAAGAAAGACAAGAAGGTCAAGAGGGTGGACACTAAAGTCTCTGATGATGTACTGAGTGATAGCAGTTATGACTTTGATTTGGCTGCATCTTCTGATTCTGAACTAGATACTTTTTCTGACTCTGATTGCTCTGACATTGATTATGATCCTTCTCATGAAATACTTGTTGATGATGACAATGATGATGAACCAGTTTTCTCTTATGATGTTGATGCTCCATGTGTTGATGTTGGCTGTTTTTTCCATGATGTGAACCAGTGCAAGTCTGCGTTGACCCAACATGCAATCTTGAATGACTATGCTTATCGTACTGTGAAGAAAGATCTAGAGCGATTTCGAGCTAAGTGCTTGAGAGCTGATGAAACAGGCTGTCAGTGGACTTTCTATGCAAGTACATGCGGGGGGGGGGGGGATATGTTTCTATGCAAGTACAAGCAAGAGGGGAAAATATGATGGATGGTAGGTATAACAATATGATGGATGCAAGTATTATGCTTATATATATTGTGTAAATATTATGCTTATATATAGTGGAAATATATAATGTCATTTGTCCAGTATAAGTGCACATTCAGCCAATAGATAAAAACAGGGGCATTTGCACAATTTTTAGCCAAGGCTATTTTGGTCTTTTCAGCCCCAACTTAACACCGTTAAGTGGACTTAACTGGACAGGAGCAACTTCTGGCTTCGTTTTGAAAAAATAGAGGCAAATGAGCAAAGTTAAAAAAAAATGAGGGCAAACGAGCAATTACGCTTCAGAATAGAGGCAGTTGCACAATTGTCCCAAAGATCAACCAGGCGGGCAGGCGGCTGCTTCCTGGTGGTACTTCCCAGCACAATAGAGGCTGTGCATAAGGAGTGTCTGTGTCAAGATATGCCGCGCGCCCGTCTTATTTCGATATGCTTTTGCTTTCCGGTTGTTCTCCACTATTCTTCTGCTGCCTTTCTAGCAACTTGTGTGCGTCTTCCCTGGCATCCAATTCCATTCTATGGTTTTGACATGTCAAGCTCAGTACAGCTGTACCTGTCCCACGTTCCACTAACTGACCTCGCATGTCGACCACTTCTTCACACAAAAACTTTAAAATCTTTGATCAACGATTTAGCACGTCTCCAATATACATTTTTGGTACGGTTCCGTAATTTTTAAGATAAATTCAAGCAACATTTTTGTACCACGAACCAGTACAAGTAGATTACTACTTTTATGATTTGTTAGTTGAATTGTGTTTGTGTCATAATATATCAAATTTTTGTCTTGTTTAGAAACAATTGAAAATAGTTAATTGTCTTTGTGCCAACACAAATAAGATTTTGTTGGGTTTTGGGATTTTGTCTAATGGGTTATTTATTATTGGAACTGAAATCTTTTTTGTTCAAAAGCGTGGCTTAGTATTAATTAGCACGTGCTTCGTTAAGTACAAGTTAGAAATTACATAGGATTTACAAATAATTCATGGAATACTAAATCCCAGACACACGGACAAATAGGGTAGTGAAGTCCTGAAATCATAATATAAAATATATGTGATAAACCATCGCCTCAAATAAACTAAAAATTTAGGCACCTGAATTTTAGCAAGTCTCATAGTTTACTTAACAATTATAATTATAATAATACAATCTTGATAAAGTAAAATTTACAATTTGTAATTCTTAAAAAAATATATATACGCTAATCAATTATCTTAAGTTTATCAGTATAAATAATATATATACCCAGCTTGATTGGATAATTACAGAAGTACAATCAGTGTGAATGGCCAAGTGCAAGAGTTTACACTACCCCAGAAATTTTTTTCCGTGACGGCTACCCCCGTCAGGGAAAGAGCCAAAAACCGTCACGGAAGGGTTTCCCTGACGGCCACCGTCAGGAATACGCCGTCAGAAGAAAAACGTCAGGGAAAGTCACGTTTCCCTGACGGGTAACCGCCACGGAGTAGTTCCTGACGGTTCGGACCGTCAGGAAAAATCTTCCGCGTCGTTTTTATGTCCGCCGTCGGGGATACTTTTCTGACGGTCGAAGGCAGTCAGGGATCATAATTACCTTTTCCGACGGTGCGAACCGTCGCAAAATTTTAAACATTTCTGACGGTGAACCAAACTGTCGAGCACGGGAATTTCTTTCCGTCGGTTGTTCAACCGTCAGGCTCTAGGGATTCCCGACAGTTTGTTGCCTGTCATTTTAGCTTCCCAAATCAGTGATTATTTAGCCATTATAAGGCCTCAGTTCACAAAATATCCCAAATTACAGCAACTGAGGTAACCATTCATCCACACTTAAGTAACAAATATTACATTCAGTAATCGTAGAACATCATTCAAGTTGTCCATGAATACAAAGCTACATAATAACTAGTGCCTCCTAGTCAACCTTCTAGTTAGGTACCTAACAGGAGCAGCACAAATTAAAAGTGCTAACTTACAACTAGGTGCTATCTATTTCCCAACACAACTAGTAGCTACCTTCTATCTCATGCCAGTATGCAGCCATCTGGACAAGATAGCCAAAAGAAATAGACATTCCTTGACACAGGAAGTCTACAAGTAGCAATCTACTTTCTGATGGCAGTATGCACCCACATCTGCAGCACACGCTGTGAATAGGCAACATATGCTGCAACTCCACAACTAGGGAGCATGCCTTCAAGCGCGATGGAATCCACAACCAAAATACCTCCCTTCCACAAAATACCTAGCATGAGACATGCATGGCCTTCAAACTTGTTGTTTGTTGCCATCAGCCATAGTAGATAAACAAAAGGCAATGGCTTCACAAAATATTCCCTGCCAGAGCACAACTCAATGGGCATCACTATTGTCCCTGTCGAGGTTTCTTTGAAGCACGAGATGATCCATCTATAGTCCCTCCCTACAACCAAAATAAATAATATAGGGTCATTCCAGGAGGCAAACATAAATAAATAAATAAAATAGCCTATTGCTCACACCAATCCTTACAGGAGGCAAGCATGCATCTATTTACAACCACTGAAGCACTTTGAACAAATAAACTAACAGGCAAGCATGCATCTATTTACAACCACGTGCCAGCAACCAAGTAAACATAGCCACTTCCTCTACACCAACTTTCTCGAGTCAATGCAGCATTCTGTTGAACCAAGGCATTGTTTTGTTCAGTCAATCGACCAACATCGGCAACTGATTCCTCATATCTTGCCATCAGATTTTGAAAAGCCCTGGAGGTTCCTGGCACAACTAATTCAGCACATCAAGCACAACTGAAGAACATATATGCTACATAATGATTTGTGTAGAGAGAAAGGAAACCACGAAGCCAAGACAAGTCATTGTCTGACCTCTTGCTGTTCGACAGTGACAGGAGAGTTCTTGCGAGATGGGGGTGACCGAGTTGGTGTCCAGGTTGCTCCTGCTAGACGTCGATGCTACAAGTACAAACAAGCCGCGAATCGAGCAAAGTCAAAATGTGAGGCAAAACCAAATCAGATGAATCAACCAACAAACAAGATACAGATTTGGTTTTCGATCTAAACATGGCAAAATCGCTGGGGAAAGAAATCGAAATCAAAGTCAGCTCCTTGGGGCATCGGAGGGAGCTTCGCACGAGACTTGGCCACGCTCCCGGGTGAGGCCGGCGGCGTCGTGGATGGGGGCGTGGCGGCGCTGCTGGTTTCCGGCGGCGCGCGCCCGCGCCGGTCGCTACGGCGCGGCAGCCTCGCCCCGGAGGCGAGTGCGGCGGGCGGCAATGCCGTGGTGGCTAGTCCGCGCCCGGTGCAGCAGGTCACCGGGCCATAGGGGTTGTGCGGCGGCGGTGCTGGAGACGAGCGGCAGCGGCGCTGGATGGAGGGAGGCAATGGCGGCGTTGGTGAGGAAAGAGAATTTGGGGGAGGGGAAAAGTAGAAGATAAGGTCACGGGAGTCAAAGCTGGCAGGGCGTTTGGCGGGTGGCCAAATAATTTCGAGTTTTTTGTCTGGAGGACACCACGAAAGTGTGGTTTTGTGTCCAGCACACTCCGTTTGCTGTTTTAGGCTGCTGGACACTGCGAGAGGCATCGGTTTGTCTAATACACATCGTCTCCATTAAAAAATGATTTCCTTGCCGAAACGGTGGATGGTGTAGCCCAAGAAGACCAAAATGCCCCTGTTCAGATACAACACCATCTCACCCGCATCCTATCCGGATTATTTACGGCACCGGCCGTAGCCGCAAGCCGCAACACATCTCGCCGCCGCTCCGTCTCCGCAATTTTTCTCGGCTCGCCATAATCTCCGGCAACCTCGCCACCAATCAAACGCGCCATGCCTCCGGCCACCGATGCAACTTAGTTCCGGCGAGTTCTCCCCATCCGCGAGCTGCGGTAAGAGGCAAGGCCCCAATGGTTGCGACTCGGTCCCCGCCCCCGAGCTTGGAGTGGAGCGACAATGCAGCGACGACTCCCCAAAGAAGGTGTCGGACTGTCGTGGGTTCCGACGGGTAAGATTCAAATTCCCCCAAGTGATTTGAGGATCTAGGGTTCGGAACATGGCATGGGTTCATGAGATTTTGGGGCCTAGGGTTCGTCTATATATTTGAGATTTGGGGGCCTAGGGTTCGTTAGAGATATATTTGGGCTTTAGCGGTATCCTGATAAGGGTTGATTTCAACTGTGCTTGTAGGCTCGGGCTCAGCATTCATCAGCCGCCCATAGAACAGAGCATACATTCTGTTTCTTCTATAGTAGCAGATTTGCATGCACAACCCACACAACAGAGCACATGTACCACTCTGGCAGATCTCTCTGGTGCTGTTATTAAATCTGGGACTGAGGAAAACCCTATAGATGATGATCCTTGGGGCGAAAACAATGAAATAGAGTATGTTGGTGTAGATGATGAGAAGGTCTTTCATGCTGACTTGATTTCTGATGATGAAAATGAATTTGATTACATTCCGATTCGATGAAGACAAGGATGATTGTCTTTGTTGATGGTGATCAAGGCGAGATTGTTGACCATGTAACTGACTTAGAAAATCCAAAGATTGAAGTTGGTGTGACATTTGAGGATGGACAAACCTTTAAAAGAGCAATTAGGCAATATGCAATTCTAAATGAGATTGAAATTGCAGCTCCTTACAGTGAAGCCAAGAGGTATAGAGGATATTGTAAGGCTAAAAAGTGCAAGTGGAGAATACATGCATCACAACTGCAGGATGGAAGGACATGGATGGTACTACTTCTATGTTCCTGTATTTGTGTTTCTTAATTTTGTTTCTCAATTTTCTGATTCTAAATGTGTAGCTAGCTCCTTTAAATTATGTCATTCTTTTTTTGCAGATTAAGAAGATGCCTAACAAGCACTACTGTAAAAGCACAAGCAAATTGGAGAGCAATTGTATGGTGACCAGTTTTGGGTTAGGGACAGGGTAGTTCCATGGCTCAGGGAAGACCCAACAATTGGCGCTACTGCTTTGAAAAAGAAGTTAGAAGAGAAGTACTTGATCCAATTGTCATACTGGATTGTCTACAATGGCAAAGAGCTAGCAATTGATGAGATCTTGGGCAAGTGGGAGGATAGTTTTGATTATGCTTTTGCATTCAAGGAAGAGATAGAGAGGAAGTCTCCTGGCAGTATAGTTAAGATAGATTATGAAAAGGTTGGGTCCAAAATCAGATTTAGCAAGATGTTTGTTGCTTTGAAGCCATGTATAGATGGATTCAAAAATGGATGTAGACCATACCTAGGCATTGACTCCACGGCCCTTACTGGAAGGTGGAAGGGGCAACTAGCTTCTGCCATAGGTATTGATGGACATAATTGGATGTTCCCTGTGGCATATGGAGTATTTGGATCAGAGACCAAGGAAAATTGGGAATGGTTCATGGGTAACCTAGCAATGGCAATTGGATCGCCACCTGGACTTGTTATCTCAACGATCTTTGGAAAAGGCATTGACATAGCGGTGACCAATGTCTTCGGTGGAGCGGAGCATAGGGAATGCATGAGACATTTGTACAAAAACTTCAAAAAGAGATTTCATGGTAAAGTCTTTGAGAAGAATTTGTGGCCAAAGACAAGAGTTTACGGGGAAAGATTTGTTTGACATGCACTACAATATCATGAAGAAATCATCACCAAAAGCAATGAAGTGGATTGAGGATAATCATAAGCACTTATGGGCACGATGTTTCTTCTCCGCAGCCAGCAAGTGTGATTATGTGACAAATAACATCGCTGAAGTCTTCAATAATTGGATTAAACATGAGAAATCACTTCATGTGATAGATCTAATGGATAGAATTAGACAAAAAATCATGGATATGTTGTTTCAAAGGAGAAGACTTGCCATGAAGCTGAACAGTAAAGTGCTTCCACACATTGTTAAGAACCTCAATGCAAAAAGTAGAGGATTGGTTGGCTATTCAATCCACAAAGGTGTTGGGCATACAGCAGAAATAAGTGGTGTTTACAAGGACTTGCAACAAATGGCAAATCACTGGACTACCATGCACCCATGCAATCAATTTGATATGCTCTTATAGGGGTCTTGAGTTGGAGGATTATGTTGACAATTGTTACTCCATATCTAGGTTGATGAATTGAATATAAATTCTCCTTACTTACTGCCATCTTTTACAGCCGAGCTAGAAAACTTGATGAGATTAACAGCAGTCCTGGAGCACTGACTAGGCAGTAAGTATTCTTTCATTTAACTTGATGAGATTTAACCAAACTTGATGAGATTCAAACTAATATTTTTCCTAATCTATGCCTTTTTTTTGTAGACGTGCTAGGAAACTCGCAATAGAGGAAGCCGAGGTGCAAGGTATAATGGCACTAGACCATCTCATGTGGATCTGATATTTGTGTATGAGTGAACAAGAAAAGTGGAAGAAGCATTTTGACATGTCAAATTGATGTAAATTTGTGACATGTTAAGGTTTTTTGGCACCTCGTGAGATGCTGCTCACATAGAGAAGACTTTAGTTTGTGACAAGTTATTAAGTTGTACTTTGACGTGTGAGGCCATGCACTTGTTAAGCTATGCTGGTTTAATTAAACTCTCCTCACATTCTCTATTTGACGTTATGTGTATGATTATATGTGAAAGAGTTGTTCCCGGCAGGGTGAAAGGTCATTTTGGTCTTTCATGTAGCACTCTGTACGTACCTAGATCAGGAAAGCATTTTTTAATTGTGGCAGTGTGCAACGCACAAAAGCCTCATGTTCACAGTGTCCAGCAGCCTAAAACAGCAAATGGAGTGTGCTGGACACAAAACCACGCTTTCATGGTGTCCTACAGACAAAAAACTCAATAATTTCCCCCCATCCGCTCTCTCTGCTGGTGGGCCAGAAGTGGCCGCAGCAGCGCGCTCATCCAATTTCTGGGCGGCAAAGACAACACGAAAGTGCGCGAGTGCGGTTGCTGGGTGCGAAAAAGCAGCCAGGAAGCTTCCTGACGGTGCCCACCGACGGGAGACAACTCTCCAGACGGTTTTGGCTACCACGTCACGGATGCATGCACGTTTCTGACGGAGGAGGCGGGACCGAGGGGAATGATTTGGACCGACGGGAGAAAATGTGACTGGGGTAGTGTTACATCCTTGAAAATAAAGTGCATATGTTTACTTGGGTCATTTTTCCCACCGGATATTTTGGACCAAACTCGGGTACTGGCATCTTTCATGGGAACTTCGTGCTTACTTATAAGACATACTAAAACATTTAGGCCAGAGATTACTCCGACGTAAAATTTGCCTCATGTTAGCAAGCGTGACGGTCACAGGTTGGTCTCGCACGCTCGCCAGCTCGGGTGAGCATTCTGGGACACCATCGACGTTCTCTTGTTCGCTGGGTTTGCTTCACGTACGTGGGCTCATTCGATGCAGAGGGCTCCTCGTCACGTGCCGTGGGCCCGTTGCTGTGCAACAGAATAAAGTAATAAAATAGGCAAACCGGAGTTAATAAATAAGAAAGGATGGAAACCAAAGAGGAAAAGAAAACACACAAAAGGAACAACGGTGGTGATGCTAGCTTTAAGGTAGTGGCTGCATGCTTCGCTTTTTTTTTCATTCTTCACAACTTTTTCAAAGGTTAGCAGAACCGGTCCGTGCTGTTCCTTAATGGAGCAAGTATATATTCCAATCCACAACAGATTCAAAAATCTTGCAACATTCACGACAAATCATAAAAGAATTAAAAATGCCAACTTAATTTTGGTTGCTTCATAAAAATGCGGTCATACTATAGATATTATGAATCATGTTAGGTAGTGCTTTTTTGTATATATAGGTGTGTTAAATCATCAAAAAAAGTTTTTAATATGTATTGGGGTTCCTAATGCAAAAAAGTGGGCCTCCCATGGTGGGCTTATTTTTCGACCTAGGTTGAATCGTCCAAGTTGGGGCAGCTTCCTTGTAGGCTGGACCAAGCCTAAGCAAGCCCTTTTTTTTTTTGTTTTCTTTTCGTTTTTCTCTCTCAAAAAAATCTTGTAACATTCATAATAAATGATAGAAAAATTTTAAAAATGCGAAACAGTCTTGGTAGCTTCAAAAAATACGATTTGTCTACAATTTTTGTGAATCTTGTTGGGTTATGCTTTGTCTATATGTGTATTAAATCATCCATATAGTAACTGAGAACGTGCGAGAAGTAAACCCGAAATATGTGGATGTGCGCGCCTGAGGAGTATGAGGATAAAGTAATAAAGTAATGCTTCGTCACGTGCCGTGGGCCCGTTGCTGTGCAACAGAATAAAGTAATAAAATAGGCAAACCAGAGTTAATAAATAAGAAAGGATGTGTGGTTTTGGCTGATATGCCCAGCTGTATCATGGTTTTGGTGTCAGGCGATTTAGCCGACGCGGTTGAGTAATGGAATGAAAATTCCCATCAAAAAAAAAAAAAAAGAAAGGATGGAAACCAAAGAGGAAAAGAAAAAAAAACACACAAAAGGAACAACGGTCCACAGAATCGATTGTGTGGGCCAAAAATTAAAGCAGATCGGGCTAAAAGCCCAAATGAATTGGTCGCAATCGCATCGCATCACAGTGGCACAACCTCGACGCCCTAATCGGCCACCGCGCCGCCATCGCCATGGGGGTGCTCACCAGAGCGAAGAAGAGGAGACTGGAAGAAGAAGAGCGCCTCGCCGACCGGATCAGCAGCCTACCAGACGGCATCCTCGGCGACATCGTCTCCCTCCTTCCCGCCAAAGACGGCGCCCGCACGCAGGTTCTCTCCTCCCGCTGGCGCCACCTATGGAGCTCTGCTCCCCTCAACATCGAGGTAAGATACAGCGAGGTCTCCTGCATCATCTCCTCACACCCGGGCCCCGGCCGCTGCTTCAATTTCTCTTACGGCTCCTACAAGACCCCCAACCCCGCTTGAGCTGGACGCCTGGCTTCGATGCCCCGCCCTCGGCAAGCTACAGGAGCTCCAGCTCCACCACGTTTTGCCAGTTCCGGAATCTGCGTTCCGCTTCTCGTCCACCCTTCGCGTCGCCAAATTCCGCTGCTGCACTTTCCGTGATGGAAACAATGTAGGCGGTGCGCTGCGCTTCCCGCTTCTCAAACAGCTGAGCCTTGTGGACATCAGTATCTCGGAGAATTACCTCCACACCTTGCTCGCCGCCTGCCCTGCACTACAGAGCTTGCTGTTATGTTGGCATTACTATGGCTTCCCACGAGTGCAGATCGTGTCGCCTAGCCTCAGAAGCATCGGTGTGGATTCTCATTTGGAGTAGAGACTTTGATGAGGTACAACAGCTCGTCATCAAGGACGCCCCATGTCTGGAAAGATTGATGTTTTTAGGTTATGAAGGAGATACTAAGATCAACGTGTTGGTAATCTCTGCTCCAAGATTGGTTGTTTTGGGGAAACTCCATGCTAATAATTTTCCCAGATTTCACTCTGGCACTACGACTGTGCAGGTATATATATATATGTATATATATGGGCATTATTCTCACGTCCATTTGTCTAGCTACATGATACATGTCTTAATTCTAAACATGCTTTTAACTCAGGGATCGAATATTGCTACCATGACGGCGGTGGTGAGCAGTGTCAAAGTTCTGGCATTGTCTAATGTGAAACCTTGTCTGAACATGGTTAATAACATAATGAACTGTTTTCCCCGCTTGGAGAAATTGTACATCCAGGTGACATTTTTCGTACCCGAGTGTGCACATGGGTTCTTTTTCACTTACTCCAATATGTAACATCGATGATTATTCTCATTCTAATGGTTAGTATTGATATATTACTTATATATGTCCACTTCTATTTTTCCAGCTAACACGGCTTGACGTGGAAACTCAGTCTAGGTACGAGGAAAATATTATCAGCCGAGACATGCATCTAAGGAAAATTGTGCTAGCAAGCTATGAAGGCTACAAGTCACAGATTAAGTTGGCCAAGTTCTTCATATCAAATGCAAGAGTGCTGAAATTAATGAGGTTTGAGTTCAGATTTCTCAGAAGCAACAAATGGATTGAAATGCAACATAGTCTGCTCGAGATCGAGAAAAGGGCTTCCATGGATGCACAATTTGATTTTGTATGTGAAAACATCATTGCGTCATGTTGCCAATATGAAGAAGTACATGATTTGTCAATACTGGACCCCTTTCAACGGCGTTATTAGGTCTCTGATGACTGAATTGGAAGATATTTGATTTTCAGGCAGGAATATATATCTTGCATGGTTTAGTCAGTTTGATGTTTGATATATTGTTTTCGGGAATGCTGTAATTTGCCAATTGATTTGATGCTATATATACTTATGTGTTCTGAGTGGAGAAAAGCTCTTGGGATATCCATTGTTATTGTTCACTTGGTTGTCATTATAATGATTGGAATTTGCATATATCCCCAATTGGTTTCCTTCGAAAAAGATAGAGAGAGTTGTTACTCGTTACCTACAGTTTGGTTATTTAATTAGTAGCCGCAGGCCCACATATTATTGGCCCTTATTGGCCGCTGTGGTTGATAATAAACATATGTTCATTTGGAGTGAAAAATTGGCTTCAAACAAGTTTGAGGTTCTGTAACAGGACACACGAAAATTACCAACAGATTTCACTACTAGAGATGCCCAATTTGTCGAGGGCCTCGGCCCTCGGCAAAGACCCATATAGCCTTGACAAAGGCTTTGCCGAGGACGGTCCTCAGCAAAGAGCGCTTGGGGAAATTTTAGACAAAAAAGGGGGTATTTGCCAGATTTTGACGACGGCCGGTTTGTCGAGTGCCAGGCACTCGGCAAAGACCTATTTTACTGAGTGCCAGGACATTGCCGAGTGCTCTTGGGGCAAGCACTCGGCAAAGAGAGCATTTGTCGAGTGCCCGAGATATGGTCACTCGTCAAAGGCTGCGTTTCTGGTAGTGCTGAAGGTTCTTGTAGGAAGTCTTCTCTTTAAAGTTTAGATTAGCTATGAGCTGTGGAAAATAGAACAAACATGTTGGCAAGAAAGCAAGGATGCATTTGGTTCAACTTTTGGAACATAAAAAGCAGAAAGCAACCTAGAAAGGTAGAGACACAAGCTATTTTTCGTGTAATGCAATTTTTATAGTATCTTGGACTCTGTTTTTGGCTTTCATGTTTCAGCTTTTCCAAATGGGTGGACACAGAGACGTTTGACAGGTGTTTCAAGGGAGCTAAAAGAAACATTTGGGCATGTTTCTTTTCTTTCTTTTTTAAAGATAGATTCCATACTTGCACTAATGATCAGGTCCTAATTATTAAGGCTGACTGAAAATCAAGAATGATACATGATCATTGTATAGTTTTATTTTATGTACGTATTAAAAAGAAGAAATCATGCATATATTAGCACGACCAATAGTAATTCTGCAATCACCTAGCTTTTGTACATATCTATAATAACAAATATGGAGGCAATCTGATAATTGTAGTGTTTCCTGTCCTCTTACCTCACTCATCATAGTTAGTCTTTTTTTATTTTTGTTGGGAATCAACAGTCAGTAGACTATAGCAGGCTCATCAGGATCTAATTGGGCTTAATTGATGACGCTAATGGGCTGGACAGGACACTCCCAGACGGATACAAGATGACATGGACTGAACACTCGTCAGGAAGCTCCTCCACTTCCAACCCTCCACTCCGCCGCCGTCACCACCGCCGCCGCCGGTGGCAGCCATGGAAGAAGACGACCACATCAGCTGCCTCTTTGACGTCGTCCTCGGCGAGATCATCTCCCTCCTACACACCAAGGAAGGAAGCCGCGCACAGGCCATTGCCTCCCGGTGGCGCCACATCTGGAGCTACGCGCCCCTCAACATGGATCTCCACAACCGGCCCCACAATCGAGTGCCACATTCTGCTGGTGCAGATCTCTCCTCGTACCGGGGCCCCCGCCGCCACTTCTGCATCCACAGCCACTACTTCGAGAAGGGCGACCACCCCGCCGCCATGCTCGATGCCTAGCTCCGCTCGCCCGCCCTCGACGGCCTCCAGGAGCTCGACTTCCACTACGGCCCTACATGGTCCCGGCGTCGGCGTCAGAGGGGTTGTGCAGTCTTACTGATTCAACCTGCAGATAATGGGCCGCCGGCGCCGCTACTGCCTGAATCGGCCCACCACTTCTCGTCCACCCTTCGGGTTGCCAGCTTCGGAAGCTGCGCTTTCGCAGATGAGAACAGCCCCACTTGCCACTTCTCAAGCTGCTGAACCTTATGAGTGTGGAAATTTCCGAGACCTCTCTGTATGCCCTGCTCGCCGGTTGCCCTGCCTTGCAGAGCTTGATGCTAACTCAGAGCATCGGTTGCTCTCGCATTCGTATTGTGTCACAAACCCTTAGGAGCATCGGTTTACATGCTTCTTGTGGAGACATCATGTTAGACGACGTCACCATCGAGGATGCACCCTTTCTGGAAAGATTACTTCTTCTTGGGCATGGGTTTCGCCAAGAAATGGTCATTTCAGTTGTCTCGGCTCCAAAGCTGAAGATCTTGGGGCAGCTGCCTATGGTAAACCCCATACTGAAGTTTGGCACCTCAATTTTTAAGGTACCACCTCTGCATCGTTGGCACTCTCACAATTCTTGATTGAGGGGATCTAGTTAGCTGTGCCCTTATTATTTATTGCGTGCTTAATTTATGCAGGGATCTTGTGTTGTTAACTCGACAATGGTGCTGCCCAGTGTCAAAGTTCTAGCTTTAACACATTTCAGCCTTAGTTTGGATGAGGTCATTGCCTTCATGAATTGCTTTCCCTGCTTGGAGAACCTATACATCAAGATGTCAACAATTTGCCTTCCGGTAATTAAACATACTCTGTAACAGAGTGTCCATCTGCATCCTTTTCTCAATTATTACTATTGCAATGATGCTTGTTCTAAAGTTAGGTTGTAACCATTTTTATATTCCTTGTGCCTTTTCAGACAAAGCAAGAGGAGGTTATAAATGAATGGCGTCACAAATACCAGAGCCTTATTGGTACCCTTGACATTCGTCTAAAGAAAATTATGTTGTCAACCTATCTAGGGAACCAGGCACATGTTAACTTTGCTGAGTTCTTTGTATTGAATGCTAGAGTCCTCGAATCAATGGTGCTTGAAATAGATGTCAGTAAGTATCATAACAAAGCATGGATTAAAAGACAGCAGAAATTGCTCAAGATCAAAGATAGAGCTTCAAGGGGTGCACGGTTTGATTTTGTGTCTCATTGTCTTCTGCCTGGATCTCGTGACCATTACTGGCATGAGCAAACACATGATTTGTCAACAGCTGACCCGTTTGTAGGGTTTGACTTCTGGGCCCACGGTTAGGCTATAATGTTTTTTCAGGCTATAATGCTTTTTCAGAAACCAGATTAGCCACTTGTTTGCAGTGGTTTCACTTTGGCATCTTTCTATTCCTAATATTGTAATTTATCAACAGAGTAAGTGCTATATTTTGGTTTATTTTCCAAGTGCTTGTTGAGTATTTCTTGGAAGGAACATTTGTGGTATTATTGGTAACATTTGTGGTTTAAAGAGAAATTTCTTATTATTAGAACATTTTTTTTCGATCAAGGGGGGATCCCCCATTCCCATTACTTAACATAACGGAAGTACAGAGAGTTCAAAGGATTTGTTCAGGAGAAGAGAAAAGACATGCCCAGAACAGTTTGGCAGGAAAACGATTTGGCATATACACATGCCAGCAACCAGACTGCACGCAGGCAGTAAACCAGGCAGGATTCTGAACTAAGTAACAAACAGGATTAACAAACGCCAAAGATAGCCAAAAAAAAAAACACCAGCACTATTCCATTTTTGTGGTAGAACCATCTTCTGGAGAGTTGCCGTCGCCTAAGCGTCATCAGCCGGTCCTCCTCCAGCTTCCTCATCAGCCAAGCGCCTTGCCTGGACTTCACCTGCGATTCCTCCACCAGTTTCATCATCGCCAGCCTCGTCCCCAGCAGTGATTCTTAATTGCGCGACGTTCTGGTTTTGAGAATTCAGAAGATTCACTGCAAATCTATATATTGCGTCCACTCCTTGGATAATTGTCTTTTTGTCATCAGGCTTCAACAAACCTGCCCAATATTTCATTAATGCACAAGCATGACTAATGATAGATAGAGGATTTTTCATTTGTTTTCTCTCAAAACATATGTTGTTTCTCATCTTCCAGATCGCCCAGCAGATGCCAGCAATGCCAATAGCATAAAACTGTTCAGCCCTATGCATCCATTTCCTACACCAAGGCCAGCATTGTTCAAAAGAACCTGGAATATCATCAGCTCCTATGCTAGCAGCAACTGTTGCCCAAACACACCTAGCAGTAGAGCATGTGAACAGAAGATGATCAACAGTTTCCAGTTGATCACAGAAGCAGCATGTGGGATCACCATCCCACTGCCTTTTAACCATGTTTTCTTTAGTAAGAATAGCTTTATTAGCCACTAGCCACAAGAAGATTTTAAGTTTGGCTGGGATTTTACTTTTCCAGATATGTGAGAAGGAGGGACCACTTTCAGTCTTAGTTAGAGCATTATAAGCAGATTTTACTGAGAAGGTTTTTTTCTCCCCAAATCTCCACACCGCCTGATCATCTTCACTAGAAAGCTGAATCTTAGACATATCCAGCAGAACTTTCTACCATTGGGCATCCAATTCAGGAGGAAGCCATCTACAAAGTGTTAGGATCACTTCACCCTTTATCAGTTGGTCCACCCTCACATCTTTCTGATCACATAGTTTGTATAAATCAGGGAAAAGCAATGACAAAGGATCCTCATAAAGCCATCTGTCCAACCAGACATTGGCATTTTTACCATTCCTCACATAAAATTTTGTACCCTGCAGGTAGATGTCCTTGATCTTAAGAAGGTCAGACCACACAGGAGAATCATTTTGTTTATGTTTAACAGAAGTGATGGAGTCTTTCTTCAAGTATTTGAACTTGATGATTTCCTGCCAAAGGCCATTTTCTTTTTCTAACTTCCACCACCACTTGCATAAGAGACTCACATTCATCAAGTTAATGTCCTTAATCCCCAACCCCCCTTTTTTCTTACTCTTGCAAGCTTTTGTCCAGCTCACTAGGTGATACTTTAATGATAGTTTTAGGCAGCCTATACATTGACATATGGTAGGTTGGAGCATTGTTCAGGCTAGCAGTAATCAAGGTAGACCTCCCAGCAATAGTCATGCAAGACCCCTTCCATATGTCAAGTTTCTTAGCATTTTTCTCAAGCAAGGGCATCCAATCAGCTATATGCAATTTGCTAGGACTCACAGGTACACCCAGATATTTAATGGGAAAATGCCCAATTTGGCAATTGAAAATTTCAGCATAAGCCTCCACCAAACTTTCACAATCATTAATCAACATCACTTCACTTTTATTAAAGTTAATTTTCAGGCCAGCCAGCATCTCATACAGATATAATAGGAGTTTAAGATTTCTGGCTTTAACCACATCATGCTGCAGGCATATTATTGTATCATCAGCATATTGAAGTACAGCAATCCCATGGGGACAATATGTTCAATGAGGCCACTGACCAAACCATTCCTTTATGCTTTATGTATCATTCTTGTGAGACAATCAGCAACAAAGTTAAACAATATGGGTGATAAGGGGTCCCCCTGTCTGACACCCTTATAGCTCTTGATGTAAAGGCCAAGCAGATTATTAACCTTGACACTTACTGTCCCTCCTGCCACTACCTGGTAAATCCACAGGCACCACTTTTCACCAAATCCTTTTGCCCTTAGACAAGTAAATAAAAGATTCCAATTAACCTTGTCGTATGCCTTCTCGAAGTGTAACTTGAGTATAACTCCACACTCTTTCCTAATCTTAGTTTCATGCAGAATTTCATGAAGAATCATGACACCAGACATGATATTTCTCCCTTTCATTAAGGCTGTCTGAGCAGGATGGATTAATTTGGGTGCAACAGATTCAATTCTAATGGTGAGGGTCTTAGTAATCAGCTTATAAAGACAGTTCAACAGACAAATGGGCCTGCACTGTTGAATCCTAGCAGCATCACTAATTTTAGGAAGCAGGGTGATGATACCATAATTGATCATGCTGATATTCACCTCACCTTTGTGAAAATCATCAAAAAGTTGACAAATATCCTTTTTGATAATCTTCCAACAAGATTGATAGAATTCAATTGGTATGCTATCAGGGTCAGTTGCTTTGTTTTTTTCCATTTGAGATAGAGCAGCAAAAATCTCTGTTTCAGAGAAGGGTCTACATAGGTTGTCATTGTCTGATTCAATAGACACTCAACTCCTACCCAGATCCCTTCATCTCATTGAGTATCTATCACAGGAACAGGTCCAAAAAGCTCCCTATAATACTCAGTGGCATGAGCTAATATATTTTCATCCCCGTCGATTAATTCATCACCATTTGTAAGACTTAATATGGTATTCTTCCTTTTCCTACCACTGGCAATCCTGTGGAAATACTTGGTGTTTAGGTCACTTTGCAAAAGCCAATTGTCATGTGACCTATTCATCCAATATAATTCCTCTTGTTCTAGGAGTTTCATGTTTTCACTTAAGATCCATGTTTTCCTTTGCCATTGAGTATTGGATAGCATATTATCTTCTTCTAGTTGTTCCAATGTGGTCAATTCTTCTTGAAAGTCTTTTCTTTTCTTTCTCAATTCACCAGCCACATTTACACCCCAGCCTTTGAAGTATTGTTTGAACAACTTGAGTTTTTGTTACACCTGCAGGGCTTATTCTAGATCTTCTCCACTTGGGCAAAGAAGTTCGGTTCTTTAAGCCAGCTGAGCTCAAATCTGAACTGAATATTCTTGCTGATAGTTACATCACCACAGAGAAGGACCAAAGGATTGTGGTCAGATATCTCCCTAGGCAGCTTCTTGATCATTGCAAAGATCTTCCCACTCCTTGGATACAAGGATTCTATCAAGTTTTTCAAGTGTAGGGATCTCTTGATTGTTGGACCAGGTGAAAATTCCACCAGTCATTATGAGTTCTCTCAGCTCGTACATATGTATCAAAGAGTTAAACATACCGAAGTGTCTATGCATCCCAGTTCCACTACTTTTCTCACTAGCATACCTTATAATGTTAAAATCACCCCCCACCAGCAAAGGTTCCTTGCTAGTGGAGCAGAAATTGGCCAATTCAGTTAAGAATTCTATTTTGTGCTCATCTTGGGCAGCCCCATAGACAACTAGAATGTTCCATTTAACTTTGTTAGTTTTGTCCCAAAGATTAAGCTACAGCATGTATTCTCCTTGTTTAAAAGCTCCTACATCATAAAAATCTCTCTTAATCCCTACAAGGATCCCACTAGATTTCCCTTTGGAGGGATTTCACATCTACAGGAAGTCCTGGTTGGCATCAAATTTCCTTAACAGACTATCCTCCACATCCTCTACTATAGTCTCTTGAATCCCAACGAAATGGAGATCATATTGGAAAATTAGATTTTTTAGAAAGGTGGCAACCCCAAGTTTCCTGAGGCCCCTGCAATTCCATATTAGACCTTGTATCATCATCTTTTCTTGTTGTTGGGTTTATAGGTATCAGGGGGTTTAGGTTTCCTTCCCCTTCTAGTCTTAGGACCAGGGTCTCCCTGATCCTGATTCTTATCAGCTTTATGAACAGCTAGTTTGATGCTTTTCCTCTTTTCCTTGGATTTTCTTTTAGACATGACTAGAGTAAAATCTTCTGTATCGGAGGTTTCCTCTTGCACCCATTCAATAGGCAAAGGAGAATTCACATTTTCCTCTCCTAACTCATTCTCAGCAGAATTATTTTGATCAACCATTTCTTGTTAGTGTACAAGTCATGTCTAACTATTTCAAGTTCTTTTAACAAATTGAAAGTATCAAAATTATCACTACTAATAGTAGCACCTAAATTACTTGTTAACTCAGCCATTTCATCAATAGGTAAGATAGAAAACATATTAGCAGAGGAGGAGTTACCTTCCAGGTTCCTTTTCTTAGCCATCCTTTCAATATTTTCATCAGTTGTCACAGTGACTTCCTTGAGTAGCCTCTCACTCCTTCTTCTTGCTTGAACAGGTTGAACTTGGGTCACAGGAGCAGCTTGAGCTACCAGCACATTGCCACTATCTTCATTGGAGATTTGCCCCTCCTCAACCACAGGGGACCCATCAGCCTGACTACCCTGGGTGTAAATAATGTTATCATCCGGCATGAAGACCTCTGGTGAAACATTTGCCATGACAGAGCATCCATCAGATTCAATTTGCTGGTTTGGTAAACTTCCATTCTCCTTTATCCCACCATCATCATCTAGAGACTGAATCTTTTCACTGATCTCCTTGCTGATGAGCTTATCACTGCCATCAGAGATCTTTATGTTCTGAATACCAGATGCAGCCACCCCATCTTGGCCAGTTTTGTCTTCATTGGTTAATTCATGAGAAACCTCCTTTCCAGGAAATAAAACTCCAGTTATGTTGTCCACCATTGCATTCTTGTTACCCTGAATATCCATTCTCCAGACATGAGTATCTTCTCCACCTTGCTTAGAAGATTGTCCCTTAGTCATGTTACACTCAATGTCTGTATCAGAGTCACTTTCGGTTTCAATATCAACAAGACCTTCAGGAATATACACTTTGCCCTCTTCATCACTGGAAGTTGGGTTAATATATACTTTTTGAGCATCCTTCAACATTTTGTTAGTTTCAACATCGGATGCCCTCATTTTAGGTGGGGCTGATGTAGATATCTGCTTCCCAAATCTTTTATTCTCCTGGGGATCAATTGCATTTCCACTGCTATTATCTTTGTTTTTGTCTTGTTCAGAGTTTTGGTCAGCCCTAAATCTCTTAGAAGGATGTTGATCCTCACTATTTTTCACTGCAGCTTTCTGTGCTTTCACATTCTCTTCCTCTTCCACTTCTCTTTCAAATCCAAAGAGGTATCTGTTATTCCCTAGGAATGCTTCAGCTCTTTTTGGCACTCTAGTGACATCTCTGCAAGCCAACTTAACCCTCACATAATCCAGCCTAAACCTTGTCTTCTCATCTATTTCATTTGCTTTGCCCACAAGGCCAGCAACCTTTGCTATAGTCAGCAAGGACCTCTGGTCATCAGGGATGTTAGATACCCTAAACCAACCTTGTTGCAACTCTCCTTCACTTTTGCCAGAAGCCTTCCAAGGATCAATTTAAATTACTGCACTACCTCCTTTCATTTGCATGGTATGAATCTGGCTCCATTCCTGTACCATATTTGCAGTGGGAAACCTGACCACAAATGTTGTTTCAGTAATGGGTCTAGCAGACCAGTGCCATAATACAGATCCAAGCAGGTTACCAAATATATTTTCAACATCCTTAGCGGTCACATGTCCCTTAGTGACAGTAATGATAGCAGAGCTAGCTCTTTCCCTAGAGATTTTTGTATCCAGGACTTCATCAATGTAGAAGAATGATTGACCCTCAGACTGAGCAGCACATAGTTCTGGGCCATAATTCCATGGGAGGCATGCAACACAGTTATATGTATCATGAGTATTGCAATTACAAATTTCACAGAACCACTTACGGCAGTCCCTGGAGAAGTGATTCTTCAATCCACAAATTTGACATCCTTTCTTCTCCAGTATCTGACCACAGGCAGGTTCCTTGTTCTTCATTTGATTCTGTTCAGAGCTAACACCTCCAGATTGCTGATCACTATGAACCACCATCTCCTGACTCTTTTCCTCAACCAATTCCCAATTGCCATCATTAACATCCATAGGAGCTTTGTTCTCTTTGTTGCCTTCAGTCAGGTGGGCATTCTGACTCCCATCAGGGTTCATTTTCCTCTGCCACACCAACGAACGGGGTGGGTGAGGTTCTAGAGCTCTTCCCCCCTCATCATGCCCATCCCTGGTAGGCTTCGGGTTTCCATGGCCTTCACGCCCCCCATCGATTCCTCCACGAGTACCTTGATTATTTTGCCCTCCAAGACGTTGATTACCACGGTTATCTTGAGCCCCAGGAGGTCCATTACGCCCACCTTGGCCACCTTGCTGTGCGCCTTGCTGGTTTCTCCAAGCATCATCACCACGCCCTGCGCCGCTGTTGGTGGAGCCATCACTGTCTCCACGCCCGCCGGGGGGCCTCCATGGTTGCCATGGCCTCTGCCACCGTCTCTGTGGCCGCCGTTGAACCCACCGTGGTTGCCACGGCCACCACCGTACTCACCTCGACCACCTTCAGCACGCCCACCACCATTGCCTCCATAGTTGTTGCCAAATTTGGCACGATTGCCATGGTTGCCACCATAGTCGCCCTAGCCACCCTCACCACGGCCGTTGTTGAATCCACCGCGGTCTCCACGTCTGGCTTCAACGAACCCGCCACTGTGGGCCCTTGCTGGGCCATAGCCGCCCTGGTCGCCTCGCCCGCCACCAAAACCACCTCGATCGCCACCAGCGCCGTCACGGTCAGGCCCCCGATCTCCACGCCATGGCCCTCTCCTTCCAGCCCCTCTTGATTGCATCTTGACGACCACTTGTGAGGCCGATTCATGCCTCACAGCGTCAGCACAAGATTTTGGACCTGGATTTTGCCACAGGTGGCCGACGAACTTGCGGAGATGGAGGAAGAAGTTAGGGATTGGATTGATTGGGGAATCGGCCGCAGCGGAACAAGCAATCTCAGGGTGGCGGTGACCTGAGACCACCTCCTTTCGTGGGGTATGTTCACCGCCCATAGTTTTGTCCGGATGCACGCCGCGTGTCTCACCCGACGGCATCGCACCCATTACCCCAGGGACAATCTGGACTTTTGGCGGTGGCCGGAACCACCGCTCCTGGCGCTCGTAGCCCACCTGCAGGTTCCCGCCCCCATTGCCGTTTGACTTCGCTGGCTCTGAAAACGCCCCCTGATTCGGGGAAGACGACCTGGAACGCACACCATGAAATCCCCAATTGAGTTCAATCGGGGCAAATTTGAGTTTGCATGTTGAAATTGAGATCGATTCGAAGGGGAAATCCTCCTTCCGGCTTGATTGTGCTAATTTCCTCGAACCTGTATCTAGCGGAAACGAAAACGACTCATGGTCGCATATCTTCTTCTCATGACAATGTCTGCCGTCGCACCCGCTTCGAGAAGATGTGGACGCGATTCGTGCCGTGTTGCCATGAATGGCCGGAGCAATCTCCGCTGCACCATAGTCACCACAACTCACCGGAGGAGGGTCGCGAATCGCGCCGTCAACCGAAATAGAGGAGACATGCGAGAGAGAACAGGGAGAAACGAGAGAAACATCCGCACCTGCGATGTGTGGAGCCGCTGCAGCAGGAGCTTGCGGAGGCGCCGCTGCAGGTTACTCACCGGCCCCGACCGCCGACGATGTCGACGGCAGCGCCCCGCGAGCCGCAACCGACCCGGACGCCGCGGTCTCCTCGGTCGCCAGAGACGTGTCGGTCACGTCAGAAGCCATGTTCCATGCATTGTTTCAAGTTGAGCATGTGGTATTTAGTAATAAGCCTTCTCAAGCATACTTGATTTGCATTTATATGCAACCGGAGGAGCCTCGCCTATTTATGCATGTCTCTCCTTTCTATTCCCTTGTGTTTGTTTCTAGCATATGACAATTTAGCGTTCTTTTTGCAAGCTGGAAGTGTGTGAAATGCAGACATAAGGATTTCTGCTGTAAATATGTGACTGCTTTGTATCGCTTATGATAAAACATTGCTCCATGTATAGTTTTACCTTAGTGAGGTGCTACTCAGACTGAAGATCAGTGTCTTCTCTGAACTGCTCACTCTGTTGGAAATATATGACAGTGACCCAGTACTCTACTAATTTCATTGCATGGCATGCTGAATGTTGATATTGAAACTAATATTTTGGCATGTATTATTTTTGACAGATTCCATACTTGAACGATGACACAGCCCTTAATTGTAAATCAGCCCTTAATAGTGAGCATTCTGTAGTTTTTCTATATACATAAGAGAAGAAATCATGCATCTGCATGTTAGGACAGAGCGATCATAATTCTGAAATCTGGTATCTTTTGCACAAAAAGAAAATTATTCAGGAAATCTTTGTCAGTCACTAGTCCTTGCTTCGGCACAGACTACTGCCTTGTAGGATCATCATTCATCATGTTGTATGTATCTGTGATGAGCCTTCAAAGCGGAAACTAAAACTTGTCTTGAATCACCATTAAAGTAACTAGAGATGAAATCCAAGTTTAGAGAGGATCTGGATGTGGATTAATAATCTGTTGTGAAAGAGATTATTCAAAATGACAGAGAGAATCTGAATATTGTAGCAGCAAAATTTTGTTTTGGTCAGAAGAAGAATTAAGTTACTTGAGGTTTTGCTATTGCCTACCTGGTGAACATTGCAATGATTGCATACTTCACATAATCCGCTGTTCACAGTCTAAACCAATCCATTTTTTTGGCATCCTTGCAGCAAGAGATCCCTTTGGTAAGAACATGAGGGTATGTTTGCTTTGCTTCATCAGGTGTAAAGGAAACCATCTTCCTTATTTTGTCATATTTCATTTGACTCTACCTCTCTAAAACCCATTTACCATATTTGTAAATGGAGCGCTTTATTACTCTTGATATGTACTGATGACACATTACCTATGTACACAATATGAAGTTTGCTGTCTGTCTATTCATATTTGTGTGCATGTGTCTTTTGTTCTACATAATGAGACTTAGAGGCCAAGTTTTGTTCTTTTTCCTTTCGAGTGGAGGGAGCAGCCAGAATAACAAGTCTTCAGAGCCTGGCTTCCAAATTTATGTTTCATAAAAGTCTATAGACGTCCTGGATAATCTGGGATCCATGTTGTATTTAATGGGGGAAATTCTGCAGTATCAGTCTTCTTTTTTATTTTTGAGGTCAGTCTTAATTTGGCACTAGTTTTTTTTCTTTTCTTTATGCATACATCAATTGATGCATTACAAGTTTTTATTCTATATGCATACATCAATTGATGCATTACAAGTTTTGATTTGGGATCATATAATTTGTACATCAATGGAATACAGGGAGTTTATCAGACGCACAGTCGAAGTGCAAAAACTAAGTAATCTTGTTCACTTGCGCTAACTGCTGCATACTGCATGAGCAAGACCTCTAATATTCTCACTGGAGTAGTTTCTTGAATTGTTCTCCCCGGAGGTTCAAATATTGTTGTGTGATTGGCTAGCTGTTCCTTGTGTGATATAATCTGATGCCAGTTGCCCTGCGTCAATTGAATTTCTGTCCCAAAGGATGTTCCTTGTTGATATGCAAGCATCATAACCGTAGCTGACTCCTGAACAGCCATTTTGATCAAGACCCTTGTGTTGAAAACTTACCGAGGCATAAAGTGACTTCACATGATTTTTTAAGGAAAGTTAATTTGCCTTCATCCATTGTGATAACTGCAAAATTCTGTCTATGTGATTCTGTTTTCTGAATTCTGATTCTTATAGTGGTGGTGGAAAATTCTCAATTATACAGACCCTTGTGTTGAAAACTTACCGAGGCATAAGTATGTCCTTGCATGCTCACAGCATTGGTCAGATCATAAATTTTGCTTAAACAATCAGATATTCTTGCCTCTTTCTGGTTGTCATGTATAATCCTTGTATCTGATGTTATGGACATACATACATGACATAAATAACTTCCAGTACCTGGCAGAAGACATGACAATGCTCCTTGATGTTACATCTTTGCGCTGATTCTAATTGCACAAGGACATTCCTTTGGAGCCTGCTTATTCAATATGTTCAGGTTGTGCTGTTATCTGCTCCTATTTTCTTGGAGTAAAGCTATCCATTATCTATCTAATGCTTAAGTTCTAACGGAAGTAATGAAGAGCAAAAATTTGTTGGCATTCACCAAGGCCTCACTCATCTACTAGTGTCCCTAGGCATTGACTACATACCTATGTTATTAGTTATAAAATTGTTCATTCTGTGGTAAATATAGCTGGTGTCTCCTGTTGACATCACTTCAATGTATTGTTAGGCTGATAGGTGTACTACTTGATTACAAACAAATGTTAGCCTTTTTGGAACATATGGCTGCGGACAAGAAGGAGACTCTGTTGTTGTATGGGAGGCTGTATCTTGCAAACCACGAGTTGGAGATCGTAGATAAAATCATAAAAGTAAGATCTGAGTACATTGACTGATAGGTGACTTTGCGTCTCTTATAATCTTACAACGTTGCTTTGCTCCATGTATTGTTTTAGCAGAGCGGGGTGCTACTCACATTGAAGATCGGCGTGTTTTCTTAATTGCTTTCACTCTGTTGGAATTTGGTTGCAAATAGTATTAAGATTTGGGGACGTAATATTTCTGATGACGAGCCCTTGACTGAAAATCAGTCTTGCCGAGTAAGGGCTGTCAATTCATTATATTCATACGTGATCACTCTGTAGTTTTCTCTGATATTCGTAAGAGAAGAAATCATGCATCTGCATGTTTAGGACAGAGCAATCATAATTTTTCTGAAATATTTATCTGACAATTCCGATTGAATAATAGAGGTTAGCTATGTTGTTTGTTTCGGCATAGGTTGCACACTGCAGGCACAAGCAGAAACAAGTGTCACCTCTGAAATAGCAAGTACCTAGTACAAATCCAAGTTTGGAGAGGGATTTGAAAATGAACTGATTTTGGATTCGAAAATGAACTGAATTTTTGTTCTGAAAGAGACTATTCTAATAGGCGACATGCCGACATTAACAATACAGTCATGAGAGAATCTGAATGTGGTATTCCTAAGCTGTCATGACGGGAGGACAGAGATTTGAATCTGAATGATGCATCGAGTACAAAATAGTCCCAGGTTCGAATAAAAAAACACACACACACACACACACACACAAAAAAAGAAAAAGAAAAAAAAGAAAAAACACTAAAGCCTCTCCCTCTCTACATGGGCTGGGCCGACATGCACAAGCTTATAGTGTGACCCATGGCCCACCGAACACTCCCAAGCTTCCCACCCACAGCCAACGCGCCGCCGCCGCCGCCGCCCCGCCACGGAAGAAGACGACCACATCAGCCGCCTCCCCGACCAAGGACGGCGCCCGCACGCAGGCCATCGCCTCCCGGTGGCGCCACCTCTGGCGCAGCGCTCCACTCAACTTGCATCTCCACGACCGCCCGCCGATCCAGGGCGACATCCCGCTGGCCCGAGTGTCCGGCATCCTCTCCTCGCACGGGGGCCCCGGCCACCGCTTCTCCGTCCCCTGGCGCTACCTCGGCCACGCCACCCGCCCCGCCGCCACGCTAGACGCCTGGCTCCGCTCTGCCTCCCTCGACGGCCTCCGGGAGCTCGAGTTCCACTACGGCTCCAGGGTGTGGCACCAGGGGACCCTGCTGCCGCCGCCACCGCTGGCTGCATCGTCCACCCTTGGCGTCGCCAGCTTCGGTGGCTGTGGTTTCCCGGATGTAAACAACGGCCTCCACTTCCCTGTTCTCGAGCAGCTGAGCCTTTTGACTGTCGAAATCTCCGAGATCTCTCTGCGTGCCCTGCTTGCTGGTTGTCCTCTCTTGCAGAGCTTGATGCTTACTAAGAGCATCCGGATCGTGTCCCAATCCCTTCGGAGCATCGGTGTGCGTGCTCCTGATTCTGGGGATCCCATCATGTTCCCTAAGCTCATCATGTTGGACCAGCTGGTCATCGAGGATGCACCCTTTCTAGAAAGATTGCTTCTTCTTGGACGTTCTCGCAATGGAATGGTCATCTCAGTAACCTCAGCTCCTAAGATGAAGATTCTGGGGCAGCTGTCTGTGGAGAGCCCCACACTGGAGTTTGGCACCTCAGTTTTCATTCAGGTACCACCTCTGCATCCTTGGCACCTCATCACATTCATGCTTGACGGGTTCCAGTTACCTTTGCCATCAGTATTTATTCCGTGCTTAACTAATGCAGGGTTCACGTGTTGTTAACTCGACATTGGTGCTGCCCAGTTTGAAAGTTCTAGCTTTGACACAGATGATCGACCTTAGTTTGGATGAGGTCATTGCCTGCATGAAATGCTTTCCCTGCTTGGAGAACCTGTACATTAAGATGCCAACAATGTACATCCAGGTGACTACATGTACTCTGTAGTAGAGCTTCCATCTGCATTCTTTTCTTGATAATTACTATTGCATCAATGCTGGTTCTAAAGTTAGGTTGTCACTATTTTTGTATTCCTTCTGCTTTTTCAGTCAACAGAGTCAAGGGTGACAAATGAATGGCGTCAGAAATACCAGAACCTTATTGCTACCCTTGATATACGTCTAAAGAAAATTGTGTTATCAACCTATCTAGGCGACAACGTACAAGTTAACTTTGCTGAGTTCTTTGTGTTGAATGCTAGAGTACTCGAATCAATGGTGCTTCAAGTACGTGTTGGTAATTATCTTAAGAAAGCATGGATTGAAAGACAACAAGCATTGCTCAAGATTAAAGAAAGAGCTTCGAGGGGTGCGCGGCTTGATTTTGTGTGTCATTTTGATCGCCCTGTATCTCGTGACCATATCTGGTATGCACAAGCACATGATTTGTCAACCACTGACCCATTTGTAGGGTTTGAATACTGGGCCACTGGTTAGGCTATACTGTTTTACATAAACCTGATTAACTACTTGTTTGTAGTGTTTTCACATTTGTCATCTCTGTTCCTAATATTGTAATTTGTCAACATGCTAAGTGCTACATTTAGGATTAATTGTTCAAGTGTATGTTGAGTATTTCTTAGCAAGAACATTGTTGTTTAAAGAGAAATTTATTGGTAATAATATGGGAGTGTTATTTAGAAGCTAGTCATGTTCCATGCATTTTATCAAGTTGAGCATGTGGTGTTTATCAATAAGTCTTCCAGTATACATGATTTGCATTTACATGTGATATGAGGAGTCTACCTATTTATGCATCTCTCTCCTTTCTATTTGCTGCCATTTCTAAATGGAGAGCAGTGGGTATATACTGATGTTATATATTGAACCATAGCTACATTAGATTATATGCTCGATTTGATTATCCATGTCCGGATTTGTGTGCATGTGTTTTCATATAAAGAAATATACAAAGTTCTTGGCTGGGTTTAGGGGAAATGGCTGCCACTTGCAGTCATAGGGTGGGTTATTCACAGGTGAGGTGGGCCTCTGAAGATCTAAGCTTCATAACAAGTCTCATATAATCTGAGATTCCTTTGCTAAAGAAAAGATAATCTGAGATTCCAGGTGGTATTGGAAGATGCAATTCTGTGGACTGATATATTCTAGGGTGATTTTGAATTGTTGTGTCAGTCTTAGTTTGATTATCTTTTTTTTTTCCATTTTCATGAAAAATAAATTGCTATGGGACATTTGTCAGTTTGAGATCATTTGTATGTCAAAGTGAGGGAGATAGGGAAAAGGCTGATTTAGTCAGATATGGTTTTAGTGAGTGGGTTCTTCATCTGTAACATAGTAGCAGTGCCATTGTGTAAAGCGTTAACTACTGTGTTTTACATAAACTTGGGAACTTGTTTGCAAGTTTTTATGTCAAATACTACCTTGTCTTAGACTTTTAGATGAGACGTAAAAGCTTCAAATTGATTTCCTATAATTTCAGAGTCAAAAAGTTTCGTGTGAGATTAGAAGCTTGTAATTAAGCATCAAAAGCTTTCAGTTGAGATGGAGAAGTTTCAGGTTTGATGAATTGGCCTGATTTCCTTCTATTAATTAGCTTGTACTGTTTGTTTCCCAAACTTGGTTTGTCACATGTTTGCAGGGTTTGGACATTTGGTATATCTCCTTCCTGGAATATTATTATTTGTCTATACAAGATGCTAAATTTTGTCTTAATTGGAAGAAGTGCTACTCCATGTGTCATTGCCATTCTCTACCTGATTACCATTGGAATGATTGCATATTGCACATAATCTGCTAGTTCACTGTCCGACCCCCTTTTTCACATTCTTACAACAAGAAATAGCTTTTGAAAGAACATGAGGATATATTATTGCTTTGCTTTATCAGTTGCAACGGAAGGCTTAAGTTATGGCTTTTCATTTCTTTGACATGTGTGAATGTGTCCCCACAGCATATGTAGTCCTACAGGAGAAACCTGGTGAAGCTGCATGGAATGTCGTGCACTTTGGATCTATAATTTTTAAAAGTGTTTTACAGGGTTCTCAATTTTAAAAATTGTTTACGATTTTTTTCTTTCTAGAAACATATGAGTGTGTTATCCATTTTTGCACCTTGCAAAAGCTTTTTTTTGCACCTTGCAAAAGCTAGTAAAAGTTTTGACTACATTTTGTGAGTCCTTGTATTGCATTGCAATCAATCTTGACTTTCAAAACAAAATGAGGAATTTCTTTGCAATTTTGAAGTTAACTCAAAGTTTGAAAAGGTGTTGTAAGCCTGTATATCTCTTGCCACACAACATGCACTTGGCAGCTGGAGTTGGGGCTCCCAGAAAAAGAAGCAAAATAATAAACTTAGCATATAATATAGATGCAGAAAATTGAGTGGGGAGTGAATATGTACTAGGAAATATATATGAAGATCTGAATATGAAGCACTTTTTGCAAAAAATACACCCTACAATATGCTGTTTATTATTTTGTGGAACATAAGAAAGATGTCTCTTTTGTTTTTGTAGTTAGGAGTTTTGATATAGGAGCTACATTTTCATTTCTACTAGCATCCTAGTACGGAAATAGTCATGCCACTGAAAGTCCTCCTCCTGCTCTTTGCACTAATTGAATTGCCCAAACTCGAGATACCTTTAGTCAAAATTGAGACCTTTAGTCCTGATTCCATAGTCCCGGTTCCAGTAAAGAGGGGTTGGGAACCGGGATTATAGATATCTTTGCCAGATATCGGCTGAACCCAATTTGTGATCCAATAATTTTTACGTGACCCTAAAAGTCATGATGAATGTGGCATTGGCGATCGATATGCTTTCAGCCTTCCTGCACTTCTTGGTGGCAGTCAGTGGCGGGCCTACATTGCATCAAGGGTATTCAATTGAATACCCAAAATTTTGTCCAAAAAATTCATAGACATAGCATAAATACATATATGTATATTGGAAAAACAAAAATATAGCCAAAACAAACATATGTACAACAAATTATCCCAAAATCATAGCTAATTCAATTTGTTATGGATAGCATAGCAATTCATGAATAAGTTTTCATGATTCTTTTTTACAAATTACTAGTGTACTAATTAATTTTAGGTCTCAAATACGAAGAGAAAAAGAGTAGTACTACATATTCATGGATTTTCTTGCAAAGAGTTGTCATTTGCTATGTATTGTGTAATTAAAACTATGAGGTGTTTTATATAATATCAAATATTAGCATTTGAGAGTTCATGTTGTCAAAAAAAAAAAAAAATTCACATATTTTGAATACCCAAGGGGAAAATCCTGCACCCGCCACTGGTGGCAGTGCAACTAAATGTGCTCTTGGTGACAAACTCGTTTTCAGTATTCCTTCTATTCTTGCTGTTGGTGCATCAAGGATAAAAGAATTTGCTTGATTTACATGTCAAATTGAGCAGGCATTTAGTCTTCTTTTTCGAATGAGAAGCTTACAAGAATTGGGATGCAGATAAATGTCAAGAACAAGAGTACTCTGACAAGAAACGAACGGCAACAGGTGAAGAACAGAGATGGGAGCTATTGCCTGAACTAGGGGGACCAATGCTGGCGGCTCGGGATGGAGCCGTTGGAGCTGCACCCACTCCCCTCAAGTGCCCGTCCGCCTCCTTCAGAAAACCACCTAAATCCACCCAAATCACCCCCCCCCCCCTTCCCCACCAAATCCCACCAAAATCCCTCTTCCAACTACAGATCCAATTACACCTCTTGCTGATCTACCAATTGATGTGCTTCTTACCTCCGGTCATGGCTGTGGTTCGGACGGCGCATCCCCTCCGGCCGGCCATTGGCGGCTGGGCAGTTCGTTGTGGGCTGCCTGCATCCTTCCTCCTCAGGTCCTGCTCCCCTGCAGCGCGATGGCCTTGCTGCTGCCGTCTGCGTCCACAGATTCTGTGGCTGTTGAGGTCACAGGTGTGGAACCCGTGGCTGCTGCTACCTGTTCCTCCGGCGGACCGACCTCGCCGACGCCATCGTCTGGGCCTCCTCTCTTCACGGGTAGCCCCCGTGTGGGAGGTTCTGGGACTGCCGCAACTGCGTGCATGGCAGGTCAGGCTCTCATCCGCCACGCCACGTCGCCGCCGACCACCGACCCGTTGGCGAGCTTCTCCCCCATCGCCCTACCATCCCCTGCATCCTCCTTGCTCGCGGACTCCAAGTCCCTGGGGTTGGAGGTGCCTCTGGCGGCCACCTCAGAGCAGCCGCCGTCGGTCGTGCATGGAGGCCACCACCTGCTGCAAGCGCCACTGCTGGGCCCCATCGCCGATGCAGGGCTTGGCGCGCCCCTGCCTACCGCCGCTGCCATGGCTTCCTCTGTCGCGGGCGCGCGGTGCTGCGCTCGGCTAGTGCCACCGCCCACGTCCCCCGTGAGCGCCCCACAGCCCCCTCCATGACTGCTGCGCAGTCTCCTGTTGAGGTGGTCCACCCCGAGGTCGTCGTCGTGCGGCCATCCGCCCCGAGCTCGTCGCCACAGACCTCCACCACCGCCTCCCCATCCGCTGAAGCTGGCACCGACGGGTGTCCTCTAGGGACCGCCGCCATGCCCCCCGTTGCTGCTCGGTGGTTGGAGGGGTTTGTTGCCATCGAGGATGCCTCCGACGATGATGATGACACCAGCTTGGCCCTCCTCCCCCACTCCACCGGCAGGCCTAAGCACCTGCGCTGGCGCGAGGCCTCCTCTGATGAGGAGGAGGAGCGCGAACTACCCGCCTTGCCTCTGGCATCGACCTGTGCTGCGAACCACGTCGTCGGCGCTGCTGCCTCCTCCATGGAGGGTGCAGAGGGTAGGCGGTGTCGCCCGCACCGACGGTGAACGGAGAGGACTGCGGTGGCCCTAGGTGTGTCTTACGCACCGGCTGGGGCGTCGAGCGCGAAGCGAAGTGCTACGGCTATGGAGGGAGCCTACATCGCGCGGGTACCTGCGCAACGCCGCCTTGGTCCGTGGCCTAAGGCAAGAGTCCTAGTGCTGCACCGACTTGTCCCGTGACACAGGGCACCCTCGAGGCCTCCGCGCTCCCTTGGCACCATGTCTCTCGCGCGGCTGTGGCAATTGGCGCTGACGGGTTCACTCTTGTTGAAAGTCGTCGGCATGGGCGTCGTCGTGCCCCGCGCCACTTTCGTCACCGGCGGCCAGTGCCGACTTTGCTCGTCGGTCTCTGCTTCAACTGCCTGGCGGGAGATCACATCGTTGCCTAGTGTACCTCCCCGCCCCGCTATCTCTTCTGCCTTAGCACGAGGCACTGGGCGAGGAACTGCACGCTTCGCCATCACCGTCCGCCCCGGTGCCTTCTGCCGGACACGTGCAGGAGCATTGTCTTCGGCAACTTGCAAGGAAGAACCATGGCCGTGCTGCAAGGCGCGGCAGGGGTGGCCACGTGGCTTCTCTCACTTCGGACCCGCACGCGACCCATATCATCATCAGACAGATCCTCTGTTTGGTTCCTTCAACCGTCACGGACGGCGGCCCGCGCCCCCCCCATCGCCCGCGGCTGGCACGGTCAGGGCCACGCAGGGGGCTGTGGAGGTCGCCCGTCGTCGACGCTGGAAGCATCGGGGCACGCGGCTAAGGGAGGTCAACTTCATCGCGACCCATGTCTTCGACGACAACGCCACCGCCGCTGACACCAACCCACTGGCATTTGAGCCGTGCGAGGGGCCTCCCATTTGGGCCGACCCGATGCTTGATGAGCTTGCCGCCTTCCTCACCACGTGCCTGACTACTTTGTCGGTTGCCTCTCGGCAGGCCCAGTCGGCACGGTCGGAGCCTCTGTCCCCGCTATGTGCGACCAGGCTCTACTTCGTGGATGGCAAAGCATTTGGGGCGGTTCGCGCGGATGGCGAGGACGTTGCGATAGTGGGCTCCCCACTGCCGGCCTTCCCCGCCGCTGAGATGCTGGAGGTGGATGGTGAGGATGCGGCGACAACGGATGTCGGGGCACTCATTCCACAGCGCGCGACGGCTACCACACCACTTGCAGCTCCCACGCCTGTCGCCGGTGCACCTATGGCGGCCTCGGTGACTACATTTGTCGACTCCTTGATACTGCCATTGGAGGAGCCTCTAATCAAGGCTACACCTCATACCTGGACCGCAAGGACCCGCGACGACAACTGGCTCCCACGTCATAGCGTCCGCATGGCTTCCAAAGCGGCCTGGCGTGATCCGAATCCAGAGAGGCAGGCGAAGTAATAGCGTTGTTGCGGATCCCCGATCCTACTCCCTTCCCTTCCTGCAGTAGATGAGACGTGGGGAAGATGTAGATGATCTCCCATATTCCTTCCCAATAGCACACTAGATGAACACGAAAGAGAGACGAATATCGTGGAACTAGTATCTCTTATTCTCTATAGAGGGGGTGCAGGTTCCTTTATATATATAGTACCCTTCTGGGGTATATTTGGTATGAGCCCATAATTATGTTAGAGTTTTGTTTGCCAACACTCCCCTTGGGCGAATACCGCGACCAACTCATGCCTCATTAAAACTCCTAAAAACCCTGTGGGAAAATATGGAGAAAGAGTGCATAGTGCCGCTAGATGTATTGCACTTGTTGCCTCGTTAAAAACCATTATGAGAAATTTCTGGAAAACTCATTTATGGAAAAAAGAGTACAACGGTTGTCTTAGGACATTTTATAATCTTCAGGATTATAAGTTTTAGGATCTTCCGGACCCAGTACTAAGGGCAATTCAGGGGCGATCTCCTCGTGAACTCTGCAGGTCTCTCAGTCGTCTTATACCAATGTTACGGATACATTTTCCAAACGTAAAAGCTGGTAAAGACTTAGTGAACAGATCTGCTACATTTTCACATGACTGAACTTTCAAGATATTCACCTCACCCTGCTTCTGGAGTTCGTGAGTATAGAAAAATTTAGGAGATATATGCTTAGTCATATTATTCTTAATATAGCCCGTTTGCATTTGTGCAACACATGCTGTATTATCTTCATAGATAATAGTAGGGGTGTCAATGGAACTAAGACCACATGACTTCTGGATATGGTTAGTCATCCGTCGTAGCCAAGCACATTCACGTGCGGCTTCATACAGCGCAATAATCTCAGGAGGGTTTTTGTATTATTTCAGTCTATGTTGATGACTTAAACATCGGCTATGAAGATGATATTAAGGAGGCATGCGCCTACCTTAAGGCGTAGTTTGAAATGAAAGACTTGGGTAGAACCAAGTTTTGCTTGGGCTTGCAGATCGAGCATCTCCCTGGAGGAATTTTTGTACACCAATCTACCTATACGAAAAAGGTTTTAGAAAGGTTTAATATGTCAAAGGCTCATCCTGTGAAAACACCGATGGTTGTTAGATCACTTGAGGTTGAAAAGGACCCATTTCGACCAAGAAGTGATAACGAGAAGCCTTTAGGACCTGAAGTTCCCTATTTGAGCGCTATTGGAGCATTAATGTATCTCACAAATTGCACAAGGCCTGATATTGCATTCGCAGTGAATTTGCTACCTCGCCATAGAGCGGACCCAACCAGAAGATATTGGGTAGGCGTTAAGACAATACTTAGATACCTGAACGGCACCCAAGATCTTGGCCTGTATTTCTCGAAGAATCAGGACCTAAAATTGGTTGGCTAAGCTGATGCTGGATACCTGTCTGATCCGCATAATGCAAGATCTCAAACTGGTTTTGTGTTTCTCTGTGGTGGTACAGCTATATCTTGGACATCTTGCAAACAAACTACTGAACAAGTGACGGCCTGGCCATGTGGTTCCTGATGTGCCAGACTCCACAATCGACATCGAGTTCCACAAAGCATTCGCCGATACATCCTCAACTACAAGGCGGGCAGTGATGAGTGTGTTGTTCCCCTTGCGAGGCGATTCCTTGGTGGGGATTTCAGTGGGTCCCAAAGGAACGCACGAGGACTGATTAGCCATGCACATCGAGTTAGTCGCACAATAGTTTCATTCCTTAGTACACCACCCTAAGCTCCACCGTTCAAGCCGGTGATCTTTGTTAGTGTTCAACCTGTACGGCTTATGGCATCTCCCAGTTAGGCCAACCGGGTAGTCAGTGGTGGATCTCGCGGGGGGGGGGGGGGGCGCCGGGGTTCAAGCCCCCAGCACACCCCCAGCCCATGGAGCCCCTCCTAAAATTAGAGATTAGAAGAAAAGGTTGCATGTGTGTGATTGTGTCTAGATATTGAAGAAAGATATGATCTAACCATGACTTGAGTCAGCCACTTGTAAGTTCAGCCCCTCCTATTATATTTTTCTGGATCCGCCACTTGGGTAGTGTAACTTTATTCCTACTTCTCTTAATGAAGCACGTGCAAAGCACGATTTCGAAAAAAATTGCCTGAACTAGGAGATAACTGAAGGATTTAGGTACAGGACAGTCACTTCACTTGTTATGCAAGCGCGGCCAATAATACAAAGCAAGAACCGAAAAACAGAGGACCCCCAGTCCACCGCATGCCTTCATCGATCAGTACGTCATGTCTTCATCAGATTATATGATCGAAGTATTCATCGCCGGTATCTTTTCTGATGAAACTGAATGGACCGAAGATTTGTGGAGGTTGCGAGATATCAGATTGCTGTGGGCCCAGCCTTGAATGCCCTATGTACATATTACTGAAACATCGTAGCGCTCCAGCCTCGTATTGTATTCTATTCCCGATCCTCCACTCCACCGGCCGCCGGCCGCGCCGCCATACCTCTCCGGCTCTTCCATCCCGTCAATGGCCACAGGGGTGGTCACGAGAGCCAAGAAAAGGAGAATGGAAGAGGAAGAGCTCTTGGCCGACCGGATCAGCAGCCTCCCCGATGGCGTCCTCGGATATCGTCTCCTTCCCCCCCCCCCCCCCCAAAGCCGGCGCCCGCACGCAGGTCCTTTCCTCCCGCTGGCGCCACATCTGGCGCAACGCTCCTCTCAACCTCGACCTGCGTCACGATGAACCTGAACGGTGCATCCCTAAAGACTGGATCTCACGCGTGCTGTCCACGCACAGGGGGCCCGGACGCCGCTTCTCCATCCACGAGGGCTACGGCTACCTCTACCCCTACAACGCCGCCAACCAGGACGGCTGGCTCCGATCCCCCGCCCTAGAGAAACTCCAGGAGCTCGACTTGAGCTCCAAGTGTAAGCATCAGTGCAGAGTTTGTTTGCAGCGGCCACTGCCAACAATAGTGCAACGCTTCTCGGCCACCCTTCGTGTTGCCCTGTTCAACGGCTTCGACTTCCCTGATGGAATCAATGCCAAAGCGCTCCACCTGCCGCTTCTCGAACAGCTGACCCTTTCGGATGTCGCCATCTCGGAGAGTTCTCTGCATGCCTTGCTCACCGGCTGTTCTCTCCTACAGAGCTTGGTTCTATTTGACAACCATGGCTTCCCTCGACTGCAAATAGAGTCCCAAAGCCTTAGAAGCATAGGTGTGCGTGTGAATTCTAGGTCGAAAGATATCAAGCTAGAACAGCTCCTTGTCGTGGACGCACCATGCCTGCAGAGATTGCTATTTTTTAAAGGACAGAGCATATACATCTCTATAGTCTCTGCACCGAGATTGGAAGTTTTGGGGGAACTCTTTGAAAACTTCCCAAAACTTGAGTTTTACCACCACAGTATTCCAGGTACATGATCATTTTTACTTCATCAGGGACCCTTTACTTGATCATGGTGTGCTAATTCTATGCTTAACTCAGGGATTGACCGCTGTTAGCATGACAACTGTGGTACATAGTATGAAGGTTCTAGCTATATCAGAAGTCAAACTTTCCTTGGATGCCATTATTGACTTACTGAAGTGCTTTCCCCGATTGGAGAAGTTGTACATCAAGGTGATTTCCTATCAAAGAGTGTGCATCTGTATTTTTTGGTCGCTTACTATTTAATTGTTCTAAAGCTAGGTTGACCATTGATCAATACCCTATCTTCACATCACTTTTTCAGGCAACAAACGTTTTTGTGGAAAATGCGTGGTACCATAAATACCGGAAACTTATTGGCACCCTAAATATCCGTTTGAGAAAAATTGTGCTGGCAAATTATCAAGGCAACAAGTCACATGTTAACTTTGTCAAATTCTTTGTATCTAATGCGCGAGTGTTGGAGTCTATGAGACTCGAGTCAGTGGATGGAGACATTAGCAAAGATTGGATTGCAAGGCAGCGTAGGCTGCTCAATATCAAAAAAAGGGCTTCAACAGGTGCACAGTTCATTTTTTTAGTATCTCCGAAAATATTGCTTGGCTCACTTGACGAACAAGTACATGATCTGTCTACGACCGACCCTTTTCAAAGGTTTCATCAGTAGGTCAAATAGCAGCAATGACTACACTTGTTTCGAGGTGGGACAAATATCCATCAAGGTTCAGTCACTTTGCGTTGTGTTGGTATTTGTTATTATCTCTTTCCTAGAAAATTGTAATTTGCTATCAGTCAATTTGGTGCTCTATATTTTGTTATTGTTTGAAAATAAGTAAAATCACTTCATGGCATACACCATATGGATCATTGTTTAGGACAATACAGATTCCCTCTAACATTGGAACAATCGATCTACTTGAGTATGACATGTCTCAATTTTGTTCTTTTCTGGAATGCAGCATGCATCGTGATACATGATTTATGTAACAATTGCCACAACGGGTTCTAACCAATTTTGCTTTGCTCAAGTACTGGCAAGCTTACTGCAATGCAACCGGCTGAGTGCATTCAATTATCACTCTTATGAACTTGACGCGCCGATATATGAGATTCAAACTAATTTCTTGAGAACAATGAATTTTGACACATTTAGCAATAAAAAGATTCTGCATTAGAAAGTTAGTTTACCTTATATACATCTCTATTGTTTACTCTGTACTAGCAATAACACAAAAAGATGAAAATTTTTCTATTGATTGATTATGTGTAGTTTTCTAGTGTGATTTTGAAATTTTGGGGCAGGTCTTGATCGGATTATCTGTTTTATTCTTTTTTCATGAACAGATGAATTGATATGAAACATGAGTTTGTTTGAGATCATGTATGTCAGAGCAAGGGAGATGGGATGAGCAGGATTTCCATCTGTAGTAGTGCATAGTTCATAGTACTAACTACTGTCTTGCACATAAACTCAGGGACTGCTATCAAAGCTTAGAATTTTAAATGAGATGTAGAAGCGAAAAGTGACTTTGAGAGTCAAGAGTTGTAATTGAGCATCAAAGTTTTCAGCGGAGACGTCAAACTTTCATTAGTTTGATCGAACTCTGAAAGGTTATTTGCATGTCATTGATGAGAGTTTTTTTTTTTTAATTTTAGGTTCCTGCAACTTCAAGTTTGAGTTGCAGCTTGAAATCATTGTGTGTGTGGCGCCAGGTGTTATGAAGTTGAAGCTATTCTCAGTGGCTCTGTCAAAATCACGCTTTGAATTTCACATTACATTAGGACTACATTAAGGTGGATACATGATACATGAGTCAGGCTGTAGTTTTAGTCACTGTTCATCGTTTTCTTTTTATTTTCCATTTGGCATTTTGAAGTTCAATTCATTAGAAGCCAGTGGATCCTTAAAAAGGTCCAGTTTCATTTCTTAAGGTTACAAGTTATTTTTTTCTTGTCAATTTGTTTATAGTAGACTAGAGGTTAGAGTTTAAGCCTTTTCTCCACAAGCTGTAAGTTTATAAGATCCCAAAGTTTATACTGCCGGGATCAATGTTGAGTTCCATGGGAACACAGTGAGTAATTTCATTGATTCCTATGCATGGCTATTTGCTTCAGGCTGCTCAGATTCATTCCAAGATCATGAGATTCTGATATCTGATGGCATAACAGTGTACCGGTGCAGCCATTTGTTGCCTGTTTTGGCCTCTCTGTAACGCGTTGAATGCCCATGGCCTCCTGCAAGGCTGCTTGTGTTGTCTGTTTGTTCCATTTCTCTACTTGCCCAAATTTCTGCTGGCCACATAAAAATTAAATTTCCATGTCAATCATTCAAATGAGTTCCCAGAGTTTTTGCTGATATTCAAGAGTATTTTTGGCAGGAGCCAAATTGTATCAACTGAGAATGAAAAGCTTTTAGTTGAGACTACATCCTTCTCTTCTCTGATCATTTCAACTTGAAACCACCAAGTTTGGAGGTCATCTAATACAAATCCAAGTCCAGTACAGTTCCCTCAAAAAAAAAAAAAAACAAATCCAAGTCCAAGGTTTACAGGATTGCTTTTGAAATAAAAGCATATGACCAATATCAATATTCACTAAAATTTAATTTTGTCGATGAGCAAGCCATGCCAACTAAAAATTACAAAGTCATGTACAACAAAAGGCTGTTACATTTTGAGTGGATAATAGGCCGCTATTAAATACTAAAACAACACGAATATGATTGGCTGATTACAGCTGCTTCGGATACTAGGCCCGGCAGTTCACAACATAGATAAGGAGCAACTCGATCACACTTCCTAAAAAAAAAATGGAGCAGGACACTTCCACCACCCACACTCCGCCGATCGCGGAACCGTACCATGGACGAGGACGACCAGTCCATAATGGACATCAGCGTGAGCACATATGGAGGCCAACCTGCAGTGCGGCCTTCAGCGCAATGGCATGGAATCACCAATCCATTGATGTTCATGCTCATGCTCATGTTCGCAAATGACGCCATCCCCAACCATGACACGCCACCTCCGCCATCGCTGTCGCCGCACGAGCCCCAGTGGATGCGTTGACTGCCTCATGACAAAGTACTTTGGAACGTCATGCCGCGCCTCTCTGCCAAGGACGCCACGTGCACCATAGAATTCGACTTGGGCTGACATGGCCTCGCTCCGTGCCGCTCACCCTTGTCGACGCCCACATCCTCCCGCGCTGAATCTCAGCCAACCACATGATGTCCGTCATGGCGTCCCGTGTCTTGGGCATGCATGGCTTGTTCAGCTCCGTCCACCTTTTCCACTGCCACATGGATCGCACCAGGCCGAGATCGAGCGCTGGCTGGTGCTCCTTGGCGCGAAGGGAGTCATCGTCTTTATCAAGGTAAAGCTAGAGTAAATAAGAGGGGGTGTCTTTCTCTTATAGGTGTGAAAATTAATCTACAACCATGGTAAAAATTTGTTCGTAATAGTGTTTTTCTGGGTGCATGGGCACCCATAAGCTTACCGTCGGGATCTCACGTGCCACACGTTTGCCCCACCTCTAGAGCTTGGCCTCAGCATGGTCGTCATCGAGGACTATGATCTATACTACCTGATCAACTGGAGCCCGGTTCTGGAGGTCCTCGCGGTCATCACAAGCCAGGCCGGGACCTGAGTCCGGCTGGTTAGTCGCAGTTTGCATTGCGTGCAGATGGGCATGTCTAGCTTTGTGGACCTCACTGTGGTGGACACTCCTAGACTGAGAGGCTCAAGGATCAAGATTGGCCATGCACCGTAACCTGCACATGCCGGAACTTACAGCATTCTAGATTGGAATATTATCAACAGATAAAACAATCAGTTAAGATTTTTGTAGAATTTTCTTACGATATCTTTTTTTTTTTGAAAGTAAACGACGGGGGGGGGACTTCCCCACCTTCCCATTTCAAGAAGGAAAAGAGTTTGGTTTCCCACCAGTTACCCAGCAGGAATTACAGAGTGCGAGATACACCGCTGGATGAAGGTGCGCCAGCCGTCCAGGCCGTTTACAAGGTGTTTAGGTAGACGCTTGCGCCATGTTACAAGGTCGTCACAGACCCGAGAGAGCACAGTCCTATAGTTAAAATTCTCACTCCTAAAGGTGTCTCCGTTTCGACTATCCCAAAATCGCCATAGGGTGGTAAGCAGAACAAAAGGCCAGGTTGCATGATTCATCTCAGCCGGAATGGAAGCATCCCAGAGTTCAATGTCACCCGACGCGTCCAGAGCAGCATAAGCATCCCTTGTCGTGAAGGGTCGTCCTGTCGTCTTGAGTAGCCTGGTGTCCTGGTCGCCATTAAGAGTGACATCCTGCAAACAAGAGAGAAGTGCGTGCAACTCATCGCTGGCAGCATTGGTTAAACGCGGCGTAGACACAAATCAAACACATCTAGGAAAACCTGTTGCACTGATATGTTAGGAGTAGTGGTGTGCGAAAAGAGAGCAGGGAATCGAAGGAGGAGAGGCGAGTCCAGAATCCAATGATCGAACCAGAAGGAGGTGGCTGACCCATTGCCAAGTTTGACGATGGTAATGGATTTGTAGGTATTAAGTTCATCGGATATAATACGCCAAAGATACCCATTGGGGGCAGTAGGAAGAGAATCGACGGGGGAGGCGTCCTGGATAAGCCAGTTTTTCCAAGCCGCATCATTGGAGGAGAAGACTTTGTCAGTAAATTTCAAGAGAACGCACTTGTTTTGGAGTTCCAGGTCCTTGATCCCAAGGCCTCCTCTATCGTTAGGGGCTTGGACGTCGTCCTAGGCAACAAGACATTTGGAGCCATGGCACTTGTCTTCGCCAGTCCAGAAGAAAGCACGGCGCCTGCGATCAATAGCTTTGATAACAGTTTTGGGGACTTGACATGGCTAGCATGTAGTGAAGGGGGAGGGCGCTGAGGACAGCAGTGCAGAGGGTGAAACGCCCAGCTCTGTTAAGAATACATATGATATTTATTGGACCAAATTTATTCGTCCGCTGTAATATAGGACGGACAATTCCATGATGGATAGCTCCGTAATTCCCGGAGCGCTCTGTGTGGCGACCACGAAGGTGAAACCAATCCCGACTCCAATCTAGATCGTCTCTCCGGCGATCTCGATCCCCGCTCCGCCGCTGGCCTTCGCCTGCGGCGTCCACGCCCCACCTCTACCACTGCAGTGTGGAGACGGCCAACAGCAAATCGACGGTTAGCCGGGAAGGCGCCGTCGACACACAACGCCATTAGGGCTTGCCGCTTAGGACCCAAAGGTCGGGTGTCCTTCAGCTGGTGGTGGCTGCGCAACCCTGCACAGTGCATCTGAGTTAGTGCCCCTGTCAAGCGATGGCGGCGATAGGTGGAAACGATGTGGGGGGTGGAGTGAAGAACCCTAACCCTAATGTTGAAGAGATGTTTCACAACCTCCATCTCACGGAGGAGGAAGGTGCGGTGATCAACTTCATTGATGATGAAGAGGACGCTGGTCTTGCGCCGGTGGAGTATGCCCTGGTGGGGAAGGTCCTGTCTCCGACCCCAGTTCATATTGATCTGGTGCGTTCGGCGATGAGGCCGGCATGAGGTAACCCGATTGATCTCAAAATTAGGGCGATTGGTGAGAAGGAAGAAAACAAATTCGTTGCAGAGTTTGGCAGCTCTCGTGATATGGATAGGGTGCTTGCTGGTGCACCATGGATGGCGGGGAGGTACGCTCTGTTGCTGTATAAGTATGATGAGCGGCTCAGTGCGTCGGAGATCATTTTCGATCGTATGGAGATTTGGCCCAGGATCCTAAACCTCCCTCTGGGATGGATGAACCGTGCAAGAGGGTCCAGGGCCATGGATTTGATTGGGAAGGTGCTGAAAATGGATGTCGATGCAGATGGCAAGGCGAGTGGCGCGTTCCTGCGTGCCAGGGTATCGATTGAGGTGGAAAAACCGGTGAGAAGGGGTATTTTTCTTCGTATGAACAAGGATGAGGAGCCGAGATGGTTCCAGGTGCAATATGAAAGGTTACCCTACATTTGCTTTCATTGCGGGAGGATGGGGCACTCCGATCTGGAGTGCGCGACCCCGACGGCGAGGGACGAGCACGGGAAGTTGCCGTATGATGTTCAATTGAGAGCCCCGGAGGAAAAACATCGACGTATTCAGTCGTTTGCTAGTGCAGCAGCTGAGACCTATGGAAGTGCTACGTCATCTGGCTCTAAACCCCCAAAGCAGTACACGAAGCGAGAGGACAGAGGGTCTCGCTCTGACTCTCACCGATCCTTTGTGGATGAGTCGGGCGATCCAGAGGTCCAGTCCCCTCTGAAAGAAGGACGTGACGCTGAGGAGGTGGACGAGGAGGTGCAGGGAGCAGGGTCGGGCGCAAGTAGGCGTCTAGACATGGATGTGGATGTCACCGAGAGGGGACAAGGAAACCCAGGCCGGAAGCGCAGGTACAAAGTGGGGGTCTGGGTCTAGGACGCCGGACCTGAACATACCATTGAGTAAGTCGCAAACACTGGTGCCAATCGGCCTTGTCAGTGAAAGGGTGAACAAACTAGGTGCTGCAGCAGAGGCCAGCAGCGCCAGTATGATTGAGACCTTGAAGAAACAGAAGTGCGGCAGTGCTTCATCTGAGAGATCGGCGGCGGCTGCAGGGAGCAGTCCCCGCCGGACGCAATGAAAATACTAGCTCTGAACTGCCGGGGCTTGGGCCAGTCCGAGGCAGTTCAAGAAGTGTGTAGCTTGATACAGCTACACAGGCCCGTGATGGTGTTTCTTTCTGAAACACACAAGTTCTCGAATGATGTTCAAGTGTTGCGGCAGAGCTTGGGTTTTGCCAATGGTGTGGGAGTTGGAAGCTGGGGCCGCGGTGGGGGTTTAGCCCTACTGTGGACGAATGAGATCTGTGTGAAGCTGGAGACTCATGACAAACTTCACATTGATGTCAAAGTGGTTGATCCAATCTCCGACGTGGTGCGGTGGAGGTTCACGGGGTTCTATGGAGAACCTAGGAGAGAGATGCGGTACAGAAGCTGGGAGCTCCTGAGTTTTCTTAATGCTCAGTGTGATGCTCCTTGGCTATGTGCGGGCGATTTTAATGAAGTGCTTGATGCTGCGGAGCAGTTTGGTGGTCTCCAGCGACCGGAGAGGCAAATGGAGGGGTTCCGAGAGGCGGTGGCGGAGCGTGGGTTCATGGACCTGGGGTTTGTTGGCTAGCCTTACACATGGGACAACCGACAACCAGGAACCCACAATGTTAAAGTTCGGTTGGATCGGGCGCTAGCAAATGCTGCCTTTGCAGCCCGATTCAAAGAGATGAAGGTAACACACCTACAAACGACTGAATCAGATCATTGTGCTCTGCTCATTGAGCTCAAATGGGGCGGAAGGGGCACAAGGAGGAAACGCAGGTCGTTCAAGTATGAAAATATGTGGCGAAGAGATCCATCCTATGCAAACCAGGTGAAAGAAACTTGGGGGGATGGAGATTTGGTGCAAAATATGCATCAGCTGCAGGAGGCGATGGGTAACATGCAGGGATCCCTACTGCACTGGGAGCGTACGGTTTTTGGCTCAGTAAAAGATGAGCTAGCTCAGCTGCGGAGCGAGCTCGAGACGAAAAGGAGGAACACCTTGTACTCCGGTCCGACTGGCAGGGAGAAGCAGCTTATGGCCAGGCTCTCTGAGTTGCTGGCACGGGAGGAGATCATGGCCAAGCAGCGCGCAAGGGTGACTTGGTTAAAGGAAGGGGATCAGAACACGAAGTTTTTCCATGAACGAGCTCGAGAAAGGGCTAGGGTGAATCGCATCTCGGCACTTCAGGATGAAAATGGATACTTGGTCACAGAGCAAGCCGAGCTTGAGTCATTAGCATCGGCGTTCTATGAAGCTTTGTTTACTGCCCAACCGATGTTGCAGCCGGAGGGGGTGCTAGAATATGTGCCGGTGAAGGTGAATGAGTATATGAACGAAGAGCTTGACAAACCGTTCTCGGCCCAAGAGGTGCACAGAGCCCTGTCTATGATGGGATCGAATAAAGCACCTGGGCCGGACGGGTTTACGGCTGGTTTTTTTCAGGCACATTGGGAGACAGTTGGGCCGAGCATCTGCAATGGGGTGCTCGATTTCCTAAATGGAGGGAATTTGCCAGAAGGCTTGAATCAGACTACCATAGTGCTGATTCCAAAGGTGAAACAACCGCAAGAACTAAAGAATTTCCGCCCTATTTCTTTATGCAATGTGGTTTATAAAATTTGCTCCAAGGTTCTTGAAAGAGACTTCGGGTGGTGCTAGATGAGATCATATCACCGGAACAGAGTGCTTTTGTTCCCGGTAGGTTGATTACTGACAATGTGTTGGTGGCGTACGAATGTATTCACTACCTGAAGAGAAAGAAGGGCAAGGTGGGGGCTTGTGCTGTCAAACTGGACATGGCAAAAGCTTATGACAGGGTGGAGTGGCAATACCTATAGGGCATCATGCTGAAATTGGGGTTTTCTGAATCCTTTGTAAATAAGATCATGAGGTGTGTCACTACGGCATCTTTGTCAGTCAGAGTGAATGGGCAGTTGTCTGATTCCTTCTCTCCGACGAGGGGGCTTCAGCAGGGCGACCCCATCTCTCCATATTTGTTCCTAATCTGTGCTGAAGGTGTGTCTTGCTTGCTGCGGTCTTGGGGGACAGCTCAGTTGGCGAGAGGAGTGAGGGTGGGCATCCATGCACCGTGGGTCTCGCATCTCCTCTTTGCAGATGACTGCATAGTCTTTTCAGAGGCTTCAGCGAGGGGAGCTAACAGGCTTCAGGAAATTCTGAAAATATACGGACTGGGGTCTGGGCAGATGGTCAATAAGGAGAAGTCGGCTGTTTTCTTCAGCAGAAACTGTGGGGAGGATTGCAAGCAGGAGGTGAGAGTAGTGCTTCAGATTGAAACAGAAGCACTAGCAGAGAAATACCTGGGTTTGCCCACTGCGGTGGGACGTTCAACAAAGGAGGCCTTTGAGTTTACAACCACAAGAGTACGAAATCTAGTGGGCACCTGGAGTGGGAAGCAAGCGAGTGGTGTGGGCAGGGAGATACTTCTAAAGGCAGTCGCGCAAGCGATGCCGACCTACTTGATGAGCTGTTTCCTGCTTCCAAAGGAGACATGCAAGAAGACTCGTGCTGTGATGATGAATTACTGGTGGGGAGGTGCTGCCGATAGCATGCGCATCCATTGGCAACGATGGGAACTACTGACGAGACCAAAAATACAAGGCGGCATGGGTTTCAGAGACTAGAGGCTTTTCAACCTGGCTATGCTAGGTAAACAGGGCTGGAGACTGGTACAAAATCCTGATTCCCTATGTGCGCGGGTTCTGAAGGGAAGTTACTACCATGACACGACCTTCATGAAGGCGACCAGGAAGAAGCACGCGAGTCATACCTGGAGAGCAATCATGGAAGGGAAGAAAGCACTTGAGAAGGGCTTGATCCGACGAATAGGAGATGGATCGTCGACTGAAATCTGGGGGGGTAGATGGCTGCCAGATCACTTCAATGGTATGCCAATTACCCCTCCGGCTCCTGATCAAGGACAGTATGTTTCTGATCTGCTATCACCGAGTGGGCAGTGGAATTCAGATTTGATCAAACAGCTTTTCTTCAATGTCGACGCCCATGCCATCCTCAGCTTGCCGTGCCGAGGAGGAGGAGAGGATTCATGGTCATGGGAGCATGAGAGGCACGGGCTTTACTCAGTCAAGTCGGCATACAAATGCTTGTATGAAGCGGAAATGCAGGAAAGTGCAATGCCGGCCACGACATCAACTGACCCGGGCTGGGCGCGCATCTGGAAATTGTGCGTGCCACCAAAGGTTCGCGTCTTCTGGTGGTGGGTGGTGAACAATTTCCTCCCGGTTAGGGAAGAGCTGCATAGACGACACCTTGAACCTACAGCTAATTGTGAGCTCTGCGGGTCGGACAGGGAGTCGGTGAAACATGTTTTGATGGACTACATAATGGCAACAAGATTCTGGAAGGAAGTGAAGTTCCTAACTGGAGTTAAAATCCCTCCCGTACACCCAAATACTTGGGCATGGGATCTGATTGATCCGGGAGTGATTCCAGCAAAGGACGCCGCTATAATTCTCTGTGGGATGTGGTCACTGTGGAGGGCGAGGAATGACAGGCGGCATGGCAATGATCAAGTGCCACTGAAGGTCGCGGTAAAATGGGCGATTGACATTGCTCACGATCTCTAGCAACTAGGGCATCCGGAGAAAGGGGACAAGCACGTCCAACTCCACCGCATTGGGACAAGCCGAAACCCGGCTGGATCAAGTGCAATGCGGATGCTGCTTTCAATCAAGGAGATCGGTCAGCGGCCTTGGGCGTCATCCTGCGCGATCAAGATGGCAGGACATGTGGAGGAACTGCGAAGTGGTACGAGCTCAGTATGCATGCTCTGGCTGCTGAAGCCCGGGCATGTGTTGATGGCCTGACCTTTGCCAAGGCGCAAGGCTTCACGAAGATCCAGCTGGAGACGGATTGCCAGGTTCTTGTGAACCTGTGGGAGAATAGAACGGGCCAACAATCGGATATTGCAGCCATTCTTGATGAATTGGAGCTGCTGAGCCGGAGCTTGGAGGGTTTTAGTTTTTGCTTTATCAAACGATCTTGTAATTACGTTTTGTTTCTAGAGAGCATCAGGCAGTAGTGTGGCAGGATACGCCGCCTGAGCTCGAGAGCGCTGTGTACGGTGATTGTAACCCTCCTCTTATTACTTAATGAAGCTCCGGTTTCCCCTCAAAAAAAAAAGGACCAAATTTATTCGCAACAATGCAATCACAATCAAATTAGTTTCTAGGTGGAATTTTCAACAAATGTTGTTCATGACTTGATTTCTTGATGACATGCCACGAAGTTTTTTCGGAGTCTAATAATATATTTTTAGATCCCTACTTTCGTCGTATCCAAACTTTCTAGATATGTTGTGTCAGGAAAGCATTCACCTGTCCATTTGTTGGTGACCTGGTCAAAATCCAACGGTTCGGATATCTGGTGATCTCGATATGTGGAGCGACTATTTGGGTCGGCCTGCCGCGTGCGTGTGCCCTAGCCGTGCGGGCGATTCCAAGATCCGTGTGGGCCGCCGCCGCGCCGCCGGTCGCCATGGAGATGGTCTCCGGTGCCAAGAGGACGCGAACACAAGAGGAAGATGAAGATCCCCAGGAGGACCGGATCAGCAGCCTCCCCGACGGCGTCCTGGGCGACATCGTCTCCTTCCTGCCCACCAGGGACGGCGCTCGCACTCAGGTGCTCTCGTCCCGGTGGCGCCACTTATGGCGCTCCTCCCCTCTCCACCTCGGCCTCGTCGCGCACGGCCACAGCAGCATCGCCGCCAGCGATATCTCGCGCGTCCTCTCCGCACATCCGGGCCCCGCCCGCCGCTTCTCTATCCCCGAGGACTACTTCGACTACATCGACATGCCCGACGCAGCCACCCTGGACAGCTGGTTGCGATCCCCCGCCCTCGACGGGCTGCAGGAACTCGAGTTCCACCATGCTAGTAATCCTTATGGACCGCCACCATCGCTGCCTGCATCCGTGCACCGCTTCTCGTTGACCCTTCGTGTCGCAAGCTTGGGCGGCTTCGGTTTCCCTGATGGGGACGTCGGCGGCGCCACCGCCGCTGGGCTGCTGCACTTGCCGGTTCTCCAGCAACTAAGCCTAATGGATGTCAGAATCTCGGAGAGCTCTCTACGTTCCTTGCTCGCTGCCTGCCCTGTCCTGCAGAGCTTGCTACTAGAAGCTATAATTAGCTGCTCCCATGTCAAAATTGCGTCCCCCACGCTTAGAAGCGTCGGCATCTGTTATTGCCCTGGGTTAGAACAGCTCGTCATCCAGGATGCACCCAGTCTAGAAAGGTTGCTTCTCGATAGCTATGATATTGGTAGAAAGAAAATCACCTTCTCTGTCATCTCGGCACCAAAATTGCACGCTTTAGGGCCATTATCGGGTCACGGTATCAGACTCAAGTTTGGCACCACAATTTTTCAGGTATCACCATGCTTCTGATCAATTCGTATTCATAATGGATCCATGTCCCATTCTCTGTCTGACCATGATTCTTACTTTAGTAATTTCTTGGCTTGCAGACTGTGGTGCATAGTGTGAAGGTCTTGGCATTAATACATGTGAATCTTAGTTTGGATGCGGTTATTGAATCTATGAAATGTTTCCCATGCTTGGAGAAGTTGTACATCAAGGTGACTTTCTTTCAGAGGCCATCGTCTCTGCCATCTTTTGCCACTATATATGTGTATTGTCTCAAATACAAATTCTAATGATATAGGTTGTAACTGTATATTCTATGTTCATTTTGCTCTTTCAGACAAAAATGGAAGGAGAGAAAAATATGTGGTGCCGTAATCGTAAATACAAGTATCTTATTAGCAGTCTTGACATGCCTCTCAAGAAAATTGTGCTGACAGAATATCGAGGCAACAAATCACATGTTAACTTTGCCAAGTTCTTTGTTTTGAATGCGAGAATGCTGGAGTACATGAGGCTTGACTTATATTATAGTGACCCCAGCAGTTCTTGGATTGAAAAACAACAAAGACTGCTTCAGATTAAAAACAAGGCTTCAAGGAATATGCAGCTTGATTTTGCATCTAATTATCGGTCATATTTCCTTATTTGCAATAAGGAAGTACATGATTTGTCAACAGCCGATCCGTTTTCATGATAAGGCGAAAAATTATGATAACAAGAAGGTGTTTTATGCAGCTGAATACTAGGGCACCGTACAAACTGTATGAGAACCTTATAGTTTTTTCTTGTAGTATATGCATGGAATGAAACATGCAAGACTTGTACTAGTTTATTTTATTTCATCTTGCTACCAGCTTGAAATTTCTAGTAGACAATTGATAAATGCAGGAGTCATTAAAATATTTATGAAGTTTTAAGTGTTTTTACATCTATTATTTAATTGAAAAATCTTCATGTTTAGAAGATTGTAACATTGCATGCTAAATTCTACAATCTGGTAGCTTTTATTTTTTCTGAAAAAAAGTGTCGTTTCCACATTGTTGTCAGTTAGTTTGAACTTAAGAAGTGGGAAGGGATCTTGCATGCTAGGCTAAATATTTATTTGTTAGAATTAGAACATATTTTTTGAGTTTTCAGTAATTTTATTTGTAAAGAAAGAAGAAACCATTTTAGCACAGAACACATATATAATTGTGTGCTATCTATTATTAGATTTTGGTGACTTATCTCAGTGATTCAGTCAAGCCGATAATCGTTGGTCTCCATCTCTTCTTATGTATACAGTTAGTAAATGTTTCAATGATTTGAACCTTATTTTAAACACAAACTACATGCTCATGAGGTTGTACTTATGAGCAGATCCAAAATGGAAATCCATGGAGAGCTCTAGTCTTACACATGAAGTTTATTTTCTGATGTGTTGTACATTGTGATAAAAAGCCACTGCCTGTACCTTGTGACTATGGATGACAGTGCTGATAGTAGGTATTATTAGAAGGAACTAGCCAGGGGCGTGTTAAGAACTTAAGGTCCAGTCATTCGGACGACCACAACAACGTGCTGCCCGATACCGTTTATCTTCCTTGCTCTCGCGGTTGACCACCTGTTGGGGGCCTCCTGCTCCAATCTCCACCCCCCCCCCACCCCAATCCGGCCACCGCCACAACCTGGTCTACTTGCCTCCTCCTAGCCCTTCCCTTCTAATGACATAGGCTGTGCGGTGGTGCCTCGTGAGCCATGTCCTGGAGTGCGATTGCTCATCCACATGGCAAGGCATTCGCCATTCAGCCCGCGACTCCTGTCTGAATGTTTCGACAGGAAGATTTCTGACTAGCCACTACATTTACCTTGTGATCAAAAGCTCTCTAGGCATGGTGCACTATGGTGTATGCCAACATTTAGAGACACCAGCAACATGCTGCCCATGTTGAAGAAGATTAGGGAGATGTATTTTTTTTCATTTCGACAACCTATCTTTTTCGTTGGGAAATAATATAAGGATATAATATAAGAGAATTTTTACTACGTTTGGAAATAATGGGAGCCTTTCGTTTCGTTGGATCCAATGGCTTAAAAATAAGAGGAACCAGATAAAAGGAACTAAGTTATGGACGGGAACCTATAAAACATGTGGACCCGGAACTGGTTTTTAATTAAATTTGGAGGGTATAGTAGTACTTTGACCTTTTGAAACTGCTTACACGGGGAACTTTTATTTGTTCGCGGATCTGCCGCCGCTTTCCTGCTCTTTCCAGGGAGGACAGAATCAGCGCGCTCCCCGACGAACTTCTGCTCATTATCGTCCTTTCTCAGCAATGCCGTAGACACAGCTCTGACCAGCGTCCTGTCCCGTCGCTGGCGTCCCGTGTCAACGCAACTCCTAACTCTCCGCACCCTCCGGTCCGGTACCTCGAAGTCGAGTAGCTCTCTGCCGCTGCAGGCCGCCTCTGCAGCGGCACCCTGGTCTTGGTGAACCATGGGCCGGATCCAGATCCGGCAGAGACGACGTCAAGTAGGAGGATGAACAAAATAAAATACTGACTTCCGATGCCCTGCTTCGAGAAGGCTGCTAGGATCAAGCTCGACCTAGGGTTTCTCGGTGTCATCATGCCATGCGCTGTTGTGTCCGCCCAGATCATAATCGTTGTCCTGGAACGCGTCTAGTTCAACGGCCCGGGACAGCTCATTGACATCGTCTCCTCACCGCGTTGCCCTGCTTGCAGGTCCTGAAGATCCTAGATCCATAAGACCCGTGCTCTGTCCAATCTTGTCATAAATTCCGAATCTATCCTGGAAGCTTAGCAGCCTTGATAACCTGTCGGAGCTAACCGTAGAAGCGGCGGAGCTCAAGAAATTAACTGTGATCAACTGCTTCGTCAACTCAAGTGACCTGATTGTTTTTTTTTTAGAATTCGAGGGCAGAGCCCCGGCCTTTCACATTAATAAAAGACCAAAGTGTTACAGCAGTTTAGGCACATAAGTTTGTCCACCAGGACTAAGCACCACACGCCAGCAGCGCTTACAAAAAACACCTTGAGCTATGAAAAGTCTGGCTGAAACATCAGCAGCTACTAAAGCTAAACGAAAGCAGCACCCAAAATCAACAGAAAGCATTCAGATTGTCTTCCAGCTCACTCCACCAAGACTGCATCAGATCATTCTCCAACTCCATCCACCACGGCTTGTTCTCCTTGTGCAACAGCCCACCATTCTTGTCAGTCCCCCTCAACACCTGATCATCTTCATGTTTCTGGACTTTCAGCTTATGGTCAGATCCCCATATGGAATCCACACCACTTGTCTTGTTGCCGCCTTGACCTTGTTGATACAACTTTCCAGCTCCCCCACCAAGTTTGGAGGGCACAAACACCATCCAGTTGGTCAGCACACCAGCCTAACTCGAAGAGAAGTATGTCCATACTCCTCCAATTTTCTACGAAAACAAATAGCATTTCTAAGTTTCCAGACAGACCAAATTACAGCAGAAGAAACCATATTCAGCATAGCAATTTTTTTATTACTTAGCCAATACTTTCCAACATTGACCAAGTCCCCTCCAACCTGAAAACCTAAACTACTTGACACACTGTCCCAAACTCTCTTAGCAACAACACACTCAAAAAGCAAGTGCTGAACGGTTTCTTTTTCACTACAAAACAAGCAGGTTTCATCTTCTAACTCTTTTCTCTTGGCTAGATTATCCCTAGTTAGGACTCTATTATGCATTACCAACCAGAGAAAACACTGAACTTTAGGAGGAATTTTAAGGTTCCAGACTGCTAGCACATGAACTGGCTGTATACCTCTAAAATTGATCACCTTATACAGAGATTGTGAGGAATAAGTTCCAGTAGTGGTAAACTGCCACACTAGTTCATCCTCTTCTTCTATAAAGTTCATTAAAGAGACCAGCTCCACAATCTCTAGCCACTCCTGATAAAGCTCTTGAGAGACACTCATTCTAAATGTGCATTTCAGATGCACACCATCCCACAATTCTGCCAGGGTTTTCCCCTGTTCATTTAGGATCCTGTATAAGGGATAATACTGGATAGCAAGGACCCAAGCCACTTATCCTCCCACAACCTAATTTTTCTACCATTTCCAACTTTCCACCTATAACCCATCTTGGCAGCCTGTGCTGCCCACATGAAACCTTTGGAGAATTTAGAAGCCCCATTTGTTGAAGAATGAAAGATATTTGGCTTTGAGGTGTCATATTTGAAGTCAATGAGCTCTTTCCAGAGCTTATTACTGTCATCTTTATACCTCCTTAGCCAGGAAGCCATAAGACTAATATTTAAGTCTCTCAGATTAGGAATACGTAGACCACCAAACTCTTTCTTCAAAGAAACTAGACCCCAGTTTGCTAAGTGGAACTTATGATTATCTATAGTGTCATTCCACAGACAATTACTCATATGTGTGTTAAGGATCTTGATAGCTGTTGACGGTCGTTAACTCATAAAATCAACCGTCAACTTAAATGGACCTATTCATAAATACTTGATAGATATAGGGTTACCACTGACAGAATTCCACGAGTTTTGGTGAATATCTATTTCTACGGGGTGACGACTGAAAATCAACCAAGATGGCCCACATGTCGGGTTTACATAGAGGGAAAGACCGAACGGGTGAAAAAGTATAATCTAGAAGACTCCAGAAGGCGACACCCGAAACTCGGGGGCCCACCGCACCGGCCGGGGTCGGCCGACCCAGGGGGGAGTCGGCCGGCTCCCAGCTCCACCAATCGGGTGGAGTCTCGCGGATCCCCGCCTCCACCGACTTTGAAGATCAATAATTATCGTCCATTTAGGTCGGTTTGATCCGAGGGTTGTGGTTAATCCTAGGGGGCTATATAAGCAGAGCCCCTGGCCCCTGGGTGAAACCCTAATTCATTCTCCAATTCATTCAAGACCTCATTCCAGAGAGAGAGAGAGAGTTAGATAGAGAAGGGTCCCTCGAATAGATCTATCTCTATAGGGTATTAGTATCAAGAGAGATTGAGAGAGTATAGAGTGGAGGTAGATTTGGAGGAAGCCCGGCTGTCGGTGTCTCCTCTCCGGTGTACTGCGGGATCAAGTCTCCTAACCCGAGGCTTGGTTTCAGAATCATTCGGCAATTCAACTTCTAATACTAGTAAGTTCATTGTTATTATTGTTCTTTGGTTTACAAGTTTACTTTATTCGCTTCGCGTTGGGAATAGAGTAATCGTTCTTTAGCATAAGCGTGGTGCTTAGGCTAGGTTCACTTGTAGATGCTCCCTATTCGCGGAACCGTGGTAGTAGTGAGGGAAGTGACAATCCCTTTATTACCTTTGTAATCCACTTCCCGTTGGTAGGTAAGGTAGGTCCTTTGTGCCCGGTTTAGCATCCTTTGCGGTGTCTTTTCCTCGGTACCCCCTTAGAACAGTAGTCTCAAAGCTTGCCATAGGTTAGAAGAAGACTCGACGAAGGAGTTCTCTCTATATCGATTAATTCTCACTTGACTAGCAGCCCGGGGGGTAGTAGTAAAGATCGGGTTAGTCTATTGCACGTTTTCTCCTAGCGGATAAAAACAAATACGATACTCAGGACTTATCTCCCGGGTGAAGTGCTCACCGATATCCGTGTGCTTGCGGATTATTTCTCTTTGATTCTTTCGTGTGCGTATCTAGTGTCAACAATAGCCCACTTGGGGAACACAATGAAAGAAAGCAAATAAACTGGAATGCTAGCTAAACAAGTTTTAATAAGGGTTACTCTAGCAGCTAAGGAAAGCAACTTCCCTCTCCACCCAGCAATTCTTTTTAACATTTTGTCAACCAAAGGTTGAATGTGTTCCCTTGCTAGTTTACCAAATACTTCAAAGGGAAAGAGCCCAAAGGATAAGCTAAAATAGTTGCAAATCTATGAGCATCCATATGTTCTAAATTAATAGGCACTACTTCACTTTTATGAAAGTTCACTCTCATTCCTGAGAGTTGCTCATACCACATTAGGATGCACTTCAAATTCCTCAACACATTCTCATCAGCTTTTGCAAAGAGGATTGTGTCATCTGCATACTGCAGAGACACAATACCTCCCTATCTAAACTCTTCTAATAAACCACAGATAAGCCCCTTGTCTACAGCCTTACTCAACATTTTGTTGAAGACATCGCCCACTAGATTAAAGAGAAAGGGAGACAAGGGATCCCCTTGTCTCAACCCCTTACCAGTTTTAAAATACGAGCTGTCTTCTCCATTCGAGTGATACCCACTCAACCTCCTATCACAATTTGCTTGATCCACTTGATTAACCTAGGACTAAAATTTCTAGACTCAAGCATTTCAAACAGGAAATTCCAATTAACCTGTCATAAGCCTTTTCATAATCAAGCTTAATCACCAAGCTTGGGTCCCAGTTAACAAAGACCGTGGACCACCTCATGGGCTATAACTACACTTTCCAGTATGTACCTACCCTTGATGAAAGCTGATTGAGTGGGGGCAACAATTTTTTGCATCACCGTGCTAAGCCTAAGAGTAAGAATCTTGGAGAAAATCTTAAAACTACAATTAAGTAGACTAATAGGCCTAAATTGTTTGATGTTTGTTGCCTCCCCAACTTTTGGAATGAGAGTCACTAAAGCGTAATTCAATCTAACCAAATCTAATTCCCCTTTGTGGAAATCATCAAACATTGCCATCAAATCATCTTTGATGAGCATCCAAAATTTTTGATAAAATAGAAAGGACATCCCATTAGGGCCTGGGGCTCCCTCTGCATAGCAACTAAAAACAACACTTTTAACTTCTTCCTCAGTGAAAGGTGCATCAAGCAGTAAATTATCCTCCTCTGACACTTTATCACTATTGTCCCAGAAATTTTCTCCTAAATTGATCCCACTATCAGGCTCCTTAGCAAAGAGGTTTTTATAAAAATCTACTGCAATCTGCATCATTCCTTTACGAACGGACACTAAGCCTAGGGGTCCTTCCGAACCTCAACTTTCTTTTTTCTACTCCACTGGTTTGCTATAGCCTGAAAATATGTTGTATTTCTATCTCCCTCCACCAAATCTCTATCTCTGGATCTTTGTCTGGCTTTTATTTCATCTAACAGCCAGATGTGTTCTAACCTTTTAACTATTTGCTTGTATTCTCTATTCTCCTCTAGATCCAGCTCTCTCTCCTCACTCAAATTTTCTAAAAACTAAAACCTATGTGACAACTCAGATTTCTCCTTATTCATGGCTGGTATTTCATTAGCAGCCCACCCTCTCACCATCCTTCTAAGTGTCCTAATTTTGAACTGCCATCTCTCTATGCTACTTGTACTATTACACTGAGTAGACCAGGCTTTCTCTACCATGCACTTGAAACTCTCCTTCTCTAACCACCATTTCTCAAACCTAAACTTCTTCTTCCCAAAAGACAAGTTATCCCCAGTATCTAGAAGCAAAGGGTTATGGTCACTAGGGAGTCTATCTAATGCCTTGACACTTGCTAAAGGAAAAGCTGCCTCCCAGTCAGTTGAAATGAATACTCTATCTATTCTAGCTAAAATAGGAGGGGTTTGCAGATTAGTCCAAGTGAACTTCTTATTGCTAGGATTCAACTCAATTAGACCCCACTTATCTATCCAACTATTAAAAGCGTCAGCCCATCTATGATTTATAATGCCATTATTCTTATCACTTAAAAACCTAACTAAGTTAAAATCTCCACCAAGAACTATAGGGCCCTGCCACCCAGACATTACATGTTCCAACTCATCTAAGAAACTCTGATTGTTTCTCTATTTCAGCCCCTCAGCTTGAGTTCACTTCAACTTTTGTCTGGAACCATATATGTGTGTGGAAAACGAAACATATATAGCCACGAAAAACATATGAGAATTGGACTTTTATGCTTATATATCCATGTAGAGTCATATGTTGCCACAATAAACATTTGTACGTTATCTATACCTCTTAAATAAACAAACCCCACTAAGCTATTTATCTATCTCCTCCTTGCGCCACGTCAGCAAATTTCAGTTACACCAATGAATCCCATCCATGCCAGCCCCGAACAGATGCGTCCATCCGACGCCAGCGCCGCCCGCTGCCCTCCCTCGCCCCGTACGCACGAAGGCGAAACTGCAGAGACTCGCAGCAAGTGATCCATCAGGAAACGGAAACGAAGCTGAGCCATCGGTCGATGTGTACTACGCCGCCATAATTGAAACGGAAAAGGAATTTGAGCCGTGTCGATTGATGAGTATTTATTCTGTTGATTCGTATGGCTTGCTTGCCATCTCCCCTCTTTCCTTCCATGTAGATGCAGTGCAAGCATACGCTTCTGACTCTGCTGCTTGCGGCCAACAGATCGGAGCAGCTCTCGGTTACGGCTGCTATGCGCCTCGCTACCTGACCAGACCCCCAGCCCGGGCCGTCCCATCGACGCTCGATTCCGCTCTGCGTTTGACACGTGAAGATCGATCCTCTGCCAGACGACGGGGGGCACACGACGTAGATCAACACCCGCTGGCCGGCCTCGCCTCGCCTCGCCCTGTAGGGAGGAGGAACCAAAGATGCTCACCTCCAGCGATCATGGCTTCATCTACGGTTCACACCCCCTCTACAGATATCTTCGTCATCAAGATTGTGTTAGCTGGCACCATTGATTTCAACAGGAGCATCGCCATCAATCCATGATGCACTGGACGGTACCCCTTCAACCTCAACCTCCATCTATGAGCTCGCTGTCCTTTCTCCTTTGAACTTCTTGCCGGAACACACAGTTTAATTTGGATATCTCTTGAAAGAACGGTCACTGACAGAGATGCAAGACCAAGAGCAAGGTCCAGGAAGAAGCCCAACAATGACTCCACCATCAAACATGGGTCACTGATCTATTGCTAAGAAAACAACTGAACCAAGACATTGCTAGGTGGATTCCAGATCAATTCAAGGAGACAAGAGATTACATATTAAAGGATTAATTCAGTACCTACTACATTATTAATTACTATCATGTCTGATAATTCTCTTTTTATAAATCTTCTTATAAACAATGCAAATCCCACGGCAACGTGCGAGATATCCATATCCTAATTCTCAGTGCTTAACATTCTAACCTATTTATATTCCTTCTTCATACCCGTGGCAACGCGCGGGGAATCCTACTAGTTATCATAATATTTGAGTAGAGTAGTCCTAATGATAGTACATTAGAATTTTTGCAATAAATGACAGTACTTTGGCCATTTTAAGGAAAAAAATTGATTCTCTCTAATATTAGAACAATAGATCTAGTAGAGTAAGGCATGTTGCATTTGATTCTTTTTGTCGAGTGAAGAATATATCGGACACACATAATATATTTGGCAATTTCCATCAAAAGCTGTTTTCTGTTTTGCTTGGCTCAAGTACCCGCAAAACTGCTGAGCACACTCGATCACCACTCTTTTTCCATCATCATGTCCTGCTGATATATGAGATTCAAAAAAAAATCTACATAATTGTTTTATTGGTTAAGCACCTCATGAAGCAACTGGTCATAGCCAATATATCTAAGTATATATATGTTCAGTTCTTCAATCTAATCGCCTCAATTCCGTTGGCCAAGAAGAGGAAGGAATATGAAAGGCACGACCAGAACCAATACAATAATGAAAGGCCGACCATAACTCCACTGCACATATATTGGCTATAAACAAGTTGATAGAAGCCAACCCGGAGTGGACTAGGGACTATACTGAGGACATCTATTGATCGTCAATGGGGACGGCACCATCGGCGTGGAAGTTTGAACTAGGAGCAAACTTGGTTTCCGATGACTAGTACAAATATCTTCACAAATATGTTGCACAAATATTACATGGCCCAATATTTGTACTACAAATCTTATGCATTTTCTATTATTATCCCCTCGCCGGAAGTTTACTTCAATCCAGAAGAAGAGAAGTTTGATGTTGAGTACGAGTGCATGTTTCAGCTATACTAGGGACAAAACCTCAACGTACAACACATGTCATTGTGGACTATATAAGTACCCTAAATACAAGAAATTCTAAGTAATGCTCTTTCGAGTCACCAAATGTTAACTTTTGTGCACTTTCCATGTTTCTATGTAGGTTGATTGCATGCTATTGCAGAATAAAGAAGAAATGGTATCACTTAGGCTTCTTAGACCCCATCCGAGTCAATGGCAAAAGCTGCAAAGAACGGCCGGCTGATATGGTAAAAATATTGGCCCCAGTTTTCAAAGAGTTCGTGAAGAATAAGAAAACCAACATACTACTAGCCTACAACTTCAAGTATGTATTCTCGACTTTTGTTTTTATGCTTCTTTTTTTGTCAAGATTATTTGGTAATTAAGATTATGTGATTGCAATGACCATTACTGTCTGTCTCGATCTTAAAAGAAATGTGATCAAGGTGTTGGATTCATAGAAAAAACTACTTGAGGATCTGCAGCCACTAGTCGAAGTGTTCAATGAGTAAGCGATCCTAATAACATATTATTTTCTGATCACACATATGCCTTTCTAATGTTTTCTATTTTAAGTATTTATTATAATGTTGCACAGAGGTCAAAAAAACCATAGAGGAGAGATGAAAAACCATTCAAGATTCTTGAAATGAAGGGCATCATGTACTTGAAGCATGCCACAAGCAACAATCAGTACGGGTTCTATGTGATGCGGGCAATGTTTTGCTTCTCGGCTAAATTACGTACGAATCGGATAACCGTGATTATAATCCCCACTTAATTTCTATCTTTTGATAAATAAAATATAAAGTCTATTGATTCCATTTTGCCTCTATCTTTTTGGAACGACAGTTCACGAAACATAATCACAAAAAGCATTATTTTGAACCACGTGCTTTCAAAGAAAGGATTATTTTCCATTGCACAAGCCGAGAAGTACAAGACCGAGTTTGTAAACAAAGTCAACCATCTGTTATAATTTTTTCTTATTTTATATTTCAAGATGTTGTACATTTGGACGTCTATACCGAATATTTTAGATGTAACGATGACATGGTGTTATAATTTTCATTAATAGTACTATAACAACTAAAATAAGTGAATACAATAATTAAAGCAAAATAATATTATAAAATAAAAACTGAATTGATAAAATATTTAGTTTATTTGTTACTAGAAAAAAATAAAAAAAATAAATCAAAACATCACCATGAATTACTGCTGGCACTATTGGCTGCAGTTAGCACTATCGGCTTGCAGCTCGAGCCGGCAGTGTTGGCTTTAGATAACACTGTCAGGTCGTCGTACTTACGAGCCGGTAGTGTTGGCTCCATAAAACATTGTCGGCTCGTCTGCCGGCTTGTGCTTGTGTTACAAGCCGACAGTGTTGCTTAACATCACTGTCAGTGCTTAGTAACTGGTTGCTCACTGTCAGTTCAAAATCCGGCAGTGATAACTAAGCTCAACTGGAGTAGTGGGTGTTGACCACCTCAACCTCCTCCCTGACGAGCTGCGTAGGAATGTCATGCTGCGCCAGTGCGCCTCCCCACGAAGGATGCTACGTGCCGTCGCACTCGCCTTGAGCTGGCGCAGCGTCCAGCACTCCATAATGCTTTCCCTTGTCGGGCGCTCCCATCCTCCCGTGTTGGATCTTAGCCGACCACATGATGCCTGGAGGCGACGAGCTGATGACTCCTATCCAGGGCCATCACCGTCGTGGCATCCCGCATCCTGGACAAGCACCTGGGGCCCCTACCACTGCGTCCACCTCTTCTACTGACACATGGGTCGCACCAGGCTAAGATCCAGCATGGCCGTCATTTTGAGCTGTGACCTCCACTTCGTGATTGACCAGAGCCCGATCCTCTGGAGGACCTCACCCCTTCACAAGCCAGGCCAGCACTCGACTCCGACTGGTCAGCCGCAGCCCGCGTTGCGTGCAGATGGGCACGTCTAGCTTTATGGATATCACTATGGTGGACGCTCCTAGTCTAGAGAGGCTTAATGATCAAGATTGGCCATGCACAACCTGCGCATGCCAGAACCCAACAATTTACATTGAAATATTATCAATTGATAGAACAATAAGTCAAGATTTTGTAGAATTTTATTACAATATGATATTCATTGGACCAACTTGATTTGCAACACTACAATCATATTACCACAGTCGAATTTGTTTTTAGATGGAATTTTCAACAAATATTGTTGATGGCCTGATTTCTTGATGACATACCTCGAAGTATTTTTGCAGTCTAATAATTGGTTTTTAGTTTCAGTTACTTCCATGGTGTCCAAACTTTTTATTGATCCCATCGTGTTGATATATGGTAGATATGTTTTTTTTTTCGAGGAAACGATATGGTGTTTATGTTGTGTCGGGAACAATTCACATGTCCATCATATCTGTTCGTGATCTGATCGGAATCCAATGGTTCCGATGACCAGGTCGTGATCTTGATTTTGAGGAGCGACTATTTGGTTGGGCGTGTGCGTGCCCTTGCCGTACGGGCGGCGATTTCCAGATCCGTGCATACCGCTGCGCCGCCGTTCGCAATGGAGATGGTGGTCTCCGGTGCCAAGACGACGCGAACACTAGAGCAAGAGGAAGATCACCACGAGGACCGGATCAGCAGCCTCCCCGACGGCGTCCTGGGCGACATCGTTTCCTTCCTCCCCACCAGGGACGGCGCCCGCACGCAGGTCCTCTCCTCCCGGTGGCGCCACCTATGGCGATCCTCTCCTCTCCACCTCGGCATCAACGACGGCTTCTACAACAACAGCAGTAGCATCGCTGCCAGCGACATGTCGCGCGTCCTCTCCGCGCACCCGGGCCCCGCCCGCCGCTTCTCTGTCCCCGAGGACAGCTTCTACTACACCGACATGCCCGACGCAGCCACACTGGACGGCTGGTTCCGATCCCCCGCCCTCGACAGACTGCAGGAGCTCGAGTTCCACATTGCTAGCCATCCTTATGGGCCGCTGCCGTCGCTACCGGCATCAGTGCACCCCTTCTCATCGACCCTTCGTGTTGCCAGTTTCGGTGGGTTCGGTTTTCCCGATGGAGATTCCAGTGGTGGGCTGCACTTGCCAGTTCTCCGGCAGCTAAGCCTAACGGATGTCAGAATCTCAGAGAGCTCTCTACGTGCCTTGCTCGCTGCATGCCCTGTCCTGCAGAGCTTGCTACTAGAAGCTATAGTCGGCTGCTCCCATGTCAAATTGCGTCCCCCACGCTTAGAAGCGTGGGCATCTGTTATGGCATTGAATTAAAACAGCTCGTCATCCAGGATGCACCCAGTCTAGAAAGGTTGCTTCTCGATAGCTATGATATCGGTAGCGAGGAAATCACCTTCTCCGTCATCTCTGCACCAAAATTGCACGCTTTAGGGCCATTATCGGGTCAGAGTATCAGACTAGAGTTTGGCACCACAATTTTTCAGGTATCACCATGCTTCTGATGAATTCGTATTCATTATTTATTTTCTTGCTGTGTGTTCGTGTTGGGATCTCATTGGTAATCTTGCGATTACTTACGAAGATTCTGTGTAGGTCTTTCGACCGCTCTCTCCTTAATGAAATATAGGCACACTGCCTGCTCTCGAAAAAATAATGGATCCAAGTCCCATTCTCTAAATAATGACCAAAGTCCTAGTGTCTGACCATGATTCTTACCTTAGTAATTTGTTGGCTTGCAGATAATGGTGCGTAGTGTGAAGGTCTTGGCATTAATACATGTGAATCTTAGTTTGGATGCGGTTATTGAATCTATGAAATGTTTCCCCTGCTTGGAGAAGTTGTACATCGAGGTGACTTTCTTAATTCAGAGGCCATCGTCTCTGCCATCTTTTGCCACTATATGTGTATTGTATCAAATTCATATCCTAATGATATAGGTTGTAACATATTCTTTGTTCATTTTGCTCTTTCAGACAAAAATGGAAGGAGAGAAAAATATGTGGTGCCGTAATCGTAAATACAAGGATCTTATCAGCAGTCTTGGCATTCGTCTCAAGAAAATTGTGCTGACAAAATATCGAGGCAACAAATCACATGTTAACTTTGCCAAGTTCTTTGTTTTGAATGCGAGAATGCTGGAGTACATGAGGCTTGACTTATATTATAGTGACCCCAGCAGTGCTTGGATTGAAAAACAACAAAGACTGCTTCAGATTAAAAACAAGGCTTCAAGGGATATGCAGATTGATTTTGCATCTAAATATCGGTCATATTTCCTTATTTGCAATGAGGAAGTACATGATTTGTCAAGAGCAGACCCATTTTCATGATCCAGCAACAATAACTGTTTGATATATTGGTCGCAGAAGGAATGACAATGGAGATGTGTGGTGTGCAGGATGTTTGAGCTCTTCTCTAGGTCACAAACACACATGGAGTTCAGGTATTATAATAACAAGAAGGTGTTTTATGCAGCTGAATACTATGGCGCCATACAAGCTGTATGAGAACCATATAGTCTTTTGCTTGTAGTATATACATGGTATGGAACATGTAAGACTTGTAGTTTAATTTATTCCATCTTGTTACCAGCTTGAAATTTCTAGTAGATAATTGATGAGTGCCAGAACCATTAAAATATATATGAAGTTTTAAGTGTTTTTACATCTTTTATTTAATTTATTTTACATAGCTTCGTGCGTAGAAGATTGTAACGTTGGCATGCTAGCTTTTCTTTCGTCTAAAAAAAGTGTCCTTTCTGCATTGTTGTGTGTTTGAAAAAAAGTGGGAAGGGATGTTGCATGCCCATTTAATATTTTTCGTCTATCCGAGTCTGATGGAGTAGGAAATAAAACGAAGGGAAGTGAAGCAAAACAAGGCAAATATATCTCTCTACTAGACAAATGCACATGAGTTGCATGGAAAATATACTTCCACGATAATGTAATTATGAGCATGTGTTTTACTGTTCCAAAAACAAAATTTGAGCTTGATATTTGAAACATAAATATTATAAATTTAATTTTTTGTACATGGACAGAATTAATAGGAGCAATCATTTCCTAAATGTATCTCCTGATAAACCAAAATGTCAAGTCTTCTTAACAACATCTTATTAAAACACAATCTTCTAGCTTAAGTTTGAGCTAAAGCTTTTGCTTTGCAAGCTGTGTAATTTTAGTTTTCCTTATTCTTATTTTCTTTTCCTTTTCTGCTGAACCTTGTTAGTTGTTTTGCATCCTCCTGACTTGTTTTAATAATATTTTCAGTAGGGGCTCCTCTGCGGCTCTGCCCCTCCTGTTTCTTGAAAAAAACATCTTAAGTTCTCGGCAAATACCAGCAACCAACATTTTGGATTACATGCCCCATACGATAACATTTGTTTCTACTATATGACTATCGATTCATGTTTGTAAGGTTCTTCGCCTGTCAAAAGAAACGAAATAAAAGAAAACATTAAAAAGGAACTTCATGATTAATAATATATTCAGATAACGATTTCATCCGCGCAAGGATTGCCAAGGTGGTGCCCAAATATTTTTTTTTGAAGAATCTGGAGGGGCTTGCGCCCCTGCAGCAATTATTATTAAAAAGGAGGTCAAAGCTTACAAGTTACAAACAAATACAGAGGAAGGTAAAACAAAGACAAAGAAAAAACAAAGACAGAGCCTGGGAATTAGGAAACAAAGAACGAGATAAAAAACAGCAGCAGCAAAACTGCTCTAAAGAAGGCTACAGAGAACTTGCTATCCATTGCTCTAACTGGAGGGAGTGTCTTCTCTTCACTCTAAGCAGGAGCAGGTTCATTTCCTCTTTGAAATGAGCTCTTGCCAGCTGAAGACTTGGTGCAATTTGTCTGAAAATGCAGTCGTTTCTTACTTTCCAGATTGCCCAGGCTAACAGGATAATGATTTCCATGAAGAAGGGCACCCCCAGCTGTGCTTTAAGGCTTTCAAGGCATTGGAATGGCTCCAGATTAGGGTCAATGAGGATCCCAATTTGTCCCCAGCATTGAGCGGCAAAGGGGCAAGTCAAGAGTAGGTGTTGCAGAGATTCTTCGATTTGGTTGCTGCAGAGAACACAGTTGTAATCAGGTATGACCATTCTTTTTCTTTTTAGTAGCCCTCTTGTGCTGATTCTATCTTTAAGCACAAGCCAAAAGAAGACTTTGTGTTTACTCGGCAAGAAGAACTCCAGGTCCAGTTATAAGCCTTGTGTACCTGTCGCTGCCCCTTTAGATGCTTGTAAGTTCTGTGTACTGAGAAAGTTGAGGAGTTCCACATATAGCTCCATTGATCATTTCTATCTTCAAATACTTGGTTATTAACCAATTGTTGGTAAATCAACAACTGATCATAGGCTTGCTGTGAGAGAGGAAGAAGAAACTGTTGTTGTGGCTGAATTAGGGTCCTTGCTTTAGCCAAGGTGATGTCTTTCTTTTTTGCAAAGGAGAGTAACTCTGGGAATTTAGAACTCAGCAGCTCATCACTCCACAGATCTTCCCATAACAGGCAAGTTTTACCAGATCCCGGGTTCACCCTTGCTAGACCTTTGAACTTTTGAAGTAACTTTACCAAGTCTCTCCACCAAAATGATCCTTTTTTGAATTTTCCTAGAAGGTTTCCAGTACTATAATATTTTTCCCAAACTAATTGGACCCATGGAATATTTTCCATATTGAAGAACTTGGCTAGGTGCTTGAGAAGTAAGGCTTCATTTTGAGTCTTAATATCAAGAACTCCCAATCCCCCTTGATCCTTTTCAGTGCAAACCATAGTCCAAGCAGCTTTCGGCCTCTGATTTGCATTTATGTCTGCCCCTCTCCAAAGACATAATATTCTGAATTTGTCAATCTGCTCTATGACATTGTTCTGCAAGAGAAAGATGCTCATGCAGTAGGTTGGCATTGCTGTTAGGACAGAGTTTGTTACCTCTAGTCTACCAGCCTGGTTTAGAAACATGGAGGATGCTGCTAGTCTCCTTTCACATTTATTGACTAGGGGGGAGAAATCAATTGCTCTAGGCTTGACAAGGCTTAGAGGAAGCCCAAGGTAAGTAAAAGGTAAACTCCCAATCTCACAATTAAAAGTCCTTGCAAGGTGTTGCATTCTCTCATTGTCTACATTTATTGGGACCATCATTGACTTCTGGTAATTGACTTTTAGCCCAGTTGACTCACCAAAAGTGTATAGTAGAGATTTCAGAGTCAATAATTGTGTGCTGCATGCTTCCATGACTAGCAGAGTATCGTCGGCATATTGTATGATTGGGAAGTCAGTAGTGTAGTGCAAGGGGATTGGGTTCCTTAGAATTCCTCTTTCTCTGGCCTTGTTGATTACAGACTGTAGCAGATCAGCTGCCAGCACAAACAGCAGTGGTGACAAGGGGTCACCCTGCCTTACCCCTCTTTTACAGTTAAACCTTTTTCCCACAGTGCCATTCAAGAAGACTGATGAAGATCCTGTTCCTAGTATGGCTTTGATCCACCTTATCCACCTTTCCCCAAAACCTTTTGCCTGCAAAATTGCTATTATTGCATTGTGTTCAACCTTATCAAAGGCCTTTTCAAAGTCTAGTTTTAAAATGATCAGCTGCTTCCTTGATTTCTGACAATTGTAAATATATTCAAGTGCCCATGCCAAACAATCTTGAATTGTCCTAGTCTTTATGAATCCATACTGGTTTTGATGCACCAGCTTCAAGATCTCAGTCTGTAGCCTGTTGGCTAAAAGTTTTGTCAGCAGCTTCATGGAAGAGTTTAGCAAAGATATGGGCCTATAATCAGATATAGTCAAGGGACTTGGTTTCTTTGGAACTAGCACAATGTAGGAGCTATTTGTGCTGCTTAGGGCCACCTGACAGCTATGGAAATCTTTACACAGATTCATGAAGTCTGTAGCAATGAGTGGCCAACATTCCTTTAGGAACTCATTTGAGAACCCATCTGGCCCTGGGGATTTATTGTTTGGTAGTCCTTTTATTACTCCTTCAATCTCATCTTTTGTGAAAGGCAGTTCCAGCAGGTTTAAGTATGCAGCAGGAAGTATGAGTTGCTGCAGATCAAATAACATTTGAGTGTGTTCAGTTGAGCCCATCCTCTCTTTGAAAGCTTTCCAAAGTAACTCAGCTTTTTGCAAGTGTCCCCCATGGGAATTGCCCAGCTCATCCTGTAAACAGGTGATTTTATTCCCCCTATGTCTTATGGTTGCATGAGTGTGAAAGAACTTTGTTCCAGCATCACCCTCTTTTACCCACCTTATTTTGCTCCTTTGCTTCCAATATGACTTTTGCTGCCTCAAGAGGTTCACCAACTTCTAAGCTATCAGGTTTTTCAAGTTCCATTCTTCCAACGATAAATCTCTGAACATTTCAATTACCTCAAAAAAATTGAGTACAAGCTTTATTTTGTCCACCAGAATGGCTAACTTTGGCAGTGTTTTCTTCCACTCCTTTAGATCTTTTCTTAAGTTCTTGAACTTTGCAGTTACTTTTCTAGCTGAGTCATTGATATGCTGAGGAGCATGCCAACCATTTACTGCTACTGTGATGAAGTCCTCTAGATGTAGCCAATGGTTCTCGAATCTGAAACATTTGTTTCTATCTCCACTACACAAGGCCAATGGTCTGAGGTCTCCATTACCAGAGCTTTCACCTGTGTGTTTGGGAACTTGGTTGTCCAGGAAGTTGATGTGAAAAACCAGTCAATCCTTTCCAGAAGAGGTGGGAACTGCTTATTAGTCCAGGTATACTTTCTACCATGCAAAGGTAGCTCAATTAGATTTAGCTTGTCAATTGCTGCATTGAACATGAACATTTCATTAAAATCTGCTCCATCTCTGTTCCTGTCTTCAGGTCTTCTAATTAGATTGAAATCTCCCACTATAATCCAGTCCATATCATCAGGCATTGTGATGTCCTTGAACCAGTCAATGAACTCCCTTTTCCCCACTGGGGTGCAAGGGGCATAAATTGAAGTTAGGACCCAGGTATCATTTGAGAGCTTTGAAGTAAACTGTACAGAAATTGCAAATCTGTTGGTGAATAACAATGTGCCAGTGAAAGCAGCAGATTTCCAAATCACAACGATTCCACCTGAAGCCCCAATAGAGGGTAGGTAGTGGAAAGAGTCAAAATCTTGAGAGCAAAAGTTCCTCAGAAAAGCACTGGTGAACTCCTCCTTCTTTGTTTCTTGCAGGCAAACAATCTCACTGTTACTTTCAGCTATCTTGCTTTTGACAGAATTCCACTTCTTTTCACTATTCAAGCCTCTCACATTCCAATCAAGGATCTTCCAGGATCTATTTTGTGACATTTAAAGAACTAATTTGGTGTAACCAGGACCAGGCGTTAGGAGAACACCTACAGTCAGACATCTCCAAATTTTCCATGGCAGCAAGGGCAACCAGAGGCACTGATAGAGGTTTAGCATCAAACAAAGACACAGATCTGAATAAAGCAGAACAGCCAAAGAAAGCATGCACAAGAGGAAAACAAGTTCAAACTTAATAAACAACCAGATCAGGTTCAACCAGGCATCGAAGGCCCAGTAACAGCAAAAGCAGCAGTACACCCCATACAAAGTTTTAGGACTAACAGAAAAAGAAAGAGATAAAAAGTAGTAAAGATCCAAGGCCCTAAGCCCCCACATGTTCCCTCCCGAGACTTGGATCAGGTCCATCACTCATTATTTTCTTCATCGGCTTGGTCTTTTCCCTTGCTATCCTTGTTTTCAGCATTCTTTTTTGCTTTCTTTCCAATGGGCTTCAGTTTATTTTTCTCCAGAAGGATGGAGTCCTCCAGTTCCTGGGCAGCCAGCTCACAAAGCTCTGCACCAATTTTTTTTAAGGAGTTTGAGGTTAGAGTTGGAATTTCAGCTTTGCAAGCAGTGCAATTTTTGATACAGGAAGTTTTATATCCCTTTGAATTTTCCTTAACCCTATTACTCCTCCTAACTGCTGAGTCAACTAGAGGAGTGGAAATTTTACCTTTTCGGCCTCTCTTCTTAGAAGAAGTGGCAGTTTCAGGTTCCACTTCCAGCATGGCTTCTTCGATGTTTTTCACCAATGCAGTTTCCTCAGATAACCTGTCACAGGTGTGGGTGAGGGGCTCAGTGTCCTTGACATTCAGTGCACTGGTTCCCTGTATACCTGTCTCCAGACAATTTGGTAGGCCAGCACTGATTAATTTTTTGATCCAGGCCTGGTGGGCCGGGGCCTTGATAAGGTTCTTCAGAAATCCGGGCCATTCAGTTGGTACAGCGATGTATTCAGTCCCTTTTTCTGCTCCTTCTACAATCTGGTTCAAAATATTTGGCGCCAAAGTTCCTTTCAAGAGGTTGATGGGGGGAGCCGGTTCATTAAAGAAGAAAGTTCTGACTAACCCTGTCTGAAAGTTATTTTCAATACAAGTCCCACTAACTGCCAGGACTGAAGTTCTCTCTTCAAGGGTCAAGGACTGGTTCTGGGATAATTCAGTGTTTTGCTCATTCTGATTCTTTCCCTCGGCACTTTCCCCACCTTCTTTGTCCCCAACCTTGCTATCAGTCTTGCCAGACTCTGATGAGAGGTCAGCTTCGTTTCTGTTTATGTTGCTGTCCAGCTGATCATTATCTTGATGGTTAACATGTGAGTTACTGCCTTCAGATTGATCAGCCGACATGATGCAGAGACTTAGTTTACCAGCTGACAGTTCCAAGTTCTGCTCACTTGTATCAGGTAGAACTAAGTTACCAGTCTGTGCCCCTTGCGTGTTCTGCAAATCTGTCCCCTGGTCAACCTGCAGGTCTTCATTCTCAATCTCCATGGTCATCTCCACTTGCTGTGACTGCAGTGGTTCCTGTAGAAGATCCTGATTCTGTTCCTGCTGAAGGTTGTCATTTGGCTGAGGCTGCAGATGCACTTGTGCAAAGTTCTGAATCTGTAATTCTTCAATGTTTTGGTTGGGGTGGGGTTGGAGTCCCAACAACTGTGCTGGTAGGTTGTCTTGCTGTACAGCCTGCACTTCATGGTCATCCAAGTGCAAGTCCTCTCCTTCCCCCTGAGGATTCACCAGTTCATTCCACTGCATTTCCTGTTGAGCCAATTCATCCTCCTCCATTATTACCTCCTCCTGTACCTGCATAACCGGGAACAGGGCTGGCATCTGAAGCTCAGGTTCAGGTAGATTCGGGTTGTCCGGTGCGGGTTACGCTGTCTTGGTGGTGCAATCTGCGAGAATAAGCTCCGATTGGCACCATTAGCGGGGTCTATAACTACTTCCATTGGGTCATCCCGAGCGGGTAGTAGGTTCAAGTCTGTATAGCCGGTTGTGGGTCAATGTTCAGATCAAGTTATTCTTGTTGATTTGCACATTCTTTGTGGCCACATCCCCCAACCTGGCATTTCATCTTGATTGTCATGGTTGTTTTGATTGTCATTCCCATTCTGCTCCCCTTGTCCCAGTTGTCCTGCATTGTCATGATTTAGCACAGGCGCTAAAACCTGCTGGCCCAGACCAAAAAAATCAAAGAGCATCGGTCCACCGTCTTCTGGGAGTTGAGGAATCTGTTCTTCTTCTGGAGCCACAGGGCCTAGGTTTTCCTGCTGCAAGATTTCACACTGCACCGACCAGGACTGACCATTGTAACCGGGTCCATCGAGAAAAGCGAAAAATGAGGGATATCTTCCAAGTTGACAACTCTAGTTTTGGCAATCGGTCTAGTTACTAGCACGGTTCAATCTCTCGTTGTCTCTTTATACCAAGTGATCAAACGAGCATAAGGACCCAACACGGTGTCGATGAACTCGTCCTCCCAATAATCCTCTGGGAGTCCCATCAGCATCACCCAACACTCATGATTAAAAATCAAGTTTCTCCAGTTTCTACCCTTGTTGTGAGGTACAAAGTTGAAGTAGGATCCCTCATACAGATGGGGACCCTGCAACACCATCCTATCCCTGTCATAGTCATTCCAAAACCTAACATAAGCCTGGCCTAGATGACATCTTTGCACTTCCTTCACCCTGACTCTTCTACTGTCACAGCATTCTCTGATCACCTCCTCTACCGCAGGAAAGTGGAGGACGTTACCCGGAATCGGATAGATGGTGACAATGGCGAGGTCCTCATTCCTCGGCCGGGGTCTTCTCTGAGCCATGGTGCGTACCATAACCGGGCGGTTTGGGATGTCCAGGATGTTCATCCCTGGTGGCTCGAAGGGGTTCGGATCAGCCCTTTGGTACGCCATGCTTGCAAGATCTTGAGAGGCAGGTTGCTGTGTGCTTGCTGTTGAGTGTAGTGGGTCTTGGAGTAGTGGCAATGGCGATTGAGGTGCCGGTGAGGAAAGAAACTGACTGATGGACTGTGGTTTTTGATATGAGTTACTGTGCAGCACGGCCTCCGTGTTAAGCGAGGGAGGCGGACAGCCATCAACGAGCTCTGCTATATGCGTAGATGTCTCTGAGGCGTGGGTCCTTAAAACTTCTGGCCCACCAGTCAGACTCAGGTTGAGGTCCAGTGAAGGACCCTTGTTTACCATTGGTTCAGGCTGCGGTGCATTGCGAGAGGTGGAAGCCACCATTTGAGCCCAGCTCCCAAAGAGGCCACGCTCACGTGGGCTACCCGGCCCAATTTCCATCTGAGCAGAATGGATCCCAAATCTCCCAGCATTAACTTCCTGTTGCACCGCTACCTCGGGCTCCAGCAACCTTTTCCCCTTTTCCCGCCAAAGCTGTTTACCTCTGCAATTTGACTCAACATGCCCCAGCCCAAGCAAACATAACATCTGATAGCAGATTTACACGCTTCCCTACGGTGGCCCCCAGACAAGCACCGAGAGCAAATCCCGGGCTGCAGCAGCACTGATAGATTTTTTGCAGTGGCAGGTTGACTAATAGGGTCACTGAGGGTCAAATTCAAATTCAAATCAACTGGCCCATTTGCTGACTGTGTACCACGTTGAGAAACCTGACCAATTGTCTCTCTCCCATTCGGACGAACTGGAATGGCATTGGCCCCAGTTAAATTTATCCCATTTTGAACTGCATGATGATGAAACGTATTCTGTGACTGAATGAAAGCCCTATTATTTTGATCACAGATCGGTATGGCATTGGCTCCCGTCAATTTAACTGAATTGGAGGCTTGGGCAAACGAGCTATGGACCTGAACGTGGGGGTTATGGGCGGTGGGCTTATGAACACGATCCGCAGAATTACGAACCAGAGTCCAGGAAGCCTCTTCTTCTACACAAAATTTTTTCCATTCAGCAACCCAGTTAGGACCCCCGAATCCCCAAAGATGGAAGAAAATTTTAAAATCAGAGCACTCAAAAGAACGGAGATTCACAACATGAAAGCCAACCCATTTGGAGGAAACTGAGAAACGAAAAACTCTGTCAGCAAGCTGAACAACATCAAAATCCAGAGCAACTCCTCCAATGGTGACTTGAAGGATAGCCCCCACTGCAGGAATGGAGAGCTTTAACTTGGATCGCCCAAACGAGGCAACCAGAAAGAACGCATGACCTCTCGAGACAGGTGTCACAATGGATCCAAACTTGCTTTTGATCACCGCCTGGATGCTGATGCCCGGACGGTGATTCAGGCGAAGGAGATCCATGGAGGGGAGCAAGGAGGGGCTCTCACCTGGAGCGTGAGTCGAGCTCCAGAGGGAGAACTTGCCGCTGAAGTAGAGACCTTGAGCTGAACGCCATCCCCGAGATGAAGCTCACAGGGCTGTGCCGCCAGCAGGCGGCAGCCGGAAGCTTCCCAGCGGCGTCGAAGTCGGGGCGCACCGGCGGCATGCCATTCTTCTAGATCCGGTGGCGCGCCATCCTAGACGGCAGACAGGAGCGCCGCGGCGGGCGAGAGGAGCCGTCCCCCCGGGGGCGGACGGGCGGGCCGTCACTGGCGGCGTGCGGGCAGGGGGCGGCGTGCGGGAATCCCTCCAATATGGTTGGGCCACTCTTCTCTAGTTCTCATAAATTTCCATCAGGCTTTGTATATCTGTACCAACGAGACTGTCTTACTGGTGCCCAAATATATCCAGTGACCAGCTAGCCACTGCGAGGTAGAAACGACAACGACAAGGTTCGCTAGCGACCAGGTAGCCACTATGAAGAGAACGACGACGAAGACACCAAGGACGAGACAATCAAATGCGAAGATGAGCATGAGGCGCACACAGGCAAAGTCACGAAGCAACACCGATGAGAGCGACAAGAGTTGGGCGAGATGGACATAGCTACGACCGCACCTTCAAGAAGGGCATGACGCTGCCAGCGCCACTGCCGCCGGCCCGAGCGAGCCGGGCAAGGTTTTCACCTCGCTGATATACGTCCATCTGACACCCACATCGGCCCAGAAGATGACGAGACAAGAGCGGAGAGTAGCAAGCGCTACCTTCCAATGGCTCCCGCGGGAACGAAGTCTTCAGCGGCACCCCTGAGAGGGTTGTGACATGTAGGTGCGCCACTGTCGCTGTCCCATTCGTTGTGCGACAGTCAGGGCAGGGTTTTCACCGGACTTCACTTGCCTGCTGGCCGCAACCACATTGAAGTACACCGACACCTAGCCACAGGCAGGTGGGGAGCGGTTGCTCCGACCACTGCTGCCATGGAAGGCCGCTGGCCACCGCCGGACACGATCACCCAGGGGCCCAGATCCGGCTGGCCCCTACCGCTACCGGCCACCGAGGAAGGGTCCCGGTAGCCACCGTCCGCCTAGGGGAGTATCGCCACCCCCACAGCCACCAGGCTGGCCCGACGCTGCCCAGATCCGAATGGTGGCTAGGACATGCAGGCAACTCCCGCCATGCCTCTAGTGGGCACGACCTAGCAAGGCCACCGCACCAGCAACCGCTGGCCAGGTGGGCCCAACAATGGCCATCACCACCGTACCCGGCCAACAGGCCGTGGGGGGCGCCCCGACTGCCGTGGGGGTGGATCCGGCCCAAGGTGGGGCAGATCCGGGCAGCTGACGCTACAACCCCCGCCAGAGAGGGGCAACACCGGCCAGAAGATCGTCCCGGCTGTGACCGGCCTCGAGGGGGCAGATCTGCCCAAAGCCCATCGAATCCGGCCCCATGGGGTGGATCTGGCCGGCCGCTGCCCGAGACAGAGGGGATGAGGGGGGAGATGGAGGAGGCATGATCAGGAAAACGGAGGTGCACTGGGAGAGAGAGAGACGTGGACGGGTCCGCCATTTGGAGGGACATCGCCGCCGTGAGCAGTAGGGCAAGGGCGGCGGCTAGAGCTTCCGGAAGGTGGGGGCGTGTACAGCAGAGAGGGGTTGCCCCGCGAGTCACCCAGGAGCCGACGCTGGGTTGTGCTTTGATTTGATTCTGTTTTTTCTTGTCGGTCGGAAGGGATGTTGCATATTTCTGTGTTAGGACATATGATTTGAGTTTGATTTTATTGATAAAGAAAGTAGGGAAATCATATTAGCAGAAACAAACGTATATAATGGTGTCCAATGTATAATTAGATTTTGGTGGCATATCTCGAGATACACAATCAAGACGATAAACACATAGGTCTACATTTTTAGTTTTCAAAAACGATTTGAACCATATGTTAAACACAAGCATCATCCTGCCCAAGTTCAAAAGGAGATTTAGATCGATTTTTTTTCTATCGTTTGGACAGCCTACTAGCTAATATATATAGGATAGATAATATGTCGGTTTCTGCTGGGCCGCTCAAGCTCGTGGCCCACCTCAATATTAGCGGCATAGCCTACAATCAGGTCGAATTCTTGTACGATGCGGCACGACCCGTCGCAGTCAGTAATATAAGGGTAATCGATGAATTCACAAAGACAACACGCGCGTCCCACCGATCGCTCACGTAATCGTCTTCCATGGAGCTCTGCCCAAGTGGCGGCGAGGTCGCCGCGAGTCTCGCTTCGTCCGCTACTGGGGAGGACCGAATCAGCGCGCTTCCGGACGAACTTTTGCTCCAGATCCTCATCTTCGTCGTCAATGCCGCAGACGCGGCCCGGACCAGCGTCCTCTCCCGACGATGGCGCTCCTTGTGGACTCTCCTCCCAAAACTCCGCCTCCCGTTCTTCCCGGAGCCCATCAGCTTCCGCCGCGCCCTCACTGCGAGTCAGCTGCGCCTCCACTGCCTCGACCTCGAGGGCGATCACGCCACAGTTGAATCCCTGGCGATCTGGCTCCCCGCCGCCGCGCGCCGCCTCTTCGGCACCCTGATACTCGTGAACCATGCACCGGATCCGGATCCTGAATGGACAGTGCCGGCGACGTTGTCGACGGTGTTGAAGATGGAGTGGAAACAAGGGTTCTTTCAGATACCCTACTTCGAGAACGCCACCAAGATCTGTTTCGACCTAGGGTTTCTGCACGCCTTTTTGCCGTTCTCCGGCGTATTCGCCCAGCTCACCATCCTCTTCCTAGATCGCGTCTGGTTCGACCGCGTGTGCTTAATCGGCAGCGCTGGATCCACGATGCGTTGGCGTTGCCCCTGCTTGCAGGTCCTCAAGATCCGTGATGCCCGTGGTCTGTCCGATGTCATCATACATTCAGAATCTCTCCTGGAACTGGAGCTCATAGACATTGATAGCTTGGTCGAGCTCAGCATAGAGGCCGCGGTGCTCAAGAAATTAACTGTGGTCGACTGCTTCTGTTTCTGCCCAACTCACCTGATTGGTCAATTTCTTCAGGCTACTGTTTCAGCCCCTCAGCTTATGTTTCTCGAATGGAATGATGGGATGGGTCAGTGCTCTCTCGAGCTTGGCGAGATGCCACGTCTCCAGTCCATTGGGAAGTTGTCATATTTTGTATATGCTCACCAAATGACATCACTCCGAACAACACAGCTTGTATGAAGCTCTTGCAGCCCTTTAAGGACATCGAATCTCTTGCTCTGATGCTGGGAATTATGAAAGTGAGTTAACTTCCTCTGTTATTTGGAACCAACTGTATTTGCAAAACAAAAATGATATGCTAGTCTGTATCTGTGATATTTTACTTAGCCATGTAATATATGAGAACTGGAAATTTATCTGTACATTACCTGTAATATTTAACCAGAGTAGTCATCATGAAAGTACTTTAGAATTTTGTTTCATAACAAATGACAGTACTTCAGTAATATTTATAAAAAAATGATTTTCTTTAACATTGGAAAATTGATCTAGTAGAGTAAGACATGTTGCATTTGATTCCTTTATAATATATATATTTGACAATTCGCAAAAAGATTTATCTTCTATTTTGCATTGCTCAAGTACTTGCAACACTGTTTAGCAGACTCAATTAAACACTCTTTTCCATCATCTCCTCATGCCTAGAAATGATATTCAAACAATTTTCTAGAAAATTTTAATTCCTTATGCATCTTGTGTCAATTAGCACTCTTTTCCATCATATACCTCTAGTATTCCCTTGTTGCAAACTGCAAACAATATAATGATGGGCATGTTTTTAATCCTATTTTGTTATTTTTCTATAATGTATCCTCCTCCCAGCCCGCCGCCCAGTTTTACAAACTCCATTAGGTGTGTAGATTATCATGTACCTAGGTTTTAGGAATTATTCGATGCATATTATTTTTGACGTTATGGTCCCTAATCAATTTGGATGCAAGCCCCACTGTTGCTCACAAAATAATTATATATATGGTGCTGAGCTAACAGTTGGCAAAATTTTCTAGTATCTGATCTAAAATCATCCCTTTTGTGTGAAGACATTCAGTCTAGCACCAACCAAACATTGTGATGGTCAAGAAAGAAACAGTTTTGAAGATGGTTTTTAATTTTACTCCTTTTAGAATTATTTAGTACTAATATGTTTTTGTCTCTTTGCAACAGTCTAATATGATCCATTTTTTATTTTTGAACCCACAGGATCTAAGCAACTGTCAATACTTGATGGAAGACATGAAAGTGCTCCCTAACCCAGCACTTTTGTACCTAAATGTACATGCAAATGGGCATTCCTTCGGGGCCAGCACATTCCATGTTCTCAGGATGTGAACTGGAATAAAAAAGCTGGTGTTGGTATTAATAGACAATGTTAGGGCAGAGGTAAAGTTATCAGTTATTTATTATCTTATATTCGCTCTACTTCAAACCTTAAAAAGGTAGCATTTTGGACATGGACACAGCACCCATAACACAAATATGAGTATCTGACCATTCACTTCTATTTCATTTCAAATAGAAATACATGGCTATTGCCTACTTAAACCATATATGGGTAATATGAAAGTATTTTCTGATACAAATCTAAGGTAGTAGTCGAACAAGTGACTGGTTGACTGCCACACTACATACAATAAAGTAACGTGTCACATTTGTAGTACAACAACTAATGGAAAGAAATATGCGCTCTTGCCGTTCCTGTGCGATGCCCCTGGTCCATACAAAAATCTATAGTAGTGGAACATATAATTGGGCCCATGAGTTGTTAGTTGCTCGAGGCACTGTTTTCATACTTGTTTGTTTCAAAGTTTAACTGCGCCGAGTATGGTATAGGCATCTCCTTATCAAAACATTATTCTAGTACCTGGGTGGAGATATGCCATATGTGTCATTTTTTAGTTCGACGAACCTGTTTCAAATATATGGCAGTCTGGACAACAAGTTCATGGAGTTTTCGCAGAGTAGGCCTACTCGTGATAACAATACAGCAATAATTAGGGAACTGTAATATTTTTTTATGTGTTTTGTTGAGGATTCCTGACTTCCATTTGATAGCCTTGCTGACTATTGTCTTGATGTGTTGTTAGGAAATAGTAAGATTGAGTTCTTTACAGTTTTATTCAAAAGATATATCATACATTGCATCAATTTGGTTTACCATAATTTTGATGTGTTGTTGATGTCTTGATGACACATCTCTAAGTGTTCATTCAATCTATTAATTTCCTTTTCTTCTAGACAACATTATCTGTTAATATTAAAATGCTAATATGTTGTTATGTATCAGGCAGAAACTCCATGCCTACCGGGTTGTGTTTGTGATGAACAACCAAACTGGAAAACTGAGGAAATTATGTTGATTAACCTTCAAGAAATTGAAATTCAACTGTTGAGAGGATCTCAACACGAAGTTTCTTTTGTTAAGCGACTATTGAAATGGGCAACAACACTTAACAAGATGACGGTAACTCTATGCTCATCAACAACTAAAAGCGATGCCAAGGAGTTGTTCCACATGTTCGAAAGCCTTTCCAAGCCTGGAGTTTGCATAAAATTCATGTATCCTGACAATAAGGTGTTATATCCAACCTGAAGATTACACGGCAGCATCAGGGAGTACTAAACTAGTGTTTGTGGGATATGAACCAACATGGAGACGTGAGGGTGCTGGCTAGTGGGTCCCTCCTCGGATTAAAAAAATTCCCTATTTTTTGTGGTTTTTTTTTATTTTTATCTTTATCGTGTGTCGGGCACTTGGCACAACCTTTGCCGAATAAGACAAAGTAAGTCGTCTTTGCCAATCCTTCATTTTACAGAGTATCATTTGTCGATTGTTACACTCGCCAAAGGGTTTACCGAGTGTGTCAAGGTGTTCACGGCGCAGTGGCAAAGGCCATTGGTTGGGGAGCTCCCACCCGGGGTTCAAATCCTAGGTGCGACACTTTATTCTGGATTTATTCCAGAATTTCCGGCGCCATGCATTAAGTGGTAGGCGGCCCGTCGACAGCCGAGGCGCCTGTGGTGACTTCGTGAACTTCAAGATTTGCCGGCTCGGTCCTTCGAAGGTGCTCATAGGATTTGCCGGCTCGGTCCTTCGAAGGTGCTCATAGGGGTAGGGTTTGCGTACGTGTGTTCATAGGGGTGAGTGTGCGTGCGTGTTGAGCGCCTGCATTGTGCTGTGTAATCTCAAAAAAAAAAAGGGTTTACCAAGTGTTTTGTGGGGCTCGACAAAGGCGTGGTTTCCAAAGTGACAGTTTCTTAGGCACTAAAGACAGCGTACCACGACTTGCAACTTTGACGGAGACGGGAGGGGGATGGTTTGTGGGTCCCCCTTCCCCTGAATTAAAAAATTCCTATTTTTATCATTTTGTGTTTTTATTTTCCATTTTTGAGCCTTTGTCCAGTGCTCGAGTGCCCAATACAAGACACTCTGCAAAACCGTCTTTGCCGATGCTTTTTTTACGAAGTGCCCTTTGAGTGTTTTTGGGCTTTGCCCAATGTCTCACTTGGCAGAGCTGTCGTTTCCAGTGATTACACTTTCCAAGGCACCAAGCACAGCATATGATGCTGGCATCAAAACACTAGCAGATTCTTAAAAGAATTTTAGATAGTTTTTTCCCTTATATTATACTTAGATTTTGTTCACACGTCAAAACTCAATTTTTTTATCGGAAAAAATCAAACTGTCTTTTTCAAACGTAAAATGCAAAGTGTTGTTTTGACAGCCTGGACATGTTTCTAGGATCTGAAAACTCAGAATGACGTAGTTTTCCAATCCGTTGGGTTTGTGCCCTCAAAATTAGCAGCCCAGCCCATTACTGACTGTCACTGGAAATCGAATCGAGTTTGTCCCTTTCCTCTCCCAATCCTTCGATCTTTTCGCATGGAGCTGAGCGGCGGCGGCGGCGATGTCGGCGCAAATCGCGCTTCCTCCGCCACCGGGGAGGACCGAATCAGCGCGCTCACCGACGAACTTGTGATCATCCTCCTCTTCCTCAGCAATGCCGCAGACGCAGCTCGGACCAGCGTCCTCTCCCGGCGCTGGCGCACCGTGTGGACGCAACTCCCTGATCTCCAAGTCCCCTTCTTCCCCGAGCGCCTCAGCTTCCTCCGCGCTCTCAGGGCTAGTCAACTGCACGTCCAATACCTCAAACTAGAGGGCGACGACGCCACAACTGAGTCCCTGGAGATCTGGCTCCATGCCGCCATGCGCCGCCTCTACGGCACCCTAGTCAACCGCAGCGGGCAACGTTACGCGCCCGCCACGGTATTAAAAGAGATTGCCAACGAACTTCATTGTCCAATGTTTGTATGCATTGCTCTGACTTCGTTTGCCACCATATCATTAATCTTGACGAGCTAAGACTTGACTAAAAAAAGAACAAAGGCACCAGCATTACCGCAATGTATGTACCCAAAGACTAAATAAGGTGCCAGCATTAGCACAATGTTTCTGTAGTTTTCCTCTTTTGATATATGCTGCAGTGATTGAGAACTTTAAGATCATCAAAACTCTACAGCACCTGGCATGCTGAGGAGTAGAGATCAGTCTTGTTCTCTTGTTTGGATCAATCATCAATCCATGACTCTGTAATCGCACATTCAGAATCATTTTATGAAGAATGGCCTGGATTATCTTTGACGAGATATCGGTTAATCTAAATCGATTGTTGAAGCAGCAAAAATTTCTGTTCCATAATACAGCTCAATACCTCTTCCATATATCGTCTGGAATGTTCGTGTTGTAATTTTTACGTGTTCAGATGACATCAGGAGACCACCAAAATGCAGTGCTCAAAACTACGTGTTCAGATGACATCAGGAGACCACGTAGTGCCCCAAAAAATAGATTGGGCCCAAGAAAAACGGAGTGGGCCAGAATCATCTTAGATGGCGTGGCAACAAAAATTGCTGTCCCGGCTCAATACATCTTCCGTCGTGTGGAATGTTGTAATTTTTACGTGATTAGATCGCAATCAGGAGACCGGGGACACCATAATGCAGTACCCAAAAAAAGAACAGATTGGGCCCAAAAACATATCAGACGGCGTGGCAACAAATATATATACGCATTGCCGTCGCCGCGATTTCACGATCCCCGAACCCGGAGGTGCCGCCGCCATGGGGTTAGTGACCAGAGCCCAGAAGACGAAGCTGGAAGAAGAGGAAGAGAGCCTCGCCGATCGGATCAGCAACCTTCCTGACGGCGTCCTCGGCGACATCGTGTCCCTCCTCCCCACCAAAGACGGCGCACGCACTCAGATCCTCTCCTCCCGCTGGCGCCACGTATGGCGCTCCGCTCCTCTCAACCTCGACCTCCAAAAGGACAGAGATATCTCCTGCATCCTCTCTACGCACCCTGGCCCAACCCGCCGCTTGGTCATGCATCGCTACTACTTCAAGCCTCGCAGCACGGAAACCCTGGATGGCTGCTACAATTACTATCCTCCCACCACGGCGACCTTGGATGGCTGGATCCGGTCTCCTGCCCTCGACAACCTCCAGGAGCTCGAGTTCAACTCCAGTGTGCTGCCAGCATCCGTGCACCGTTTCTCGTCCACCCTTCGTGTTGCTAGCTTCAATTGCTGCAGCTTCCCTGGTGGATACAATGATGGCAGCGCGCTACGTTTGCCGGTTATTCAAAAGATGACCCTTTTGAATGTCCACATCTCAGAGAGCGGCCTGCATGCCTTGCTCGCCGGCTGCCCCAAATTAGAAAGCTTGCTAATTGATGAGTTCATCCACCGTCGACTGCAAATCGTATCCCCTAGCCTCAAAAGCATTGGTGTGCATTTTTCAAACAGAGTTCACTTCTTAGATTACAACTCAGCCCTAGTCATCGAGGATGCCCCTTGTCTAGAAAGACTGCTATATTTTGGAGGATTGCAACTGGACGTCTCAGTGATCTCTGCGCCAAGATTGGTTATTTGGGGAGATCTCTTTCACAATTATCAACAAATTCTGTGGGATACAGCAATTCGGTGGGATACAACCTTTTTTCAGGTACAGGCACCACTCTGTTTCACAAGCCTTCACCAGTTAATCATGTTTTTTATTGTATGATTAATATAAACTCAGGGATCATCTGTTGCTACCATGACGGCCGTGCTACCTAGTGTGAGGGTTTTGTCTTTACCTGATGTGGACCTTTGTTTGGATGCGGCTATTAATTTAGTGAAGTGCTTTCCCCTCTTGGAGTCGTTGTATATCAAGGTAATTCGCTGTACTAAAGTGTGCATGCATGAGCATTTTTGGTCAATTTGTATTAAACATATTGATGATTGTTTCTAATGCTAAGTTGACCATTGACATAATTTGTATGTTCACATTGCTTTTCCAGGCAAATACTCATTGGTTGAAAGATGTCTCGTATCCTAAATGCCAAAAACTTATTCGCACCCTTGACATCCGTGTGAGAAAAATTGTGCTCGTAAGCTATTACGAAAGCAAGTCACATATTAACTTTGTCAAGCTTTTTGTATTAAATTCCAGAGTATTGGAGTCACTGAGGCTTGAGTTAGCAGTCACGAATGTTAGCGATGAGTGGATTGCAAGACAGCATAAGCGGCTCCATATTGAAAAGAGGGCTTCCAGGGGTGCACAGATCACTTTTGTATCCCCTAAAATGATGATGTATCCACGTGATGAACATCTAGGTGCTGAGGAAGTACATGATCTGACAACCGACCCTTTTCAAAGGTTTCGTCAGTAGCTCTAATGGCATTTGTTTTTCAAGCTGGATGAATATTCAGTGAGATTTATCTTGCAGTGTGTTGATATATATATATATATTATTATCTCCTTTCCTTAGCCACTGGTTTGTCAATCCATGATTGTGTACTATATTTTGTTTTGAACAGAGAAAGGCCCTTTTTATGTTAATTGAAAGTTTCCCAACTATTTGTTATTGTAATTATTGCTGTTAATGTGTATCCCATCAAATAATATATTGTAGTTCCTCACAAAAATAACACATCATCTTTGGTAACATGAGGGTCATGCCAATATTATGTCAAAGAAAATCTGAAAATCTTGTTCTATGCACGACAACAACCAAGTTGACAACTATTGAACTTGCTGAATTTCTATAAACGTTTCAGGTATTTCATTTGCTATATGTATATATTTATTAATAAATGCTATCCCTATCCGCTTATTTTCTACATTATCCTTTGACTATCTCTGCCTAACTCGTAATTAACCTCAGTTGTAAATGGAGTGCATGGATCTTGTACGCCGAAACAAAGGTCCCAGTCAGTTTTGTTTAGTTCAGAATGAAATTCAACGAGGGTTTCTTAAACTTGTTCAACATTCTTAAATAGGTCCATGTCCTCAAAAACCATATTTTAGGTGGTGGAACATCGGTTTTGCACACGTGCCTGGCAGTGCTGGCACCATGTCTCCTCTGCAGGGCCCTCAGTTATGACCGTCGTCCACGTGTTCACAGTCTGCCACTCGTACCGCCCCTGCACATCTAGGTGGCGCCTGTGCTCCGAGAAGTCCTCTGGCCTGACGCCATTCATCTCCTTGAATTGCTTGACAACCACGGCGAGGCCCTTGTGCAGCATCGCTTTATACCACGACCCCAAAGTTTGCGCTGCCTAGCACCTCTCGGCCGTGATGCCCGAAGCAGGTCCTTGGTCTAGAACCAGGTTCGGCCCTCCTGGAAGAACACCATCCGCCCATGCACGTCGTGACGCGGGTGCGCATGCATACTAGCTCCACCCAATTTTTTTCCCTCTCCGGTTCCTAGTCTTGGCTTCGTCACCATGGCCGTCGCCTATCTGAACAGTGATCACTGGTTTTGCTTTTTCTACATGTTCATCGCAACTTGGCAAGGGGAGCACCAAGCAAGCTGGGTGTGTGTGTCATGACGGCTATCTCGGGCCATTTGTGCGCTGCTCAACTTGCTCGTCGTATAGCGAGGATCAGGCGCAGCATGGTCGGTGCCGTCCTGGTGGCTCGTCAACATGGCGCAGTTCATGTACCTCGTCGGCTGGTTCTTACTGGGGGCAGGACAACGTTCTGCACAAAGCGATCGCCAGCCTCGATGGGATCGAATATATATGACGTTATCTTTGTTGAATTCACTAATCGCTGCATCGAATATATATACGACTACAGTGCTCATTCTGGTGGGATGTGTGTGAAGAACCCAGAGATTGAAGTTGTTGTGATTTCCATATTGATCAGTGGCTCAGTGCTATTTGTGTCAGGTGTTCTGTATTACAAAAGAACACGTTATAGCAGGCGTGCTGTGTGTGCCCTTCAAAAATGCTGATTCAATAATTCCTTTTTTATAAAATAACAGCATGATTATTCAATAATTCTTTTTTCTTTGTGTTTCGTTCCACGCCAGTGTTCCCGTGTCCAACAAGCTTGGCGCCAACCGTCAATAATTCAAGATCCGAATAATAAGCTCAGGTTAAGTGAAAGGGCCTCGATCTATTCTAGTGGTTAGAGCACCTGAGTAGCACCCAGTAGAGCTGGGTTTGACTCCCCGTGGGCGCGTCAAAAAATAAGCTTAGGTTAGGTTGCGGCACCGGTGCTCATCCATGGCGCCACAGACCAAGTCTGGACAAGCAGCACGAGCGCAGCGCACCAGACGTCATGTCGTATGACGTGCCGAAGATGCTGCACATGATGTTGATACTTCAGAGCAGCACCCTGGAGGTAAGGACGGAGTGGAGGATGACGGGTGCGAGATCCAGAGACCGACAACTTGGCCATGGTGGATGCGGGGCATGGCTACGACATCGCCCTAGCATTCTGGCACGTGTGCGGTTCGTGTGGTGCGGGAGAAGATATGCATGGACATGACATGGCGCCAGTACTCATTGTTGGTGTGTGTACCCATGGTCGGCCAAAGAGGATGGGTGCACGAGCACATCGTGTGACGTGGCTGGGTAGGAGAAGGTCGACACGAAGCTGCAGCCGAACACAGGGAGACGCTATGCCGCACGATAGGATGAGGTAAGGGCGGAGTGGAGGATGACGGTGCGAGATCTAGAGACCGACAACTTGCCCATCATGGATGCGGGGCATGGCTACGGCATCGCCCTAGCATTCTGGCACATGTGAGGTTCGTGTGGTGCGGGAGAAGATATGCGTGGACATGACATGTCGCCAATATTCATTGTTGGCCCGTGGTCGGCCAAAAAGGACAGGTGCACGAGCACCTCGTGCGACGTGGCTGGGTAGGAGAAGGTCGACACGAAGCTGCAGCCGAACACAGGGAGACGCTATGCCGCACGATTAGATTGGGTCGAGGTGACCATGTATACGCCCGTGCTGGCCCACGCCAACAGAGCCACCGAGATGGTAGCCAGGAAGAGTAGGATGGCAAGAAGCACACCCAACATTCACAAGGAAGCCGTGGAGGTCGTCGCTATGGGACCGGCATACGGCCAAAACAGAAGACAGATGCCACGATGTTATATCGCATCACACCAGCAAAAGTGGCAGATACGTGGGGGGTTCACCGTTTTAAATGGCAATTGTGTAGATTTCCATCTAAAAGTGACAAATGGAGAGACACCCGTCTCTAAGGATGGAAATAAGTTAAATATCCCACCCCCATATTCCATCCCTTCCACCTTTTCCCCACTCTCAAAATGGAGTTGGGTGCTAGCAGTGGCAGCGGCTAGAGCGAAGCCAACCGCACGATGTTGTGGGCAAGGACCAGCTCAGCACGCTCCCCGATGAGGCCTTCATCGTCATCTTTCTCAACCTCAGCACCCATGACACTATGCGGACCAGCTTCCTCTCCCACCGCGGCGCCGTATCTTGGCCATCCTCCCGGGGCTCACCTTGCACACACACACACACACACACACACACACACACACACACTGACACAATACGCGCACACACATACATACACGCACGCGCGTCGTGCGCGCGCGCACACACATTCCTTCATGCAAACTAAGACTACAAACATGCATACGCTTTTAATGACAAGATTAAACTCTAACTTCCACAACTCATTAGCTCACGGACCTCGGTAACACATTGTCACCTCGATGTGGTGCCCATGCCTTCAAACACTCACGGTCTGTGACACCCTTGGGCTGGAGAAGCTCGTCATAATAAGCTCGATGAGTCAACTGAAGATGGAGCTTGATCCAGATACTCACTAGCCAAATGGAGCTCAATGTTGTGCGGACCTCAAGGAGTTGATTGTGGTATACTTCTTCCCACTTCACGGCGCAGCCCGGTGAATTGGTTTTGTTTCCACTATAGCGTTGAGGACACATGGTTTTTACCATAACCATAGTGTGGCCTTTTTGTGATGAGCGATTGTCAACATGCCAACACAACGGCGTGTGTGTGTTCTTACTAACCATGACATGTGGTTTCATGTCAAACAATGGTGTCTCTTGGTTTGTGTGTGCAGGTGTCGAGCTCGGAGACGGTGGTCGATAGTTGGTGAAGATCAAGCAGGGTGTGCCGTGATGACACACTGGGTGCGGTAAAGGGCGGATGTGAGGCTTGGATCAAGGGACCTGAGAACCGTGCAGCTAGCCGTGGTGGCTGACACTTGGGACATCGACAAGCGCAAGTGTACACGGCGGGGAATGTGTATGGGCTATGCTACTCCGGACGGTTTGGTAGTTTTCTGAAAACCATCAGCGGCGGAATTCCCGGTTTTGCGCCTCAAAACCTAGGCGGAGGTCCCGATGCGGACGGACGGAACAAGGCTACTAGTGAGAAGGTGCGGTGGCGTCGGATCAAGTGAAGCTTGAGTTGGACCCTTATGCCCCTGGCTAAGTGGTTTGGCTCCTTGTGTATCCAAGGGCAAAAGAGAATGTGTAATAGAGCCCATAAATAAGGATGAGGGGTTCCCTTCCCCTTCACCTCTTGCATTTCCATTATTCCTTTGGGTTTTTCCCTTCCTCTAGTTTCTTGGTGAGAGAAAGGTCTGCAAATCTTCGATTTGTACTCGAACGAAAGTGTGTGGCAAGCGGATCGCCGAGTATCCATTGTTTCCTCCGGGCTTAATCAGTTGTTCTTGTTCTTGAGATGGATTTTTCCCTTTTCTCGAGTTTCTTTTCCCCCCTCTATTTCTCGGTGTGATTTCTTCATATTGAGACCGTTTGAGGTCGTTCTTTTTGTGTTGGATCGATCTATGACATGAGAGTGATGATACCACCAAAGGAAAACTATCGATTCCTCGAGATCGAAGATCCACGTGATTTGGTCTCCGGGTGTGCAAGAACGCTTTTCTCCACCCCGTTCTTCATTTCTCCCTCTCCCCACCGAATTGGGCTATGATCTCTTAGAGTTCCCCTGTGTAAGGAACAAGTGTTCCAAATTTCGTGGCACGGGTTCCGATTTGAGAGAGATCGGGACGAATCAAGTTCGTGGCGATTTTCAGGTGATCTGTTTTCTGGGATCGCGGACGGTCCAGCCCTCACGTCGGGACAGTCCGGACGTCAGGGTCGTCTCGGTCAGATTCTAAGTTTTTCGAGTGGTTTTTAACTTTTGACTTTCGGACTGTCCACGCTCATTTCCTGGACTATCCGCAGTAGAGTTTTTTGTTCGTCTCCAGATTCTGGACAGAACAGTGTGTTTTTCGACTTTTGACCCTCGGACTGTCGGGGGGTAATGTAGCAGTTTTACTGTAGCAGTCGGACTGTCTGGGTTCCTGTGGTGGACTGTCCGATACTGTAGCAGTTTCACTGTTTGTTCCGTAACTTGCCCGTTCGAACTCCGATTTGATTTCCGTTTGTTCCGCTTCTTTTTGTGGTGATCCGTTGTGTTCCTTGAGAACATCCACCCTCTCAATAGGGTTGTGATCACCATGGTTTTGTGTATCGCATCTTGGGGTTGATTGTTGGGCCTAGGACCTAAAAGTTTCAAAAGAAATTTTGAGGCTCCCATTCACAACCCCCCCCCCCCCCCTCTGGTCGCCTATTGCGGTCCTTCAAGCGCCTAAGCTGGTGTTGCTCGATTAGAGAGACACGATTAGTCAAAGCTATATTTAGCTCAATCAGTAGCCTGATCTCCGCTCAATTGGAAGCTTCTTACTCTTTGCGTATAGAGATAGTGCAGGTCCTTCATTTCATCAAAAATCTTATGCTGACGTGAGCTATGCACAGATGAGTTCACTTCATCTAATATTTGTTGAAATCATTATATATATGCCAAACATGATAATATATAACATTGACGCTAAAACTAATGCTGGCCTATGCGTTGTTGCACAATATAGTAACGTTGGCATGCGAAAGACTGGAAATTTGTACTAATTGGATGAGTGGAATGTGTGACACACAAATTTTTGTGAGTGTGGCACACATAAGATCGTTTATTAGTTGATACCATCATGTTAATATGCTATGTTATGTCAGGAACCATTAACATGTCCATCATGTTGCAGTTGTGAACATTGATCAAATCAGGAAACTGAGGACTTTTTGTTGGTTCCCTCGAAGAAATCAAAAACTCAAAAGTTGGGACAATCTTGTGAGGTTGGTTTTGTGGAACAACTACTCGAAGTGTTGTTTTCGTCACAACCTGTAAGATTTTTAGGATATGAGTGTGGTTTTGTCGAACAACCGCTCCGATTTGCACCATTTCCCGCACGCACATGTGATTTCCCACGCAGCTACGTTTCGTGCACTCACACTGGGGGGGGGGGGGGGCATGCCAACCGGATGACTCACCCCACCCACGTGGCCCGACCGCACGTGTGCACAGCATAAACACGAAGTTATTACTTTTGTGAAGCAGCGGCTCAGTTGGGGAACACCATGAAAAGACGACAATTACTTTCGACGACTCGATTTCTGGAACTGTGGCCAATGAGTTGTGTTTGTTGATACGAAGCTTCTCTAAGCCAGAAATACACTTGGAAATTCAAAACGATCTGGAGTTCTGGACATGATCAAGGCGATGATATTTGCAGCAGCGAAGACTAAGGCACTGGGTTATCACTTCATCTTTGTAGTTTTCCTCTTTTCTATGTTTAGTACGACTGCAGTGGTTGATATCATCAATAGTCTATGGCTTTTCCCAGTGACTACTTAATTGCGCAATTGTAGATGCCTTTACTGAAGATCATCACACATCAGACCTTTTTGGATCATCAATCCAATGACTGTAATTATACATTTTGAAGCCAATGGGCACTGGGTTATCACTTCATCTTCGCTGTTTTCCTCTTTGCTAATGTTTATTAGTATGGACTGCAGTGGTTGAGATCATCAAAATGCTACAGAATTTCACAGTGACTCAGTAATTGCACATTTGGATGCCTTAGATGGTCTTTCACAAGCTGTGACAATTTTTAAACGATCCATTTTCAATCCTCCTCAACACCTAAAACTCATTGTTCGGTAAATCTAATTTGATTGTTGCTGTAGCAAATTTTCCCAGTCCCAACCGTAAAGTTTTGTTAGTATTCCGGTACTACAACTCAATAATTCTGAAACTGAAATGTGTTTGATCGAGTGGCAGAATTGCAATGGACCGAAAAACAGATTGGGCCGAAAAAAAAACTTATTGGGCCAGAAACATGTTCAGATGGCGCTGTGGCAACTAGTAGCAATGTATACATGGCACCGCCTGGTCGTTCGTGATCATCGCCTCCCACCCCGGTGCCGCGATTTCCCTGATCCCCAAACCCAGGACGCGGCGCCGCCATGGGGGTCTTCACCCTCACCGACCGGATCAGCAGCCTCCCTGACGATGTCCTCGGCGACATCGTGTCTCTCCTCCCCACTAAAGACGGCGCCTGCACTCAGGTCCTGTCCTCCAGGTGGCGCCACATATGGCGCTCCGCTCCTCTCAACTTCGATCTCGACATGGTTACCAGTGCCGGCCACATCTCCGACATCCTCTCTACGCACCATGGCCCTGGCCGCCGCTTCGTCATGCCTCGCCAATACAAGGAGTATTACTATCCCACCACGGAGACCATGATGGCTGCAGACCGAAGTATTACTATCCCACCACTGCGACCCTGGATGCCTGGCTCCGGTCTCCTGCCCTCGACAACCTCCAGCAGCTCGAGCTGCACCAGACCACTCCGCTGCCGGCATCGGTACACCGCTTCTCGTCCACCCTTCGTGTTGCTAGCTTCAATGGCTGCCACTTCCTGGATGGAAACAATGCTGGTAGCGCGCTGTGTGCTTGCCGGTTCTTCAGCAGATGACCCTTTGGAATGTTAGCATCTCAGAGAGCTCAATGCATGCCTTACTCGCTGGCTGCCCTATCCTGGAAAGCTTGCTAATTGGTGAGTTCGTCCACCACCCTCGACTGCAAATCACATCCCGTAGCCTCAAAAGCATTGGTGTGCATTTTTCTCGGAGCGATTACAAATCAGCCCTACTCATTGAGGATGCTCCGTGTCTAGAAAGACTTCTATATTTTGGAGGAATGCAGCTGGACATCTCAGTAATCTCTGCGCCAAGATTGGTTATTTGGGGAGACCTATTTCACGGTCGTTATTACGGATATCGGTATGATCAAACTTTTTTTCAGGTACAGGCACCACTCAGTTTCACCAGCCTTAGCTTCATGAGGGATCCAAGTCCCTCCAGTTAATCATATTTTGATTGTATGTTTAATATAACTCAGGGATCAACTGTTGCTAGCATGACAGCTGTGTTACCTAGTGTGATGGTTTTATCTTTATCTGATGTGAGACTTTGTTTGGATGCGGCTATTAATTTAGTGAAGTGCTTTCCCCACTTGGAGAGGTTGTACATCAAGGTGACTCACTGTACTAAATTATGCATGCATCAGCATTTCTGGTCAATGTTTATTATACATATCCATGATCGCTTTTAATCCCTAGGTTGACCATTGATATAATTTGTTATGTGCACTTTGCTTTTGCAGGCACAAAATGTTTGGTTGAATGATGTCTCATATCGTAAATGCCAAAAACTTATTGCCACCCTTGACATTCGTGTGAGGAAAATTGTGTTGGTAAACTACGAAGGAAGCAAATCACATATTAACTTTGTCAAGCTTTTTGTATCAAATTCCATAGTGTTGGAGTCAATGAGGCTTGAGTCAGTGGCCAAGAATGTTAGCGACATGTGGATTGCAACACAGCATAAGCGGCTCCATATTGAAAAGAGGGCTTCGAGGGGAGCACATATAACTTTTGTACCCCGTAAAATAATGGTTGATCCACCTGATGACCTTCTAGGTGCTGGGAAAATACATGATCTATCAACGGACCCTTTTCAAAGTTTGCATTAGTAAGTCTAATGATATTCAGCTTTTAAGATAGACGAATATTCCATGAGATTTATCTTGCAGTGTGCTAATATGTATTTCTCCGTTGCTTATTATACACTGAACTGATGAATATTGGTATTCTATTCCTTTTTGAAACAGAGAAAGGCTCTTGAAATGTCAATGGTTATTTCCAACCTATTTTGATTATTGTTGTATTATATATCAAATCAAATAACTTATTCTGGTTTCCTCACAAAAATAAAGCATGCCCATGACCATGTTGACCACTATCAAACTTGGTGAATTTCTATAAACAGACATTTGATTTCTTTATTTCTATATGTATATAATTATTAATAATAGCTATCCCACTTATTTTCTACATTCTCCTTTGACCATCTCTCCTGAACTCATAATTAACTTCATTTGTAAATGGATGTATTGGTCTTATATGCCCCTGAAGACTTAGGTACCAGGCACTTTTGTTTAGTTCTGAGTGAAATCACCAGGTGTCCTTAAACTAGTCCCACATTTTTAAATAGGTAATGTACTCCTAAAAGCTTATTTTTAGATCCCTAAGAAACTTACAAAATGTGTCACCAAAGGTCCAAAACTGGTTTTGGAACCTCGGTTTTGCACATGTGGCTGCCACCATGCCTCTTCTGCAAGGCCCTATTGATGACCGCCGTTCACATGCTCACTGTCCCCCACTCGCGCAGCCCCTACCTGTACAGTTTTTTGGTGCATGTGCTCCGATAAGTCCTCCGGTCTGATGTTGTTCATGTCCTTCGAATCGCTTGACCACCACGGCAAGGCCCTCGCAGAGCATCGCCTTATACCACGACCCAGAGGCCAAAGTTGGTGCTGCTCGGCACCTCCACCACGATGCCCGGAGAAGGGTCCTCGCTCTCAAACCAGGTGCGGCCCTCCTAGCTAGAAAAACACCAGCCGCCCGAGGCCCATGCTCATCGTGGCACAGGTGCATACTGCCTCCACCCAATTTTTTTTCACTACCAGTTCCTGCTCTTGGCATCGTCACCACAGTCGTCGCCTATCTGATCAGTGATCACTGGTATTGCTTTCTCTGCCAGTTCGCTTGACATGGGACGCATCCTGGGTGCCGGGCAGCACTCCTGGACCATCTTCCTTGCCACCTCCCTTGTCCAGCTACCCTTCTACATCTTTTTTTTGCAACAAACTACCCTTCTACATCTTGTACACCTGTGTCAGACCAGTACGCTAAGTTGTTCGCGTACGCACCGTCAACTTTCCCCATCTAGAAATTCTACCAAGCGCGGAGCAGGGTGTGGGTCATGACGGCCATCTCGGGCACCTTGCTGGCCTTGCACGTGCTGCTCAACTGGCTCGGTGCTGCCATGGTGGGGGCGACATCTCTCCTGCATCGACTCGGCTGTCATGTCATAGTTCCTATCGTATATATATACACGCCATCTTCTTTCTTGAGAGTTTTCTACTCGCTGCGTCGAATGTATATATATACGGCAGCGCTCATTCCGATGGGACGCGAGAAGAACCCAGAGATTGAAGTTGATGCGATTTCCATGCATCTATGGTCACAGGCTCAGTGCCATTTGTTTCGGTATCATCAAATGTATCTTCTAACAACAATTGTCTCTGCATTTACAATGAATACGTTGGCAGGCCTGTTGTGTGCCCCGTAAAACGTGATGATTCAATAACTCCTTTTTCAATTTAATAACACCACGATTCAATAATTCTTTGTGACACATACGTAACTTTTTCTTTCTCTTTCAATCTGGTCAGGTGTTGTTTGGATGTTGTAGGATTCATTCAATCCACACGCGTTGGAGTGGACTGATTTGTGCAGCTTATCCGATTACATCCAAACAGACCTTAGTGTTAACATGTCGAACGAGCTGCGCCGATCATCATCATCCAAGAGCCGAATAATAAGCTCAGCCGCTCAGGTCAGGTTGTAATGCTAGTGCTCATCGATGGAACCACGGATATGAAGTCTAGATGCATGGCATGACAGTGGCGCACCAGATGTGATGTCATATTGTTGGAACCGAACTCCGGCGAGGAGCTCGGCACGGCGCGGCACCTGCCGGTGGTGACCGCGGCGACCTAACCTGAAGACGGCGAGAGCTCGGGAACGAGAGAGAGAGAACACAAGATGATTCACACTGCGAATGGCGCAGCGCGCTTGATGCATTGCATTGAGCCTTTGAAGGCCTTGATCCGCATCCCCCGCCACACCTGGGCGCTGCACGGTGCGCCGTGATTTCCGGTCGCCCGTGCGACATGCACGGCGTGCCAGCCATGGCGGGGAGGTGCCTAAAGACGCGGTCCTAGCGTGCACGTGTGCAATCACCGTGCACCTAAGATTCTACGCGGTTACAAATTGTTCACAACTGAAGAATGAACCTATTACATGCATCTAAATTAAGTAAAGATAACTTGCCACAACTCAGCAACATAACTTGCCACGAAGCTGCAACATAACTTGCCACGATTAGGAACGCTGGCAGCAACATTTCACCCCCTTAATCGTGAGCAACAGCACTGACACCTAGCTTGTAGCGCATCTCCACGAATTTGATCCTGCCGAGAGGCTTCGTCGAATGTACGCAATTGCTGTCAGTGCCAATGTGTTCAACTTCTGCAACTCCATTGCTGACACACTCCCTGATGAAATGGTAGCGTGTATCGATGTGTTTGCTCCTTTCATGATAGACAGGATTCTTGCTAAGCTCTATAGCCGACTTGCTATCCATGAGCAGCTTGAACTTCTGCAATTTTTCCCCTGTCAGATCTGCAATGAGTCTGGTCAACCAAACACCTTGGCAAGCTGCTGAAGCTGCAGCAATGTACTCGGCTTCACAACTTGATAATGACACAACTCTTTGCTTCTGTGATGTCCATGTCACCACATTGCCATTCAGAAAGAAAACAACACCTGAGGTGCTCTTCCTCTTCTCCAAATCACCGGCATGATCACTGTCAGAATATCCCAACAGTTTCAAGTTTGTGAATGAGTTTGCTGCAACCATATTCAGTGGTGCCTGCCAAATATCTCACAATTCTCTTGACAGCAGCCCAATGCTCAGTTGTTGGACACTCCATGAACCTGCTTACCATACCAACAGAATAGGATATGTCTGGCCTGGTGTTCACTAGGTATCTTAAACTCCCAACTAAGCTTCTGAATTTAGTCACATCTCTTGCTAAATCAGGTCTCCCAGGGACAAGTTTACAGTTTTGTTCCATTGGGGTATCAACTGAATTACAACCTGTCATGCCACACTGATCTATGATTCTTGCTGCATATGCCTTTTGACACAGAGTGATCTCTCCTGGTTTTTGTTTGACTTCCATACCCAAGTAGTAACTGAGTAGACCCAAGTCACTCATACTGAAAGTTCTGCACATCTGCTTCTTGAATTCATCAATGTGCTTGATGTTTGGCCCACAGATGATGAGATCATCTACATACACTCCCAGCAGCAACAGTGAATCACCATTGCCTCTTTTATAGACAGCATGTTCCTCCTCACTCCTGCAGAACCCCAGCCTGACTAGTTCTTGGTCCAGCTTAGCATTCCAGGCTCTAGGTGCCTGTTTCAGACCGTACAGAGCCTTCTGCAACTTCAGTACTTTCCCTGGATACCTTGGATTCTCAAAACCTGGAGGTTGTTTGACATAAACTTCTTCCTGCAACTCACCATTGAGAAAAGCTGATTTCACATCCATATGGTGCACTTCCCATTTCCCACTGGCAGCTAGTGCTAGAATCAGCCTGACAGTTTCCAGCCTAGCAACAGGAGCAAACACCTCCTCATAATCCACTCCATACTTCTGGGCATATCCTTTTGCAACAAGTCTTGCCTTGTGCTTGACAATGTTTCCCTCAGGATCCCTTTTCACCTTGTAAACCCACTTCAAACCTATTGCCTTGTGACCTTTAGGCAGATTGGTATACTGCCAAGTGTTATTTTCTTCAATTGACCTCAACTCAGAATTCATTGCTCTGACCCAGCAATCCTCTTCCAGAGCATCTTCAACACCACTTGGTTCATCAGCTGCTAACAAGCAGATTCCACTATACTCATAATCTTGCATTTCATCGGTGTTGTCAAGAATGTCGGTCGAGTTCGAACCTCGGTGGACCACCAAAAGTATCTTGAGAATCTTGTCGGGTGGAGTTGCATAAATCACATTTGGTCCAACCATGGATCTGGAGTATTTTGTTGTTGTGGTGAGTCATTGTGACCCCCATCATTCCCAAAACCCGAGAATGGCGCAGAATTACCAGCTCAGTTACGCACTGGAGTAGTGGTCGATCAGCAATTTCTTCTATTGTCGGATTTTTGTCGGTCGGTTCATACTCCACAACAAAGGTGTCTGTCACTTGTTGATCTGTGTTGCCCATCCAAATGTTCCAATCCCAAGGCATTTTTTCATCAAAAATAACATCCCTGCTTACCACCAATCTGTTGGTAGAGGGATCAAACAGCCTAAAGCCCTTTGTGCCTGATTCATATCCAATGAAAACCATTCTCTTGGATCTGTCAGACAGTTTACTAATGCCAGGACCAACTTGTTTCACATGTGCCACACAACCAAAAATTTTCAAGTGACTCACCTTGGGCTTCACACCATGCCAAGCTTCAAAAGGAGTGATGTTGTCGAGAGCTTTTGTGGGTGATCTGTTTAATAAATAAACTGCAGTCCTCACTGCTTCTCCCCAGAAAACTGATGGAACTTTCATTGCCTTAAGCAGACACCTGGCCATCTCAACAACTGACTGATTTCTCCTCTCCACTACTCCATTCTGTTGAGGAGTATATGGAGTGGTAGTATAGTGTTTTATTCCTCCCTCACTGCAAAAGACAGAGAACAGATTGGAATTGAATTCTCCTCCCCTATCTGTTCTCATGGCTTTGAGCCTTGCACCAGATTCATTTTCTGCTCTAGTAACAACTTTCTTAAACATCTCTAGAGCTTGATCCTTGCTTTTCAGCATCTCAACCCACATATACCTACTATAATCATCAACTACCAAGTAGGAAATATGAGGCACCCCCTATGCTTTTGGGAGTGATTTGACCACGAGAGATCTGTGTGCACCAACTCTAAACCCCTTTGAGCTCTAAAACTTGACACTTGGGGAAAAGGTTTTCTATGTTGTTTACCAAGAACACATCCATCACATATTCTTTCTAATCTCTTGACCGATGGCAACCCTTCAACCATGCCCTTGGGAACCGAGATCACTCAATGATCTGAAATTAATATGTCCATACCTAGCATGCCAATCCCAAGACACATCTTCGACCGAGCTAGTAAACAAATTGGTGGAACCAACCCAAACTTAGCCAAATACAGCACATGTTACCAACTCTAGGAGCAGAAATCAACAGTGTGCGTTCTTGATCATAAACATATAATCTACCATTTTCTCCCACATACTTAAAGCCCTTTTCCTCCAACTGACCCAAACTAAGAATATTGCTTTTCAATTCAGGTATGTAATAAACTTCAGTAAGAACTTTGTGACCTTTGTTTCGATCTTGCATCACTACTGAGCCCATACCTTTGATCTTCACAGTGGAGCCATCTCCAAATTTAACCGTACCCGAATCTTTGTCGAGCGTGTCGAGTTGACAGTGTGCCTGTCATATGGTTGCTCGCCCCAGTGTCGAGCACCCAGACGCCATTGGGGACATCCACCGGCGTGACCTTCTCCTCCAGCAGATGGACGTACTGTGGTGACCCGTGTGCAACATGACACGTGGCCAACATCAGTGCACCCGCCTGATCGCCGCCGCCGACGGCGACGTTGGCCTCCGGTGGTGCCTGTTCCTTCTTCTTCTCCTTCTTGGGTCGCTTGCAGTCCTGCTCCCAGTGGCCATAGATGCCACAGTTATGGCACCGGCCTTTGCGACGTGGCGTGCCCTCGGAGGTCAATTTGGCCGAGGCGCCGCCATCGGGATCCGCGCCGCCGCCTTGTACTTCGGAGCGCGCCGCTGCGCCGCTCCCCGGGCTTGGACCCGAGACGAAGCGGTGCTTGTGTTTCTCCAAGAAGTCTTCTTCCGCCATCATCAACCGCCCCATCCTATCAGTGATGGGCTTGGTCTTGTCCTCGAACCGCTCCTCCGCGGCGCGCAACCTCCCGATCAGCTCCTCCACCGTCAAGGTCTTGAGGTCGACGAACATCTCCGGTGACACCACCACCTCGCGTGAAGCGAGGTGGCACCACGCGAAGGAATTTCTTCACAACGCGCACGTCGTCGATGTTCTCGCCGAGGTTTTCGGGTTGCCGACGAGGTTGGTGATGCGCATGCCGAAATCATCGATGGATTCGCCTTCCTTGAAGGCGATGTTCTCGAACTCCTTCAGAAGCCTTTGCGCGTTCACCTCCTTGACGCGATCCGCGCCGATCCGCATCGTCTTCACAGCATCCCACGCCTCCTTCACCGTCGTCTTCCTCCCCAACGCGCCACATCTCCTTTGGGACCGAGCGCGGAGAGCGCTCATCGCCTGTCGATCCTGTGCGCGCTTGACGCCGGTACCTGGGTCGATCACCCCCCAGATCTCGAGCGCCTCGTAGTTGCACTGCATCAACATGGCCCACTCGGTGTAGTTGTCAGTGGTTAGCATCGGCCAGAGGAGTGAGCTCTCCTTGACGCCGCCGATGCTGTTTGAGGTCTGGGCGTCGCCCATGGTGGACGGTGGTGGCGTTCGCCGAGGTATGACGAACTTCTTGCGTGCTGGTTCTCTCGGGGGGCTCACACTACCGTCGTAGTGCATGCAACAAGGAGCTGATACCAGATTGTTGGAACCGAACTCCGGCGAGGAGCTCGGCACGGCGCGGCACCTGCCGGTGGTGACCGCGGCGACCTAACCTGAAGACGGCGAGAGCTCGGGAACGAGAGAGAGAGAACACAAGATGATTCACACTGCGAATGGCGCAGCGCGCTTGATGCATTGCATTGAGCCTTTGAAGGCCTTGATCCGCATCCCCCGCCACACTGGGCGCGCACGGTGCGCCGTGATTTCCGGTCGCCCGTGCGACATGCACGGCGTGCCAGCCATGGCGGGGAGGTGCCTAAAGACACGGTCCTAGCGTGCACGTGTGCAATCACCGTGCACCTAAGATTCTACTGTGCGGTTACAAATTGTTCACAACTGAAGAATGAACCTATTACATGCATCTAAATTAAGTAAAGATAACTTGCCACAACTCAGCAACATAACTTGCCACGAAGCTGCAACATAACTTGCCACGATTAGGAACGCTGGCAGCAACACATATTGCATGATCAAGATGTTGTCCATGATGTCGAGACTTGAGAGCGGTACCCTAGAAATGGGGGCGAAGGATGATGGTGAGAGAGACTGAGAGACTGACTGCTTGGTGGCAACAGAGCTGAGCATGGCCTCGGCGCTTGGTGTTCTGGCTCACGTGCGACTCATGCGGTGCGGGGGAGTAGATGTGTGGATGTGATGTGGCAGAGATGATGCCAGTACTCTTCATTGGCACGAGCACCTCGCATGATGTGGTTTAGCAGGAGCAGGACGACAGGACAACAGGCATGTCCCTGACGAGGAACGCCACACTACTAAACAAAACATTGCCGAGATGAGCAGATTCGATTTACCCAGACAGGCATTGCAACCACCTCAGTCCATAGGTCATGGTAAATAGAACCTTTTCGGAGGCGGTAGGATGCCCACCTCAGTAAATCAAATAGAAAAACAAAAAAAACATGTCGATAAATCCGGTGAGCCCATCCACAGAACACCGCCGATGTTGCTCGCCGGAGGACGAGCGCTGTCCGCCGGATCCACCTCCCAGCTACTTGATCCAGCCGCAGCCATCTGATCTGGCTACTTCGGCATTGGATTTGTCGCAAGGAAGTGTGTCGGCCTTGGACCCGAGGTGAGAGAGGGACTACCCACCACTGCCAACTGCTGATGGACCCATGCCCACCACGTCATCGTTGGACCACGGTCCACGCGATGCACCACACGCCACGACAGGGCCACGCCCCCCGTGCCGTACCGCACAGCACCACGCCACCGCACAGCCACCGCACAATGTCATTTTGTATATGTTGTCTGATTCTCAGCAACGTTGTCGTGCTGGCTGACTCGCGTGGTGCATCACATTAGCAAAAGTGGAAAATACATAGGAGGTCCACCGTTTAAAATGGCAATTGCATAGGTTCCCATCTAAAACTAAAAAAATCCAGAGGCAAGGATGGAATAATCCCACCCCTTATTCCATCCCTTCGATATTTTCCCCATTCTCTCGATGGAGTTGGGTGGCGGTGGCGGCGGTGGCGGCGGCGGCGATGCCGTAGGCAAGGACCACCTCAGTGCACTCCACGACGATGCCCTCGTCATCATCCTTCTCAACCTCAGCACCCGCGACGCCGTGGGGACCAGCGTCCTATCCCGCCGCTGGTGCCGTGTCTGGGCCCTCCTCCCGGGGCTCACCTTTGACTCCGACACAAATCCCCACCAGATCGTGTCCATCCTCCAAGCCCATGAGGCAGCTCTTCGGAGCCTCCATGTCCTCTCCAGGGATGCAACCGGCGACTCCGTGGCCACTTGGCTCCCCGTCGCCGCACGCCGCCTCTCAGGGCAGCTCTACTTTCAGAATCTTGAGCCTGAGAGGAACGACCTAGAAGGCGATGGGGCGATTTCCGAGGAAGGCGATGACGATGACGATGACGATGATGATGATGATGATGATGATGATGATGATAACGACGATGACGATGACGACGACGACGACGACGACGACGACGATGAGGTGGAGGTGGAGGAGGAGGCAGCTACTCAAAGGGGTGCCTTTGAGCTTCCCTGCCTAGAGCGTGCCACCACTGTTGTGCTTGACCTAGGATTCCTCGGCCTCTCCATGCCGCCTACCGGTGTCTTCACTCGGCTCCTCGAGGTGCGGCTTTCTTTCGTCTGTATCCAAGGCCCAAGGTTACTCGGCGACGCCGTTTCTTGGCCGCGATGTCCATGCTTGCAAAGGCTCGCCTTCCATGGCATCCGTGGATTGGACAATCTCGCCATCCATTCCAACTCTCTACGGAAAGTGGAGCTCACTAATTTGTGTGACTTGAGGCAGTTCACGATTGAGGCACCGATTCTTGAGGACTTGAAAGTTAAGTTCTGCTTCTATCATAGTCAGGGGGAAGTGGAACCGGTTGTCAGCATAACAGCCCCTCAGCTGAGAACCCTTATGTGGTCAGATTTGTATGATCCAAGTTCTGTCCATCTCGGCAAGATGCAACATCTCAGATTGCTGCAGCCTTTTGCCTTTGTTGTATACGGGAATCACAGTGCAACAGTCAACCCATCATGTTTAAGTCTCCTGCGGCGTTTTAAAGTCATAGAACATCTTACTCTCACATTGTTCTATCCGCAGGTGAATTACTTTCCTCTCATGCATCTCAGTGTGTGCATCCAAATGTTCAATCATAGAAAGTAGTACCAAGGCATCCATGCAATTGACATTTGCACAATATTGTTACGTTAACAAGGAAGATAAAATGAAGCAATTAAGGCATAGCATTTTTTCTTTTGCGTAATTTTATAACCAGGAAACCAGCACACATGTGCTCTGGTATACCATATTTGAGTATTTATTATTACAAAAGGATGCAACCTCACTTCAAGTACCTGCACAAATTGTGGGCATATACAAAGGATTTCTGTTGGTAGAGGACTGGCCATGGAATTTATTCATTTTTTTAAAAGAAAAAATAACAACCGCCACATCCTGCATGGTAACATCAATGGCCACCTTATTAGAACTATTTAAGATGAGATGCCGTTGTCACTTTTGGATTGTCATATATGACCCTTCTTTTCTTTTGTGACTTCCCATGGACACACAGAACATTGATAACGATGAGTACATGATGGAAGATATGGCAATGCTTCCGGCCGACATCAAAATTTTGGACCTGAATATTATTGCAAGTGGACATTGTTTTGGGCCCAGCGCATTTCATGTTCTCAGGATGTGCTCTGGTATAAGAAGATTGATGCTGACGTTTGATGCTGAGGCAAAGGTAAGGCAATCATTTGTTTGTCCAATACTGTTCGTATTTCTTAGTACACGGTTCCCTGAAAAGTTATGGTTCATATATCTCCTAATTGTTAATTATGGTTCATATATCTCCTAATTGTTAGTTAGGGTTCATAAATTACTATGGCTGGTTTTTCTCATTTGTACATATACCTCTTTCCCTTTTTGGGCTATGCAATACAACTGAGTTGCATTCTGTAACACTAATAATGACAACACTGTGCTCTATAGTTTGTGGTTTTGACAGAGTGTTCTGCCATTTAGGTTGTAAAATATCTGTCATTTATTGAATTATTATCTGTCTTCAACCAACATATTTACAAATCCTTTGATCCACGTCCCAAGCTGTGGCGACTCACAGCAGCGCAGTGTGCCTTTGGGAACGTGTAATTGTAAAGGCTGTCTGTTTGGTATTTTTGGATCTGCTTGATCTTCTGGGAGCTTAGTGGCCGTGGGGCACAACTTTTTTTCTTTAATTTTCTCCTGCCAATTTTATTTCTGAAGGCTTGATCTAGACAAATACGAGTTACAAGATATCTGTACCAGTGGCAACTTTGCAAATGACCCTAATTTATACAGGGTTCCATGCTTCCTTTGGATAACTTGAGCCCTATGGTCCACTGAAAATATTCTTGAACTTTATTGACATCATAATCATCTCCGCTATACCATTTTCTCTTATCTCAGAACAGTCCTACTACTGCACTCAGGTGGCTTCAAAGTAATGTTCAAAAGTCTTGTCAAAAAAAAAAAAAGTAATGTTCAAAAGAACACCATTTGCAAATATTGTGTTTCCTTTTATTTGCTTGTGTATTTGGGCACTATGATAATTTTTCAAAAGTCATGTCTGTTTCTTCCATTCAACAACCTCAGTTAAGCTTACAGTAAGGTTTATGTGTTTCCTTTTCCAGGAACAAACTACGTGCCCACAAGGTTGCATTTGCAGTCAGCAACAAAACTGGCGAACTGAGCACCTGTTGTTGAATCGCCTCAAAGAAATACACATCGGTTACTTCACAGGAACTGAACACGAATTTACTTTTGTGAAGCAGTTGTTCGTTTGGGCGACATCATTAGAAAAGGTGACAGTAACTTTTGACAACTCGGATATTGAAAGCGTGGCCATGGAGTTGGGCCAGGTGTTACAAAGCTTCTCTAGGACAGAAATACGCATGGAAATTGTGCGTGTCGGGATATGATTAAAGCGATGTATGAACCCAAAGACTGAGGCGCCAGGTTTACCGTGATGTTTCTGCAGTTTTCCTATTTTTGTTATATACTGCAGTGGTTGAGAACTTGAGATCATCAAAACTCTACAGCACCTGACATGCTGAGGAGTAGAGATCAGTCTTGTACTCTTGTTTGCATCAATCGTCAATCATGTAATTGCACATTCACAAACTTTTTATGAAGAATGGCCAAGATTGTCTTTGACGAGCTATAGAAATTTCTGAAATCTCGTTGTTCGGTTAATCTGAATGGATTGTTGCAGCAGCAAAATTTCCCGAGTCCCTATCCTGGAAAGCTTGCTGATTCGCATGCCCGGCTGCCCACGAGTACAACTCGTATCCCCTAGTCTTAGAAGCATATGTGTAGAATTTTACTTGAGTTCTTCCAAAGCAGCCATAGTCGTCGAGGATGCTCCCTGTCTAGAAAGACTGCTATATTTTGGAGGAATGAAGGTGGACATCTCCGTAATCTCTGCGCCAAGATTGGTTATGTTGGGAGAATGGGAGACCTTGTTCCCCGATTATCTCGGATATGGGTGTGATACAACCTTTTTTCAGGTACAGACACCACTCTCAGTTTTCACCAGCCTTCATGCATGAGGGATCCAAGTCCCTTCACTTGTGTTCCAAAAAAAAAAAAGTCCCTTCACTTGATCTTGTTTTAATTGTATGCTTAATCTAACTCAGGGATCAACTGCTGCTAGCATGACAGCCGTGCTACCTAGTGTCAAGATTTTATCTATGTCGTGTGGAAATTTGTTTGGATGCGGCTATTAATTTAGTGAAGTGCTTTCCCCACTTGGAGAAATTGTACATCAAGGTGACTCACTTTACAATACCAAAGTGCGCATCTACACTTTTGGTCAAGGTGTATTATATATGTCAATGATTTTTCTAATGCTAGGTTGACAACCATTGACATCATTTATATGTCCACTTTGCTTTTGCAGGCAAAATGACCAGTTTGGTTGAAAGATGTGTCGTATCTTAAATGCCAAAACCTTATTCGCACCCTTGACATCCATGTGAGGAAAATTGTGCTGGTAATAAACTATAAAGGAAGCAAGAAACATATTAACTTTGTCAAGCTTTTTGTATCAAATTCCAGAGTGTTGGAGTCATTGAGGCTTGAGTTAGCAGACAAGAATGTTAGCGATGTATGGATTGCAAAACAACATAAGCTGCTCCATATCGAAAAGAGGGCTTCGAGGGGTGCACAAATTGATTTGGTCACCCCTAATACATTGATTTGTTCACCACGTGGCCTTCTAGTTGCTGAGAAAGTACATGATCTGTCAACTGACCCTTTTCATAGGTTTCTTTAGTAGGTCTAATGGCATTTGGTTCTTAAGCTGGATGAATATTCAGTGAGATTTATCTTGCAGTGTGCTGATATGTATTTCACCTTTCCTTTACTTATACAGCGCCACCGTGGCTTGTGAACTGATGATTTGGTGCTATATTCTTTTAAACAGAAAGACTCTTGAAATGTCAATTCTTATTTTCGAACCTAGTTGTTACTGTGCCTCGTCCTCAAGATCCTGCTGCGGCTGCCGCCCATCTTTGGTGACCAGCGTCATCATGTACTGGGGTACACGCAGATGAACACCACGTTCATCCATGAACATGTCCATGCTCTCCGTACCCGTGGAGACCGGGTCGCCGCTCATCTCGGATGCGCACAGACTCCCGCACAAGCTGGAGGCTGAAGCTGCTGGCCTGCGCCCGCCAGGACCTCCATGGGAGACGATAAAAAGAGAGTAAGGTCGCACCAGCGGATTTGAGAAGCAGCTCCTGTTCCTGTGCGATGAGAAACAGTTTTACTGTTATACCCTCCGTCTATATTTAGAAACCAGTTCCGGGTCCATATGTTTTTTTAGTTCCGGCCCACAACTAAGTTCCTCCGGTGTGGTTCCTTTTATTTTTAAACCATCAGATCTAATGAAACGGATGGCTCTTATTTATTCCAAGTATAGTAAAATTTCTCAATTTTATTATGTTTCGTATCTTTAACTATTGAAATACTGATTAAAATAATTTATTTTTTGTAGTATTTCTTTTATAGTTGTCTTTATCCACAGTGTTATATAGCTTTATTTTATATTTCTTCACCCATAAACTATCGATAATAAGCAAATAGATATATGTTATCTTCAAAAATCAGGTAGATATCCGAATTTTGAATCGATATATCTGTTTAACATTAGTATTTGAATTCCGTATTCATGTTCAAATTCGGATTAAAATTAGTAGATGGTGCCGTCTGAATCTGATCCGAATCCATCCTTGGTAGCCCAACAAAACCCACAAATCAGACTCGGACATAAAACATGCTCAAACGTAAAATAGCTGCCCCGCTGACCGTCCGTGATCTTCACCGCGCACGCCGCCGCTAATTCCCGATGCCACCGTTCGCCACACGCCGCGGCGCCATGGGGGTGCTCAGCAGATCCAAGAAGAGGAGACTGGAGGAAGAAGATGAGCCCCTGCCTGACCGGATCAGCAGCCTCCCCGACGACATCCTCGGCGACATCGTCTCACTTCTCCCCACCAAAGACGGCGCCTGCACGCAGGTGCTCTCCTCCCGCTGGCGCCACGTATGGCGCTCCGCTCCTCTCAACCTCGAGCTCCGTCACGACCCAGCCGGCCGCGGCATCTACGCCATCCTCTCCGCGCACCGTGGCCCTGGCCGCCGCTTCGTCTTGCCTCGCCGCTACGTGGAGGTGGATCACCCCACTGTGGCGACCCTGCATGGCTGGCTCTCGTCCCCCGCCCTCGACAACCTCCAGGAGCTCGAGTTCCGGCACGTTTCTGCTCCTCCAATTCCGCTGCCGGCGTCGGTGCACCGCTTCTCATCCACCCTTCGCGTTGCTACCTTCTGTGGCTGCAGCTTCCCGGTCGAGGGGAACAATGCCGGCAGGGCGCTCCGCTTGCCGGTTCTACAGCAGATGACAATTTCCAACGTCGAAATGTTGGAGAGCTCTCTGCGTTCCGTGCTTGCTGCATGCCCTGTCCTGCAGAGCTTGCTGCTAATTGTCAACTACGTCTCCTCTCGACTGCAAATCGTATCCCCTAGCCTTAGAAGCATCGGTCTGCATTCTTCTTGGAGAAGTCACAGTGTTGCCTTGGTCGTCCAGAATGCCCCGTGCCTAGAAAGGCTGCAGTATTATGGAGGAATGCAGGTGGACATCTCGGTAATCTCTGCACCAAGACTGCTTACTTTGGCAAACCTCTTTGACCACAATTGTCCCAGACTTAAGTCCGGTAGAACCTCTTTTCAGGTACAGGCATCACTACTCTCAGTTTCTCCACTATATTCTTGAGGATCCTCCCTTCAGTTAATCATGTTTTAATTATTGTATGCTTGACTCAGGGATCAAACGTTGCTAGAATGACGGCCATGTTACCTAGTGTGAAGGTTTTATCTTTATCTAATGTGAAACTCTGTGTGGACGCGGCTTTTAACTTAGTGAGGTGCTTTCCCCACTTGGAGAGCTTGTACATCAAGGTGAGTGTGCATGCATCTGCATATCTGGTCAATGCAACTTGTGTTATATATATTATCATTTATCAATGATTACAATTTCTTTATATGTTCACTATGCTTTTGTAGGCAAAAGGTGTTTGGATGGAACATTTGTGGTATCATGAAAACCAAAAACTTATTGGCACCAACGACATCCGTATGAGGAAAATTGTGCTGGTAAACTATAAAGAAAGCAAGTCACATATCGACTTTGTCAAGTTCTTTTTATCAAATGCTAGAGTGTTGGAGTCACTGAGGCTTGAGTTAGGAGACGAAAATGCTAGTAACGTGTGGATTGCAAGACAACATAAGCTGCTCGATAGCAAAAACCGGGCCTCGAGAGGTGCACGGGTCACTTTTTTACCCGCTAATAACATATTGATTGGTCAACCTGACCTTCCAAGTGTTGAGCATGTACATGATCTGTCAACTGACCCTTTTCAAAGGTTTCATGACAAGGTCTAGTTACATTTGGTTTTTCAAGCCGGACAAATTTCCAAGGAGATTTAGTTATCTTGCAGTGTGCTACCATTTGTTATCTTTTTCTTAAATACTATGGTTTGTCAACTGATGAGACCATTGAAATGTGCTAGATATCGATCTTAAAGGAAAAATGTCGAGATCCACTATATTTTGTTTAAAGTTGAAGCCTCTTTTCATGAGCTGGAAATCTTTAAGATCCAAATATAGGCTAAGTTCAGTGATTCTACGGCCATGCTTCCTAGCTGCTCCCATTTTACATCCGTAAGCAATATTTAGGACCTGCATAAATGCAATGCAAGGCAAGGTTTTTTTTACCAACCGGTCGCCCAAAACCGACGTCCTCCGGTTCTGGTTTATCGGAGCGGTTTACCGGTAACCGGCCGGAAACCGGACGATTTTGAATTTGAATTCAAAGTCCGCAGTGGTTCGGTCGGCGGCCGGTATACCGAGCGGTTTGGTCCGGTAACCGCTCGGTTTGAGCGGTTTACCGCTCGGTTTGAGCGGTTTTTTCAAAATTTAAATTTAATTTTTTAAAAAAATGCTAAAAGAATTTGTGGACAACCATGTGTTGCAACACTTGTTATCCAACGGTTTATTCTACATCAAGAGCCGTTGCACATCTACCAAGAAAGTGGTCATCATTTGTGGACAAGTTTCAAACATAGGGAGCATCTTCAAAGATAATGAACGGTCTTATATAAGTGGAGTTGCAACACATGGTTGCTAGATTGATTTTTTGCGGATAAATGTCATCCATAATTGTGGATGTGCAAAATTTGACATGTTTGTACAGAGTCGGCAGTGTCCCAGGTCAAGACAGAGGCTCCGGAGACTTGTCAGTTTAACAACTTATCTATGGTTTGTGTTTTCATCTAGTTACAGTTATGAATTGTACGGTACGAAAACAGCAATATGCTAGCATATCTTCGAAGAAAAATGTTAAGATCCTTTTATAGTGTTATATGCATATGGAAGTCGAGCTGTAACCTTCTTTCCATAAGATGAAAGTGTGTAACCGATTCAGTGACTGGCCCTGTTTGATGTATATGAAAGTCAATCAGTTTTGTTTTGGCTAACTTATTCAGTGACGTCCTGTTTGATGCTGCCATTTTACCTCTGTACAAACAAAACCATCGTGTTTTATAACACAACAAACATTTCGCACAAGCTGCAAAAGTGCAACATTTTGACCTGTTTTGTACACAGATAAAAGAGTGGCCCTTTGGTATATTTGGCCAAAAATAAATAATTAATGATACAACAAAAATATTACTTTACATGGGGGAGCAGTAAATGCAACATAGAGCTACGCCTAATTCCTGTCGGCTGAATATTGGGAACTTTCAGTTTTACATTACATAAACCTAGTCCTAATTCTATGCTACACAAAAAATGACATGAACAATTTCTGAAGACAATTTACATCTGTGCTTGTGCTCTCGAGGATCTTTCGTGCAAAGCATGGCAAACTGTACAATTCATATGGTTATGTAAGCTTACTGCAAAAATGGTTAGAAGTTAAGGTCAGAAGCTGCATCCTGTAGGTGAAACACCATGGAAGCTCCATCACAGGGTTAACAAACCCAGCTCCTCTGGATTGCAGTGCTCCATGAGCAGTCACAATTAATGTTGCAAGGTCACACAGATGATCTAATAAAGCTGCTCAGGATTCTGCAAGGCACATTGAGACTGAACTGTATCTCATAGAAATGGCACTCTACATGGCATGCAGCATCCACGGTCAGAACAAAACTTCCTTCCCATTAGGCCTTGGCAATGGACTAGGCTGAGGGTTTGCGGTTGTAAACTGCATGGTGTTCACAAAATTTGCTGTGGAACTAGGATTGACAAAACCTAATGGCCGAGGTGAAAAGTTAGGAGTAGCTTCCTGGATTGTCAGTGGAGACAATCGAGATGTTGATTCAGAAGACCTAGCAGCTCTGCTTGGTTCACTGGTAACAAAAAGAATAGAATATATTTCTGTCAAGATATAGTGACGAAAAACTAACAATTCTTTTAACCAAGACAACACAATGATAATTTAATCAAAACTACTCACACATTGGTATTTTTTCCTTTCATATTTGTGTCACTCTTCGCAGTCTTGTCTCTTGAACTGTAAGTGGTATCCTGTAATACATCAGTAGCATCATATGTATGTCATTCTCAGGTATCTTTTAATCCTCATTGATCATGTCAGAAAAAGAGACTTACATTGACTTTAATCGCTGCAAATGAATGTATGGAACCATGTTTGTTATAGTGACTTGAATTGCGGATGAATGGATGGTCCAACAGCTCGCTTGCAGTTGGCCTCTCTGCAGGAGTCCTCTTGAAACAGCACTGTAGAAATTCTTTGCCTTCATTGGACAAATTTTCTGGAATTGGTGGGTCCTTATGTAACACCTTAAACATCGCAGCTGGCTGCAGGACGGAAAGAGTAACAAGGGAACATTAAAATCAATGTGCGATGTAAATACCAAGAATACTGGTGACAAATAAGACTAGCATGTAAGGTACTCCCCTCCGTCCCAATAAAGGCATAACCACCTCTGGTTTCAAAGACCAAGAAACGCATTTAATTATCTCTCAGCACTACTGTACTGATGTACATGTCTAGAGAGGGCACGCCTTATACTTTGGCACAAAAATAAAAAGTAGTTACGCCTTATATATTGGGATGGAGGGAGGAGTAGAGAGAGAGAGAGGTGAAGAGTTGATCAATGACACTAGCAACATGTGCTTGTCTCGTCTTTCTATGTCTTTATGTAATCTAGAGACCCTACTTTTTCTATGACACAATGGTCAGGCTAGCTATAGCTGTTTTCCTCAGGTATGAGAACGGAAACTTTATCACAGCCAACCTTTCTTGTATAGAACGGTGGGTGTTATTGACATGATAGTTTCACAATTCTTGTGGCTTTGAGTAATCAGATGGCCTATATCATGTAAATATATATAGGACTATTAGCATGACAGGTATGTATGTAAGACTCAAATACTGCTTCGGTGCTTCCAGAAGCACCAATAATTTTGGTTGGTCAAGAATCCCTAGATCACTATGGGGCAAATTGTAAGCCTGTAACATAGGGAGCACAGATTGCACGACTGAAGGATATCACAGGGAAAGTGCTATATTTTAAGTGATCTTAAGCACACTAGGAAAATTTGAGCCATGCCTATATGCTAGAATTTATTGCAAAATATAAGCATGTTTCAAGTTATTACCCCTTCAAGATCACTCCAAGGAGGCTTTCCATCGAACATCTCTATGATGGTGCAGCCAAGACTCCATATATCAACAGCGAGATCATAGCCTACATCTTTCATTAGTGTAGCTTGAACCATCTGAAGAATGCAAAGTTTTATCAATAGCTGCACAACTAAATTTCTAGTCACAAGCATGTTACTAACTTAAAAATAAACACATGAAGCAGCAATATACAGAAATAGGCTCATTTGACAAGCCAAATTGACTTTCTACTAATGGCTAACTAATTCAATTAAAAGAACAGCCACCCAAGTTGTGAACTAGAGAATGAGCTGCTGTTGTTTTATTTTGTGTGTCTCACACAATTGGTTGCCTAACTAACTTCCCAGTTGTGAGTTGAAATATCAAATAATATTTATTTTGATTACAAATGTATTTTGTCCGGATCGGGCGTCAACATAATGGCCAAGGTAACTTATGAATATCTATATGGTACTATGACAAAGTTAAGAGAGCTCCATAGCCCATCAACATAATATATGTTCTTATTCCTTTGCACACACTGACTTTAAGCAGCCCATGCAACAGGCTCTGGAGTCTCACTGTACTTTGCAGTTTCAGTAAGTACAAAACTTATGAGCTCCCAATGGTTTTTTTTTTCTTTTCAGGATCTTGCCTCAGCATGTTTCTCGAGCTCACACTGTAATTTACAACCCATGCTGAAAACAGTGTAATGTTAGATAAGAATCATAGTATTGTGTTATGCAACATAACAACTTTGTACGGATGAAAGTTCTTTTTTTTATGTGCGTTGGGTTTGCTGGGGGTTGGGGGGGGGGGGGTGGTCCCATGTTGTACATACAAAAATAAATTGATACTTAGTATCTTAAAATACCTCTGGGGCCATCCAGTATGGCGTACCCTTCAGTGAAAGATTAGGGGCTGCAGTACTTAACTGGTAAAAGGAGAAAATGATGTCAATGGTGCCACATGAAAAATGTTACTGAACTCCATATGATTCTATACTCACATGCTTGGCCATTCCAAAGTCAGCCAATTTGACTACACCCTGAACATCAACTAGCAGATTTGCTCCTTTGATATCCCTGCAAGTGTATATTTTCATTGCCTTTTACATAAATGACACAAAGTGAAAGCAGATGCATTAGTATATAGCAATCAAAAACCATTCTGAGAGGTGCACTCCATGTTACTCTATTGAAAACTTGAGTTTGAGGTTGGCTCAGCTTTGATACACAAGCTATGCCCTCCACCGTCTCATATATTCGCCTAGGTGAGCTAAGGCATTGAATAAGGTGGCTTGAGTTTTATTTCTCCTCATGGTTGTCAACAAAGTTCCTATTTTTATGTACTTTCAGGAGGTCTTTTTTTTTTTAAAAAAAAAAAGTGACCATAGCTTCTTCATCTCCAATCCTATATGTTCAAATGCCCAGAGAAATGACAAGGTATCATGATAAGGGATGGCCAATATAACCAACACTCCAATAGTGATGCATTTGGATCTCAGATGCAATAACCAATTCGCATACCAAAGTCTAGTAAACCAACATAAGAAAGAACATAGCGACATGAACTAAAAGAGGCAAATAGCATGGAGATCTATGTGGGAAAAGTTATACAAGTATTTGTTGGAATGTTTCTCCTAAAAGTTTTATATGGAGAAATCTAAAATTGCGGAAGTTTACTAGAAGCTCCTAAGCAAGACAGAACTAGGAATCAAGCCACAAGTCAAGATACCAGTTGACCTGGCACAAAAAAAATTGCATTTGAACAATGAAAGGGATTTGCATACCTATGCATAATCTTTTGGCCATGCAAAAATGCTAGGCCCCTTAGAATATGGCGGGTGAAGTTGCGAATAACTGATTCTGTCATTGCTCCATAATGTTGTTTGACATACTTATTAATTGAACCCGGGTGAACATATTCCAGGTAAATGTAAAAACGATCTTCAATCTGCAAGACTCCCCAAAGATTACATGATGAACTAAAACGGAGTTGCTTAACTCATATTCATGTCAGGAACTTACAATGTCACTGCCATAATACTGTACTATGTTTTCATGCTTAAATTGGCTTAGGAACTTTACTTCCTGAAATATATGAAAGTATGTCAGTGCAGGCTATTACAGAACTTGCATATATTTCCTAGTTGTCTAGATATAAAAGATAGGCAGGTCTCCTACGTGTTTGGGAAAAAAAAAGTTACTCAGATATGACATACAAATGCTGCAAGTAAAACAGCCAGAAGTCTTGGCACAAAGAAAAACGCTCAATAAAAAAACTAAGTAGAAAATTATTCAGGTAGGGAAAGAAAACATATAAATAATAAATATTTCTCATTCCTGCAAACAAAAAGCTCGTGTGTTCTGTAAGATATACTGTCAAATGTAACAACCTGCTCTAACTGCTTCAAGGACTCAGCAGATTTAGCATCATCAGGAATTATGTTAACTTCTTTCATTGCACAGAGAGCTCCAGTGTGCCTGCAAATAAATGGTTGCAAAACAATCTTCAGAATTCAAAATGACGTGGTAGTATCAATGATATACCAAATACACTCCCATACCTATTGGTAGCTTCATACACACAACCAAATGTGCCGCTACCTAGAAGTTTTCCTTTTTGCCATTGACCAGCCACCGATGGCATTTCGACTTTTGGAGCAGACTGAGTGGTGAAACCTGATGGCATTTCAACCTTTGGAGCAGACTGAGTAGTGAAACCTGTTTGCATTGGACTTGAAGCACCAGGAGGGAGCGGTAATGGGTGAAAGCTGACACTCCCATTTCCTTCAATGCGTGAAATATTGTTATCTGGGTACAATCTAGAGTGCATAGGTGATGGAGGGGCACTGGTATTCCTTGGCATACGAATAGGACTTCTCAATGCACTAGAGAAAGAAGATCGGTCTGGAACCCCTGCATATTTTTCAGGAGAGGATGAAATTCCCATAAAATCTGTCAACTGGATAGATGGAGCGGACCACACAAGGGGTCCTTGAGCAGGTGCCATAGTAGATGAGAAGTCAGCATTGCTAAATCTTCGAGGGCTGCACACAGGACTTGAAAAGCCACTGCTCGGAGCACTTTTAGCAGGAATGTTCAACCGAAAGTTAATAATTTCTGGTGAACTCTTATCCTGGAACTTTTCACGGAATGCATTCCTGTGGTGACTAAAGGTAGCCCGTTTTCCATTTGGTAATAATTCAGTGTGCTCAGGAAACTTCTGTGCAATCTGGCCTGTCACCCTATAGCCACAAAACATTTAAGGATCAGGAAATAGCTCAAAAGAAATTAAAAGATTGCTTTAGCTGGGTTCAATTATATATAAAAAAAAGTTATCCATTTTGAGTAAAAAAACTGCAGATTATAATGGAAAGGAAAAGGACTAGTCAAGAAAAGGGTTATCAGGTGATGCAACTTTAGTTTTCCTGAGTCAAGTGTCTCTATGCACTGGTGAGCTAAATTAAATTATAGAAAACTAAACACAATCATAAATGGTCATTAGTACAGTAGTACCCAAAAAAAACACAAACAAAAGTTTTGCCTTAAGTGAACGATGATGGATCTGTCAAACTCCTTTTTTCTTACAATTCCAGATTGCACGATCTGGCTTGACACCGTTATGGTCACATATCCATCTTGTCATTTGCATGTAAAAAAAAATTGCTCGTTCCAACATAAACCTTTCTTGATTTTATGATTCACCATGAATCCATAATGACAGTAATCTAGTGCATAATGCGCTTATACCATAAGAAGTCATGAATGATGAAAAGTCCCATAATTAACCCAAAGCACCTAACCTATCCTACATGTCTATATCACCACGAAAACCATGTCCAGTTTATGTAGTCTACAAATTATGATAGGACTTTGCCCCTTTTTCGTTGACTTCTGTCCAGGACAGGTGAACTGTAGGGCCATAGCAGTAGATGTCCGTTTTGAGCAATTGTCAAGTGCTAGCAATCCTATCGAAAATTCAGTTGAAGCAAACATTCTAGTACAGAGAAGTTGCAATCCCTTGCGTTCTCACATTTCACATCTCAATAACAAATGCTAAGGATCCCCGCATAACCATAAACACTTTTCAAGTACTAGATGAAAGTAACATCTCAACCGATTTTTGGAACTACAGAATCGTACAGTGCCAATTGCAAACTGATTGCAAATGTGGCACTTCCCCTACCCATGTGAATATATTCCTCCCCACATGACAGTAATCTTGTGCATAATGCACTTTTGCTATAAAAGTTCATGAATGACGAAAAGGTCCCATAGTTAACTCAATCCACCTAACTTATCCTACATGTTCATATCACCACGAAAACTCTGTCCGATGTCCAATTTATGTAAGGTATGAAATGTGATAGGACTTTGCCCCTTTTTCATTGACTTCTGTCCAGGACAGATGAACTGTAGGGCAATAGCAGTAGATATCTCTTTTGAGCAATTGTCAAATTTCAGTTGAAACAAACATTCTAGTACAGAGACAGTCCCAATCCCCTCTGTTCCTACATTTCCATATCTCAATAAATGCTAATGATCCCCAAATAACCATAAGCGCCTTTCTACTATTAGCTGAAAGTAACATCTCAACTGATTGTTGGAACTACGGGATCGTACCACAATGCTAATTGCAAATTGATTGCAAAAAATGTAGCACTTCCCGTACACGCGTGAGTAGAATCTACGGGCAATCAAATCGAACCGTGCTACACATCCAGACATCCATCCATGAGACTGAATTGAATTCAGATGATATTGGGCGAAAGAAGGAATTTTTTGGAAGAAGAAATCAGCGCACCTGGGCGCGAGCGTCGGCCTGTCGCCCCACCCATCGGCGGCGCCGAGCGGGTCGGGCGGCCGGGGCGAGGGCAGCGGCAGCGGGTGCAGGACGGGCGAGGACGCGGACCTGGGCGGCGGCGCGGCGCCGCCCTCCCTGGCGCTGGCGGACCTGGAGATGGGGGTCCCGACGGGAACCCCGACGGCCTCGGAGCGGCCCCCCCACTGCTGCGGCGGCGGCGGCGGAGAGACGGAGGACGACGACGACCCGTCGTCGGAGCCGTCGGACCCCCCCTCGTCGCCGTCGTCGTCGCCGTCGACGCCGAGGCCCCCGAGCTCGACGTCGACGGCGCCGTCGACGCCGCGCGCGTGCCGCAGCTTCCGCTGCCGCGTGAGCTGCTTGGGCGGCGGCGGCGCGAGGAGGGCGTGGCCGTGGTGGCCGCCGGGCAGCACGCGCGAGGTGGAGGCGCGCGCGGGGGAGGACGGCGTGGAGGCGGACGACGACGGGAGCACCGACGAGCGGTGGAACGCCGACTTGGAGCGCTTCCACCACGACGGCATCGTCGGAGGGGGAGGAGGAGGAGGAGGAGGGGGAGGAAGGGCAAGAAACGAAACCCTAGCTAGCCAGCGTGCGCGTAGGGTTAATGGCGTTGGAGGAGGAGGAGGCGGGGCCGCGAGGGCGGGCGGTGGACGGCGACGGCGACGGCGACGGCCGCGGCCACGGCGACGACGACGACGACCTCCTCCATTCTGGGGGTCGGGGTGGTGGAGGCTTTTTTTATTTTTTATTTTTTTATTGGTTTTTTTTTGTCGTTTTGTGTGGGAGGCGGTCGTTGGTTCCGCGGGGGGCGTCAGGGTGGCCCACATGTCAGGCGGGGTGAGGTCGTCGCTGACGGGGCAACAGCCGGAATCTAGTAACGAGTCAAACACACAATCATCATCGCATTTCGTTTCATTCTTGGTCTTTAAAAAGGTTCGAAGTACGTTCGTTCTTCGGAGCGTTCACACGACGTCGTCTTCACCTTGTTTTGAACTTTTCAACTTTTGTGTCCACACCATCAATTGGTAGAAGACCCGCAATTTTTTTCTCTAATTTACAAAATATCTATCTAAGTGAATTTACATATTTGTTGATAAGGGACATGCTATACATCAGATTTCCTGAAATGTATTGCTTTTGTTCAGGCAATAGGCAGCAACCATTGATTTCACGTTGTTGTGCTCTCATGGTGCACAGATCTTCGAGCAACATCAATGCTGACACATAGGAAATGTGTGTGCATGAAGATGGAGTTCAGCGACAATGTAATTGAAAAAGTACATCAGAAACAAAACCACATAGCCAAGTGCACCAAGAACATGAGATTTACACTTCTGGTTAGGCCTTTGCAAATGTCACAAACTGTTTCCTTAACCTTCCAATTTTAGTTGTCATGACGATAGACAAATTAGGTTTTCAGTGCAATTGGCTACAAAACTATGCTCTTAAACAGGGAAATACCATATCAGTAGACCTTTGGTGGGGCCTAAAATGGAACGATTTAATTGCCAAAGTTGCATTCATGCACCTTGATGAAGAAAAGAGATAGATAATAACAGTTGGAGCCTTTCCAGCAAAGCACTTGTGATGTACAAAGCAACTAGTAAAGCAAACATCTCTGCCTTCAAATAAATCTTTGCGTAAGTTAAAATTTCCTCTAAATATGAAGATCTTTGGATAAAATGGGTCCTTCTACCAAAAATCATCTTCTAAAACAAAAACTAGAGGTGTGACGATAAATGTTGCTTTCGTAACAACAAAGACACCACCTAAGACACTTATTTTCTACTAATTGTCATGTAACAAGATTTGTTTGGAGAACTATTCAAATCACTTTTGTTTACAACTGGCAAATAATATAGCAGATATCCGTATAGAGCCTAGATGCAGAAACTTCATGTCTGTGTGAGCGCAAATTGGCTATAGAACAATAGAAATGACGTGTTTCATTATTTTAACAAATAAAAATGTTTCTATTCGATCTGCAAATCTAAACGGTCCTTTAGTATGTCTGTTTGTGTTTTGTGAGCTTGATTTTCAAAACCAAAGATTGTTTTTATGTTAAGAATAATTACCTGCACCAGAAATCATAATAATATAATTTATTTTTCTAAATAATAGTGGTTACCTGTATATGCATACAGTACTTTCCTCTCGAAAAACAGTGTACGGCAGCTGTGACTTTTTCCTGAAAGACAAGACTTTGACTTTTTGACTGAATGTTATTTGGACTTCAGTTCGGATATACGTAGTACATTCTTGTCGGCCTGTATGCCATGACGTCGTGAGTGTGACGAAGTTCATGGCAATTGTTGGCACTTGGCAGTTGGCAGTCACGCAGTGACATTCATTCTAATAACGTCACATTCAAACAAACTTGATGTAAAGATAAGCTCAGATCGATAAGCTATCCACCGAGATATTTCTTTTCCTTTTGATAAAGACCACAATATATGAAAACTGAAAAACATGGCACAAAGACTCGACTAAATCGTAGCTGGCTAAGAAGAGTCAACACGGTCAATTAATGCAACTTGCACAATGGTGTGCTTGAAGGAAGAGAATAGGTCAAAATAGAAACCAAGATTCCACAAATGCACACATATGATGTTTTGCGACGTATTAGAGCAACTCCAACACTACCCTATATGCACTTGGCAAATCCTAATTTTTGGCAAAACATAGAAAAAGCTCCTCCAACACTACCCTAAAACCACTTGGCAAAATAGAAACATTGGCAAAAAGAGGGGGAACTGGCGCATCTTTGCGCGCGTGGGGAGCGCTTGGCATCGGTGCCTCCCCGCGCCGACATGTGGGCCCCCATGCCTCCCCGCCGCGATGCCGGACCTCCCGTGCGACGGTGACGGCGCGTGCATGGTGTGCCGCGCGGCCTCGCCACCGGAGGTCAACCCGTCGCGCCGCTCCACCGCGCCATGCCCTAGCACTCCCCGTGCCTCTCCAAGCCGCCGCTCGCCGACGCCGCCACCGGAGCTGCCCCGACCGCTCCCCCCGCCGCCGACTCTTCCCCTCCACTGGGGCGCCCAAGTCCGCTCCCTCGGGGTCGGGGCCCCCGCCAACTCCCTCGTCGCCGCAATCCGCGCCATCGAGGCCGACCACACCCACGCCGACAAGGATGATGACGACGATGATGATGCGACGGCTGACGATGCGCTCGAGATGTTCGGCAAGAACTTCAACTGCGTCTTCTGCATGAAGGGTCCCGCGCCGGCCGTCGCCCCGCGCCGCCGCCCGGCGCCGCCGCCGGGGAAGGAGGAGGTCGGGCCGAGCTGCTGCGTGGAAGAGTCGGGCCGAGCTGTTGCGTGGAAGAAGGTAAGGTTGCAATTTTTGCGCAAAAGCCCCTCTGATTTTCCAAGAATCACAAGATAGCCCAAATTTGCCAAGTCCAAATAGCTAACTGTTGGAGAAGCTTCTTTTTTTTACTTGGCAAATGGGTTCAACACTTGGCAAAATTATAGATTTGCCAAGTGAAGTTTAGGGTAGTGTTGGAGTTGCTCTTAAAAAACTAAAATGACTTATAATTTAGAACAGAGGAAGCATCTAATTCTATTTCTTTTCAATGTTTCACCATAGACATCACTATGTGCTCTGGTTCATGCAGTAGTGCGTAGTACCATACTCCCTCTAGTCAACAAAATATGATGTTTTCAATGGTTCGGAAGCAGCTAGCCGATTTGTTTTGTGCAGTATTTTCAAATATGAACGTTGCTATAAATTATTAATCAGAGGTAGTCGTAGTTCATAGGAGTATTATTGGGGAACTAGTAGTATATAGGCAGGAACGGAGCAAACCTGGGGTAGGGGAGGGGGCTTGAGCCCCCCTATTGCTCTCGGGCACGTGGACCTCCCGTGAAACCCTCTTAAAATTTCACATATTTATATGCATAAATAAATTATTGACTGGCATACTAAACAAAATTACCTCAATACGAGAAAGATACTATTCTCAAGGCTTCCTTCAGCCAAAACTATGCATATTGTGTTGTCTATTATTGTAGCAAACACTAGTATAAACCTACTTGAAGTTTTTTTTTTTTATTATAAGGGCGTCCGTAATGGCTAGTTATTTGAGTATCTAGATGTGATGTGGCAAGCAAAAAGTAGGAGAGAGAATGCTCATTAGGTACAAACAAATAGCTTTTCTATTTCATATGGTCCAAGAATATATGAGAGGAGCATGTGGACACAGTTGTATAAAATAGTCTTTTTTCTTGTCTCTCGCCTCCACGTGAGCTGATTATGTAGCTAGTAATAGCTATTACCATTACGGACGCCTTAAAAGGTTATAGTAGAGCTAAGCCATGATAGCATTTTTGTTCAACCACTCCTATTTTTTTCTCGCTTCGTCTTTCAGTGTAGGCCCTTTTTTGTAGTACGTTCTTCCTCAATCTCTTGTATCGTTATGGTAAAACAATTTTAAATTTAATGAGCTTTAGAAAACATTAATAATATTTGTATCTCCAAATAATTTCATTACAAACATAGATTCAACGATCTATCTAATAATACTAATTATGCATCATTAACACTAATTTTTATATGTTTAATTAGTATGTTTAATTTCTTGGGAGTTAGAATGGTAGTTAAAAAGAGACAAGTGGAATATTAGAAGCAATAACCACCTAGTGATATATTCTTATTCGAGCTAGGGGCAAAACAAGGCTATGTTCGGCAGAGATTCTATATTGTCTGGTAAAATTGGTACGAGCTCTGCCAAAGGCTGTGTTTGGTAGAGCTTCCATGTTGTCCGCTAAATTCGGTAGGAGCACTACCAAACATTTTTTCGGAGAGAGCAAATCTGTGTTCATTCTATACGGATCATAAGAAGAAAAACTCTATAGAGAGTTGCTACATTTTAGGTGACTAAATTTTCAGGCAACAAATTTAGAAAATGAACTAGTGTATAACAAAAAAGGATAATACGTCATAAGAAGAAAAAGTATATAGTTAGGTAGTGACAAAATTACATGCAAAAAGAGAAAAAAAAAACAGGCATGAGAAAAGCAAAAAAAGAAAAGGAATCCTCCTCTTCCTTGAGTTTGGCATCTGGGCCCAACAGAAGAGTACCTCCGCTTCACTTTGGACGGGCCGGGCAATGGGCCAGTGGGCTCGAGCGCCTGAGCTCTCTCTTCGTTTGGATCCTAAATTGGGCTGGGCCGCAAGAGGGCCGTGTAGCTGATGTCGGCAGACTCCTCTCGGATAAGGAAGGAAGCGATACCCGTTAGACGACGCTCCCTCCGCTCGGGGACAAACAAATTTGCGGCGCGAGGTGGCCAGCGCCAGCCCCCGCCGGATCCGGGAACCCGGCGACGGCGACGCCTCCGCGGAGGGGGAAGCCAAGCCCGGGAGCGCGGACGGGAGGAGGAGATCCGGCGGCTGCCTGGCTGCCTGGCTCGCCGGCGCGGCTTGCGGCGGTAACCGGCTGCCGTACAGCTGCACTGGAGCTGAGGAGCGGCGGGGAAGCAGGAGCAGCCAGCCCCAGCAGTGAGCCGCCGGCAGGCAAGCAGCGAGGTAAGGTCGTTCACTAAGCTCACTTCTTTCTAGCTTGTTTTGCTATCTTGCATTGCAGCAGCCTTCCGCACTGGTAGCCGTGGTAGGAAGCTAGGAATGTAGGATTTTTTTTTGACAGCCTGGAAATGTAGGATTGTGGTGGCGCATCGGTACCACATTGCACGTTGCTGTGAGAAACTAGGAGCGCACATTGTGGTAGGAATGCAAGCAGATCTGTAAAGTTCTCAAGCAATTAGTATTTTGTGAAGGTGTTTTCTTCTTCAGTGTGAGTGTGGATGAACATTGTATAATGGGGACTTTTGTGGCTGTTATATTAGGAAGCATAAGCCCATCATCGAGAATACTACTATTCTTGTCTTATTTCAACTATCCTAAGTTTATGATCTTTTCTGGAGGCAAGCAGCGAGGTAGTAGTTTCACTAATCTCACTTCTCTGTAGCTTGTTTTGGTAGCTTGCATTGCAGCAGCCTTGCGCACTGGCAGCCGTGGTAGGAAGCTAGGAATGCAGGATTTTTTTTTTTTTTTTTTTTTTTTTTGACAAGTTAGAAATGTAGGATTGTAGTGGCGCATTGGTACCACATTGCACGTTGCTGTGAGAAACTAGGAGCGCACATTGTGGTAGGAATGCAGATTTGTAAAGTTCGCAAGCAATGAGTATTTTGTAAAGATGTTTTCTTCGGTGTGAATGAAGATGATATAATGGGGACTTTTGTGGCTGTTATATTAGGAAGCATAAGCCCAACATCGAGAATACTACCATTCTTGTCTTATTTGAACTATCGACTGCAAGTTTATGAGCTTTTTGCAGGCAAATTTGTATTTATTTCATTGTGGATTTGAGGTGTTTGTAAGACAAGCTTGTATACTTGTATTCTAAGTTAACAATTTACATTTGAGATATATATAAAAAAAAATTGATTGAACTATTGAACCACCCTAGCTTCAAATAATATATAAACGCCACTGACCTGATGCCTCCATTCCTTACATGGTTTGCTCCAGAGCCATGTGATCGACTACCAAAGAATGTGCTTCTCGCTGACCATTGAAACACAGAGCTTCATGTCTGCCCAGTACTAGCAACAAACGAGCCTGCCAGTAAGATTCTACTTGTTTTGGTAGCTTGCAGTCCTGAGCCATCATAGGAAGATAGGATTGTTGTGGCACATTGGTAGTGCATTGCACATTGTTGTGAGAAACTAGGAATGCACATCAGTAGCTGGTGGTAGGAATGTAAATTTGCATGTAACTAGTAATTTGTAATGACGTTTTCTTCATTGTGAATGAAGATGGTATAATGGAGACTTTTAAGGCTGTTAGAAACATAAGCCCAACATCAATCAAAAGAAAAAGAATAGTAGTCTTATTTGAACTATATTAAGTGTCAGATTTTCTGGAGGCAAATTTTATACCTAACTATTTGTGGATTTGAAGATGTTTGTAACACCATCTTCTGTTCTTGTATTGTAAGTTGACAATTTACATTTGATATATATAAAAAAAATCCACTTATTGAACCACCCTTGCTTTAAATTCCCCTTGCTTTAAATCCTATATAAACGCCACTGACCTGATGCCTCCATTCCTTCCATGGTTTGCTCCAGAGCCATGCATGTGACCCCCTACCAAAGAATATCCTGGCAAGGTGCTTCTTGCTGACCATCGAAACACAGAGCTTCATGTCTGCCCAGTCCAAGGTGGTTGCACTTGGTGCACTGATCTTCTTCCTTCTTGTCTCGTATGGCTCATGCACTATCGTCAACTTTAATGCCTCCCACATCACCGCAGACCCCTACTGGGTGGCTGCCAGGGCCACTTGGTATGGTGCGCCAAACGGCGCTGGCCCTGATGACAACGGTATGTACATGAATGTTGGTGCATGGTGCCATATTGTGTATGGCGTGCATTGTTGTTGGATGATCTGTAAGCTTTTGTGCATGCAGGTGGCGCTTGTGGGTTCAAGAATGTGAACCTGCCTCCTTTCTCGGCCATGACATCGTGCGGCAACCAGCCCCTGTTCAAGGATGGCAAGGGCTGTGGTTCGTGCTACCAGGTACATTACATTACATTATTTGGTCGTACATTACTTGGTCATAGATATTATTTCTAGGATATCAAGAAGTTGGTTTGTGCTGTGGGCTGTCCTCATGAAAATGGAAACAGAAACAGACTGACAGAAAACTAGATGTCTAACTCCTTTCATTTGTTGCTGACCACCTCTTTTCAGATACGATGCGTCAACCACCGCGCGTGCTCTGGCAACCCGGAGACGGTGATGATCACTGACATGAACTACTACCCAGTTGCCAAGTACCACTTTGACCTCAGCGGCACGGCGTTTGGTGCCATGGCACAGCCTGGCCGCAACGACGAGCTCCGCCATGCCGGCATCATCGACATCCAGTTCAGGAGGTCCGTAACATGCACTGCTCGTTCGTTTCTTTCATAGAACCACATGGCAAGCAATCTGAAGGCCCTACACTACAACAGAATCATACTTCCACTTCACGTACAATTTGGTGTTTTTGTATGCCTACTATGGACAAGCAAGCCTACTAGTCCAAATGAAAGAAGCATAACATGGCAGCATGTTCCTGTAGGGTGCCCTGCATCTACCCCGTGGGGCAGACGGTGACCTTTCACATCGAGCACGGCTCAAACCCCAACTACCTAGCAGTGCTCGTCGAGTTCGAAGACGGCGACGGCGACGTGGTCCAGGTGGACATGATGGAGGCCAACTCTGGGTGGTGGGTGCCGATGCGCGAGTCGTGGGGATCCATCTGGAGGATGGACTCCAGGCGCCGGCTGCAGGGCCCCTTCTCGCTGCGCATCACCAATGAGTCTGGTCAGAAGCTGGTGGCGTACCAGGTCATCCCCGCCGACTGGGCGCCCAACAACTACTACCGCTCCAACATCCAGTACGAGGCGTTTGGGTCTGCTGCTGGTGCTGTGCAGCCTAATGTTGGCACTGGCTCTGCTGTTGGACTGGTCATTAGCTCTGCTGCTGGATTGCGCACCGAAATTACCGGCATCATTGGCTTTATCTGCTGTTTGGTATTGAATCATATATTTGCATGGGATTGAGGTGCCTTATTAGTTTTAAGTAGCAGTAGCACTTGAAAGGTGACATCCTACGCTGTGGTGTTGGCGGGGTTGTGTGTCTTCAGAGATTTGATTTGACGACTGGGATGTCTGATGTAGGTGGTATTGTATTGTATCATTAGCACTTGTTGGAACTTTGGAACCTGGAAACAGCTTGTGCAGCCCACGGTGCACCGGCCGGAAAGAAATGTGGATGGTTTGAGATATTTTCGGCTGTTGAGTACACATTTTGACTCTGGTGTTGCGTAGAGATAATTCAAAATAAAAGGTTCTTTTTTTTGTTTTGTCTCAAGGACAATTCATGTTCTCAGTGTCATTAGCTGCCAAATCGAAGATCAGAGATTGGAGAGGAAGTAGCAGCAGAGCAGGGGAGAACCAATGGAACAGAGAGGAGAGATAGACGAAGGGAATTCAGTCTAGCATTCTGTTCATCGATGCCCGGCACGCAGGCTGGGCCAACCAATAATGCAATAGCTACTTCTCTTAGCGGCGAGTCGCTGTCGACTGCAAATTGCAAAGAGGAACGAATCTTGCGTGTTTGGTATGGTCCCTGCTGGATCTCCTCCGTCTCCGGCCTGCCATTGTCGGTCCTTGTGAAGCTCTCCTCCAGTGCCACGTGAAGTGGGGCCCGCCCGTCCTCACCTCGATCGCTCGCTCCTTGGATTCCGTCCCCACCCGACCGGTGCATTGCGATGCAATACGATGCGACCAGGGAAGAAGACGATGAAGAGAACATGGTTGACGCTTAGACGAGCTGCAGTGGGGGACGGCAAACGCTTCGCAAACGCGTTTGCAGTTCCTCAACCGCTGCAGCGACGAACTGCAAACGTTCCTCAGCGCTTGCGTTCGGGGCCTCGTCCGCTGCGTATTGCGTTCGTACGGCGCGAACGCAAAGACGCTGCGGGGCCCAGAGGAGAGAGAAGGAAGAGAGGGAGGGAGCAGGGACGGAGCGACGCCGGGTCTGGAGGCCGCCGCCGGGGCTCGCGCCACCAGCCGCTGCTGGCTGCTCGCCGTTGGTCTGCCCGCCGCCGGAGAGCTCGCGCCGTCGAAGAAGAAATAGGAAGCAGGAGACGACGAGGAGGAGGAAGCAGGAAGGCGGCGCCCCTTCTCCTCCTCCGGCTCGCCGCTACCAAATCCGGCGCCCCTCCTCCGCCGGTGGGGCTCGGCGAGGCAAGAGCTCGCCCTCTGCGCGCGCCATGCCCGCCCGCGGATGGGGATGGGGACGCCCGCCCCCTGGCCGCCGAGGAGCTCCATCTCCGTCGCCATCTCCGCCACTGGAGGAGGGCCGCCCGCGCGCGGCCGAGATGGAGAAGGAGGGGCCGCCGGAGCGACCTCGCCCGGTGCTCCGGTCCGTCCATGGCGCCGAAGGACGAGGAGCAGAGGAGGGAAACCGCCGCCGCCCGGTGCTCGCGATGGACGCCGCCGCCGCCACTCGTCCGCTCGCCATGGTGCCCGGGATGCGCCGCCGCCGTGCCACCTCGCCCGCGGAGGAAGAGGCCCGCGCCGCCTGGAGGTCCGCCTGGAGGTGACGAGCAGTGGTGGTGGTGGTGACGAGTGGTGGTGGTGGTGGTGGAGCGAGGTGGTGTCGGGCGGGGCCAATCCCGGGTGGAGGCGGCGGAGACGGAGCCCGGGCGGGGAAAGAGAGAGAAGGGAGGATGGGGAAAGAGAGAGAAGGGGATTTGATTAAAAAAATCTGACAACCGGGCCCACAGTGGTATAGAGGAGGATATTGAGTATGGATGGATGCGGGAGAATTGAGTTTAGAGGAGAGAATTTTTTGACCGACGGGATGAAATATTCCTTATAGAGGAGAAAAATAGAGTTCGATGAGTGCGGGTAGCCTTAAGCTACCTAAAATGGTGACCGGATAGATTTTGTCTGCCGTGACTCGGACGTCAGCGTCCGTGCCTCGCTTGTCACCGGGGATTGCATGCTTATTTGGTAGGGGCAGGGGCAGGGGCAGGGGCAGGATTACAAGATCCCAAATTCCCAATCGTGGGTAGGATCGGATCCGTCCATCCATCTACAACTACAACGTGAAAAATGCACTGCTTGCCGGCCAGTGCCATCTACAAACGTATATATCACAGAAAAGAAAGAAAGAAAGAAAGCAAAAGGAATGGGACAAGACAAACAACAAAAACGCCCAAGCGCTATTTGGCGCGCGCGCTGGTTCATCTGCTGGTGCACACATGCCATCTAGAGCATGCACGACTCGTCTTAAGTCTCAGCTTTCCTTTTCTGGTTTATTTTTGTTGTTTCTCTGTCCGGCTGCGTCCGATCCGAGCGAGGAATTTTAAAATAATTGCGCCGCTCCCTTTTCCTCTTCAACGTCGCGACTGTCCGTTTTCCCCTTTTTCTACGACTCATTGCGCCGGCGGATCCTCGCTCACCGCCGTGGCCTGCGTCGGATTCGAGGGCGCCTCCCACCGCTTCGGCCATTGACGTCGACGTAGAGGCTCCGCCGGCCCTCGTCGACACTGGTGCGGTTCCCAGGCAGAGGCCCCCTTCTACGGCTCAAAGCTCCGGGGGATTTTGCTTCGTCGAGGCCGGCGTTAGATTGGAGACGCCCCTGCTTCGTCTGTGTTTTCGTTGGATTTCATCGACGCCGGCGAGGTTCCCAGCGACGTAGTGGTGAAGGTATGTCTAAAGGCGCGTTGCTCAGATTTTGGGAGGATTCGGCCGCAAAATACTTTGATTCGATGTGGAGTTAGTCCCGATTTGAGGCAGATTCGTTTTATCAGGGGAGGCAAATTGATTTTGGGCGGATTCGTCGGCTTTGCCGTCTCGATTTGGGTCAGATTTGGGGATTCGAGCGTGAGGGGTGCTACAGGTTGTGCTGTGACGAATCATCCAGCAGATCCAGTGGCTGCTGCCGCGAGGACATCGTCGTCGTCAGCGAGGACATCGTCGTCGTCAGCGTCGACGGCCTCCATTGTCTGCAACTCCAGGTATGGGGTTTTTCTGCACACAACCCTCCTTCCTGGCTTTGTTTTTTGCAGAAGCGGGATCTCCTACTCCCAATCGCCAGGGGAGAATTCCTGATTTACATTCTGTATATTTGTTGGCCACATGCATCTAGGGATGTATCTGCATCTAGAAGAAGTGTATACTGCCTGCCCTAGTTTTGGGGATTTTTACTTGCTTCATATGGTTCTAAAAATCTTCCCAGGCTCTAGGGATGTATCTGCATCTAGAAGAAGTGTATTACATTTTTGTTTTTTGGTGGGATCTTGAACTATATGTTATCTAGTACTTTGTAAGAATTCCATACAAAAAGGAGGAGCCAAAAAAATGTGTGTGCGTCTATTTTCAGAATGGGGGGGGGTTAGCAGTACTGACTTCTTCAAAATTTAGTCAATGCCCATAGTTTCTGCTAGTGAGTCCATATTGCAAAGTTGTCTGTTAATTAGGATGTTTCTCCCATGGCTAGCTCTTCAAATGCTTTTTCATTACCCATACATATGTGGCTTAGCCTGTGAACTTTTTTTTGGGAAGTTCTGTATGTTACGTAGTAGCTCTTGTTTAGTTGATTAACTGAATTTTGCACGGGTAAGCCTAATTGGACAATATTTCCTAATCATTGTTAATAAAAATATCTTTACTCAAAATCAATGGTCCCTAGAGAAGTTTGAATGAATTGATTCTTGGACGTTATATGTTAATAAAGAGAGGCAATACATATAGCACCAGAAAGACCATCTTTCTTATACATAAATCCATGACATATAAATAAATTCCTTGAGTTTTTTCATCAAAACATTTACCATAAAAGTGCAAATCTAACCTGTCTCATAAAGGTTGATTTTCCTCCCATGTTTGGCCCAGTGATGATCTGAAATCAACTTTCCCCTCTCAGCTATTTAGGGCCATCAAACCATCACTAACTTTCAGTAATTAAGTGCTGCAATTGCAAATATAATATCACAAGAAACTTACCAGAGTGCAATTATTGGGTATAAAGTTAACACCATCTTGTGCCTCTAGACAAGGATGTCTGCTACATAGTAAAATAACATCCCCTTCATTCTGTAATGTGTTCTCAAGATTATAGCCACATTCAAAATTTGTCATTTTAAATTCTTTTTTAGGAAGTGTTTCTTACCGATGCTGTGATGTTTGGCCTAACATAAGGAAATGGGCAACTAGTTGCCAAATTAGCAAAATTTTGTAGAACATCCAACTTTAACAGAACTGCGGCAAAATTTTCAAATACGTACACCTGAAGAATTATCGCAATTTGTACAGAGATAAATAAACTACAAAGCTAAATAGTTATCTTAGTGTACCTCTAAGTAGCTTCATGAAACACTCACTACCTTGCCAACCAATTTATTCAACGATGTGCTTGCACACACTTATTATAGAGTTTCCATATGTAGAATCTCCTTGTGGCATGACCCATCTTCATACAGTTAGTATAGAGTTTTTTCAGCATGACAAAGCTCTGAATATATATATAACTTCCTTTGAAAATATGTGAGAGTTCATAAATAATATATTTGATCTTTGGTTTCACCCCCTGAAACCCTGTAATTGTTACTCAGTACGTAGTATATATGGCATTTGATAATAGTATAGATGCCACTCTTTTGACCCCTTGGTAACTACTACTTTTGAAAATTGGCTACAACTTTTATCTGATTCCCAGAGCAGCAACAGGGATTTGTGAATATATTTGGTCTACCATTTTTTTTTCCTCAGTTGACTTTTCTTTATTCCCATATAGGGGCTAATAGGTGCTAATATGCAGGAACTTTTCCATCTCTTATGAAATGAAACATGAAAGCAAAGCCATGTCAGCAATGAATAAGGTATGTTGGGAGACAACCTATTTTATTGTTGTTTTTAATATCAACATATCCTCTATTAGAATTTGTTGTTGTTTAATAAAATTTTAGTGCACATTCACAAAATAAAAACAATCAAAGAGATAAAGTCATAATATAATAGAAGCAATCAACTCAGCTAGACATCATGGTAATGGCATTGTTTGTTTTACTTTTCAAAATTCAAAAGCCGAACTCCTGTGTTTGCCTATGCGCTTGTGCCTTAAAGCTTATTTTCTTGTATGAATATCATCTTGAAATATATTTTTATTGTCCAATCTCCCCTATAAATTCCTTTTATCATGTCAATTTGAATTAGAACAGTTTGCAAAACAACTGTGCTATTTTTATAGATTTATTTAAGCATATTATTTGTTGCTTCATAGAACCAAACCATTCTAAAAACTTTATAGGTGAAATTCAACATTGTAAGAGAAGGAGCAGCCTAGAAGGTTTGGTTTTAGGTGGCGGGAGATTTACCTGGTGGTGTCCAAGGAGGTGGCTTTGATAGAGGCAGAGGCAAAGTTTCTCAGACTCTAGAGAAGCTACTTAAATCCTATCAAATCAGATGTGCAGAACTAGTGAGTGATGCTACATCCCTTTAGACAATTTATTTTTGATCGATGGGAGTATGGGTCTATTTGTACACAATCATCTATAAAAGAGGCAGGTGCCAACATGTTCTATCTTGGTTGTTCTTCGATTTTTAGTATATTTTCATTGTAAGTTTCAGTAAATTGCTCTGAATCTTTGGTATAAGTTTCTTAAAAATGGCTTCAGAATATATTCAGTATAATGTGTTTGTCAATCTAATTTCAGTATTGGTAAGTCATTAGATTGTAGCTTACTTTCGGTCTCAATAACAATAAAACCCTCATTTTGTAAGTGCTGCAACTTCTGGACTTTTGTTGTTGGTATGTGTGTTACATACATATGCTGATCCCATGTCTATATTTTTCAGTTCAAAACTCTGTTATTAAATTGGACTTCATTGTCAGGCACCATCTTCATCAGTCCAAATTTTGAAACTCATTTTTCTTGGATTCTCAAGTGGCTAGCCTTGCATTAGTCCATTGACTCATTAGGTTAGTCATTGATGGAAATATGGAATGACCCTTTTCTTTTTGTTAATGACATTTTTAGTCTATTCCTACTATCTATCTTCATGTTTCACTGAATGAGCACTAGCCCTCGACTCCATCTATTTGTTAGTAAACTTATGAGCACTAGCCTCGACTCCATCTATTTGTCGTAAACTTTGTTCTTTTGTTTCCTACTCTACCCAAGAATTAATCGAGATAGGCAATGATCAGACAAAAGAATGTTGTGAACTGTAATCTGTCGGAACATCTCGGGTCATAAAGTTTGGAACCTCAATATATAAGTTTTATATCTTAGAGTATAATGTTTAAGCTACTTTAAAGTTCCTAAATTTCAATGACAAATAATTTACTATCCCATGTCAAAACTAGATACAAAGATTTGAAGCTAACGGTACAAAGTTTCTAATGCCACAGTTCAAAGTTTATTAGTTCGAGTTTATAGTTTAAAATCTAGCAACATAAAGTTTATAATTTGATTGCACAAAATTTTAAACATAGCAAAGTACAAAGTTTTTAATATTATAATTCAAAGTTTTGAACCGAACATTATAAAATTTTAAGGTCATAGCTCAAAGCTTATAAATGGTGTGGTGTAAAGTTTTGATCTACCAAAGCACAAAGTTTTTATATATAGTGTGATAGTTCAAAGTTTTGAATCTAGCAATATAAAGTAGCTCATTTCACAGTTCAAAGTTTATAACTTAGGAGTGCAAATTTTTGAAGCTAGCAGTACAATGTTTTGTAATGTCATAATTAAAAGTTCATTAATTCTAAGTGTTGAGTGTTCAATTTGGCATTACCAATTTTATAATTTCTTAGCCAAAGTTTTGTACCTAACAATACAAAGTTTTTAACATGATAATTCAAAGTTTATTAATTATCTGAGTTTTTGCTGAGGATCTGGTTTAATATAATAACCTTGTGCTTTATCAAGTATAGTACTCCCTCCATTCCAAATTATAAGACATTCCAAAAATCTTGGAGAGTCAAAGTTTTTCAACTTTGACCAAATTTATATGAAAAAATAATAATATTTATAATGGCAACTAAGTAAGATTAGATTCTCCATTACTTATATTTTCATTGCATACCTAATTGATGTCACAAGTTATTATAGTTTTTTCTATAACTTTGGTCAAACTTGAAAAATTTTGACTCTCCAAGATTCTTGGAATGACATATAATTTGAAATGGAGGGAGTAATTTATTTTCGAACACCTAAACAGGTTTGTTCCTTTTTATTAACTTTTATTGAGGTGCTTTATTTTAAGATCTTGAACTTCTTTATGATGTACATGGATAGTTTTTCCATATCTAGAAATTGCTTGTGCCATTCCCCAAATTCACACAATTACTACAGAGTTTCTTTTTTTTTGCAGCACAAAGCTCTGAATATATATAACCTCCTTTGAACATATGTGATAGTTTCATATATCACATATGAGTTTTTACTAATTTTTAGGGATACCAGAAACTAATGTTTTAAAGGGGGAGAACTGACAAGGCAAGTTGTTTTTTTGGCGAATTTGGTAGCTACATTTTTCCTAAAGCAGTCTTTGTACTGAAATAATGGAGAATAAGGTATGTCTTAATCACATCTCAGCTTCCCAGCGACCTCCATGCAATTTATGTAATCTTTTTTCATATATCAACAAGTATTATGTGCAAGCATCTAGGCTAAAAATGTTACGAACTTAAGTAAAAAGCTTTTTTTAGAAGTATATGTGGAGAGAAATAGTGATGCCTACATATACTTCTAAAAAAGCTTTTTACTCCAGTCCAAGTCATTTCCTCCACTATATAAGGTTTTTGGTTTCAAAGAAGGATAAGAGCATAAAAGGCTGGTCGGTTTTTAATGTGATAGTTCGAAGTTTTGAACCTAGCAGTACAATTTTTGTAATGTAATAGTTGAAAGTTTATAAATTTCTTAGGTAAAGTTATGAATCTAGAAGTATAAAGTTTAGTGTGGTCGCTCAAAATTTTAAATCTAGCAGTGCAAAGTTTGCAGTGTCAACGTTTAAAGTTTATAAATTCTGAATGTGAAGTTTTGAACTTAGCAATACAAAGTTTGCAATGTGATAGATCAATATATTGAATTTACTAGTACAAAGTTCATTAATTCGGAGCATAAAGTTTTAAACCTGGCAATACAAAGTTTATAATGTCTTAGTTTAAACTTTTTGATTCTAGTAGTTAAAAGTTTGTAAAATCGTAGCTTAAATTTCATAAATTTTGAGCATGAAGTTTTGGAACTCACCGAAAAAAAGAGTATAATATAATAGTTCAAAGTTTTGAACCTTATAGTATAAGGTTTGTAATGTCCTAGTTTAAAGTTTATAATGTGATAATTTCTTTTTCAGGTATTAAGGCAACTATTGAGCACTGAAAATGGAAGCCACATGTGATTTATATTAGCTATTTGTAAGAAAGAATATATAATTATCAATAAATAAGGTGTACTTTTTTTTTTTCGATGACCGTATATGTTTTATATAAACAATACTTTATTTTTTCTATATATGTTGAATTATTAATCTTATATATAAAGAATTATGAAGTAGAAAGATATTATGAATTTTGAAAAATATAATTACACTTTCACATCCATATGGATGTGAAACCATCTCCCCGCCCTTTTCTTTTCCCACACATCCGCTGTCCCGAAAGAGAAAAAAAAATAAAAGAAAAAACTGGACAAGAGAAATAGTAATGGGCCGGTAAAAAAACTAGACAAGAGAAAGGGGAAAACATCGGCTTTTAGCTGCCTCCCGCAAGGAACTGTGCGCTGGTATCTCATCTAGTGCGCGTGCGCCAGTATCTTTGTGAGTGCACGCGCGCCGAGCAGCAACGCCCACAAAAACGGCCAACAAATGGTGGAAGAAGCATGAGATGCGTCCAGCGAAAGGAGAAGAGAATCCATGGACCACGGCCATGCATCATGGCCTCTCTGGCGCTCTGCATCCTAGTCCCAGCTGCAGCCAAGCCAAGCTTCCTCTACGGATGGATGCAGAACAACAGCTGAGCCCGCTGCCACCGTCCAAGTGCCCCACAGCTTGGCCGTCAGTACTCCTTCCTTACTACTCAACGAAAACGACTTCATCTCCATGTCGTCTCAAACTAACGGTTCAAGCATTTGATTTTAGCGTGTGCAGTATTTGGCTCTGTTCTGGGGTCAGCTAGCAGTGTCGGTTTCTTGCAGATCTGGCATTCATTTCATTCTAGCCCTGTCGGCGTACCTTGCTTTCTAGTATATATATATATATACCACAGTATTTGTCCGATTGCTTGGCCGTCTGTGTACTTGTGAGTACCATTTCCACCGCATGCCGCATCGCACGCACACCCGTCTGGAACGATCGATCGTTCTGTATCGCAATCGCCAATCGCTTCCTGCTTGAAGATATACGAGTGATGAGAAATACAGTACAGTACGCACTTGCCAAATTGCCATGTCTGAACAACTTTGCTCGCAGTCGCAGTGCTTTTTGTCAAGCAGAGCATGTTTTCCTGTATCTCTCAATGCCAGTTCAGATTAACACGGTTCAATTCAGGCCTCGTTTAGTTGGCCAACTCGGGGGTGGCCGATTTGCACAGTGCCACCCCCTGAAAGACTGTTCATCGTTTTGTTTTTTAGTGCGAAAAAATTGTCCAAATCTTGATTAATTAGCCTCGAAAATGTTCGCCTCGCAAAGTACAATAAAACTGTGCAATTAGTTTTTGATTTCATCTACATTTAAGATCTACGCATATGTAAACATTTTGATGTGATGGGGAATAGGAATTCTGCATAGTGGAATTTGGGGGAAAATTTTGGGATCTAAACAAGGCCTCAGTTCAGTTCATTTGTCAAACCTGACCATATATCAGGCATCCGATGGATCCACCTGCAGGGTCCGTTTCTCTATGCATTCTTCGCCATGCCCATTGCCCATGCTACGTGTTGACACTTGACAGTACTGCGTGCGGCGGCGCGGCGCCGCGCCTGCTTTCAACTCCACTCCAGGCATCCCCAGCTGCACGCACGGTAGGCTATCTAGCATGCTTGCAGTGGCGTGGCAGATGGAATACATGCGATGCGTGACAAAGTTTGTGCCTAACTGCCAATGCAGTCCATACCTGAACAAACTTTTACTTTCTTTTTTCTTTTTCTTTTTCTTTTTGGGTTTTCTTCTGGCCGGGGGATCAGATGGATCACAAATGGTCTGCGCTCGTGTTGAAAGCTACTCTGACTCCGTGAAGCCATCTACTCCCGGTCCCCATCCTAAAAAAACATATTTTGAGTTTTCATGCCATAAGTTTGATTTAATTTATACAAAATATATGTAATATTTATATATCTAAATAATTTTGTTAGAAAATTATGGGCAAAATTATTTAGAGACACTAATTGCTTGCTCGATCACGTGCAGGTGGGACTTAATTGCTTGCTCACCTTCAAGTGTCCTTGTTTAGATCCCAAAATTGGGAGTCCAAATTCGCGCGTTCACACCTTTGTAGCGTCTTCAGAAGCAATTTCGTTTGTATTTGTGAAATATTGTCCAAATATTGATAAATTAGACTCAAAAGATTCGTCTCACAAAGTACAACAAAACTGTGCAATTAGTTTTTAATTTCATCTACATTTAGTACTCCATGCATGTACCACAAGTTTGATGTGACGGAGAATCTTCTTTTTGCATGGTGCCAAAGTTGGAAGTTTGGGGTGAACTAAACAAGGCCTAAGCTGATGGCGTCTTTTTTTAGAACACACCGAGGCGAGTAATGAATAAGCTGATGACGTCACGCAAAGGTTCTATGCGACACCATTGCATATTTTTTTTTTCAAGGCCGGCTAGCCAGTGGCACTGCATTCACTGCCTCTCCCTTTTTTGGACTACTACGATAACTTTAGTCCTTGGTGGCATACACATTATTGTCCAAATAAAAGCCAATAGACTTTGAAGCTTGTATAAATAATAGTACAAGTGTGTTGGGTTGGGTCATAGTAAAGCTACTATGGACATCTATAAAGCACCAACCTCTCTTCTTGCATGCATTGTTTCTATGTTCAACATTGGGAAGACACGGTTTAGGATAAGCTTTTTCTTGTGAATGGGGAGGCGAGTTGAGGTGAGACTTTTTATGCGATGCACTTGGATGTGAAGAGGGCCAAGTTCGTTCAACAGAAATGCATGCATGCAGCCTCTATTTTCTCGTGAACGGGATGGAGACGAGGTTGGGGATCGATGACGAACTTGCTCTAGTAATCCAGATAATTAATTAGCTACAACGATGACGAACATGCTTTAGTAATCCAGCTAGTTAATTATCTGCAATGCAATATGCATATGCCTTATACTGTTCAGGTCGATGTAAATAAGGAGTGAACATGGATGCTAAAATGGTCAGGTGCAGGATGAATGCAGCCTCATACGTATATTCCTTACTACTTACTTTGGTACTACAATTCGGTTCCAAGTAGTTCACAGATGGTATACTCATCCATTTATTTGTATTAGCATCTTACACGCACAACTTAGAAAAAGAGCCACCTTTTTGTTCCAACAAGAAGGCAATTAATATATATAATGAACCTCCTTGCATTGCTGAATGTTGATCCGTTATATGAACTCACTCACTCAGCAAGAAATTGATGAAGTCGTTTCAAAAGATAGGCATGCATCTTGAAAAGGAGAGACCAATGCAAGAATAATGTTGTATGACAAAGATGGACGTGTCACAAGCAGGCAATTTAACAAGAGCAGCTTAACTGCCACCATCAAAGTATTTTTATTCTGAAATTGACGCTTGTTTGGAAAAACGGGTGAAGGCCCAATCGCGAAAAAAGAAATTGACGCTTGCTTAAGATTTTGTATTTCTATTCTCGTATCAACTATTTTATAGTATACTAGCATTGACGTCGAACTCAAGAAGTAGTATAAGGGCAGTCCCAATGCAAGACTCTATTGTAAAGTCCAAGACTATTTATTACCCTCATATTTATTATATTTTGCTGATGTGGCAGCATATTTACCTCGAAGTTTGTGGACCTGGAGTCTAAATAAGACTTGGAGTCTTGGTTTTTCTGACTCTTTCTTCAATAAATATACCGCCACATCAGCAAAACATAATAAATAGGAGAGTAATAAATCCTTTTGGACTCTATGGTAGAGTCTCGCACCGTGAATGCTCTAATTAGACCGAACAATGACAAGCTTGGTCAAAGAGAAAGATTTTTTTCTTGGATGTCATGACAAATAAACTAAAACAAGTCATGATGAATAACTGATGATAGTGCATCACCTTCTTCCAATATGAATGAATGAATGGAAATTCAGTTGGCTGGCCATGTTGTCAGAAGGATCGAATCTCAACAAGATATTCTCATGATCATTCTAGGCTAAAAAATTTTAAGCTATTGCCTTGTTATTGTGTGCAGATTCTCGCATCGATAACATCTGTTTGACAATGCAGAGTAGCTAATAAGCATATGCAAGAGAGTCCGGGTCAACACAACACCATGCATCCGAAATACCAAGGAGAGAATGACGACTCAATTGCTCTCTAAAGGCCACTTCGACTGTTCAAAGCGGCGATGGGACTAGAATATTTAATTAGTGCGGAGGATCGAACGAAGAGGCATTTGTGTCTCGGATCCTCCGGGGAATTCTGATAGGAGCTATGACTGACCAAGGTACCGTGTACGTAGCTTCCAACATGCATGGACTGACCTAGGTGATTCTGATTCTAGGGGCACCTGGGGGCCAATCAGAATCCAGTAGCAATTAGTGGGACCCTCGCTGTCAAAAAAATATATAGTGGGACCCTAATGGCTTGAACTTTAGGAGACATAGTCCTAGTTACCTCAGATAGTGGCCAATATGTATATTGAGCTCGATGTCATATATGACGTCGAGTTTTTACATGTTTTATAGACTCTCATGAGAAGATAATATCCTACACATTTTATTTGGTGGATAAGTTTTGTTGTATTTTTACATATATATGGTTAACTTTGGTCTCTATATAGCCGCAAGGTGTTCATATTGTCGGTTTTCTAAACATATTACAACAACTCCTCAAAAAAAAAAAATATTACAACAAGCTGCTCGGGATTCGGGTGTATTCAGATATAGTTCTCGATCTATCATATGCCTCGTGTTGTACGGTACTGTTGAGTATTTCCTTGGTCCAATATAATTTGTTATTTTAGCTCCAATAGGGCATGGAAATTAATGATTGAAAAAAAAATGAGTGGTGTATAGGAAACAATAATGTAATACAAAATATAGAGAAAAGATTTTTTTTTTCTCGATCATGTAATAGGTTTGTCTATTTTCTTATTAAGGTATAGAAAAGTTCAATACAACATGCTTTAGCGGGCCAGCGTGTCAAAAAAAGATTTTATATGGATGCTCGGACCATTTCTAGTGCAGTGTAAGCTCTAAGGCACGGAAATACAGTGATGTATTAGGAACACACAGAAAGCTAACATTGCAAAGTGAGAATGGTAAATAATTTGAGATAGGTATAGACGAATAGAGTAATTTTTATTATGGTACGGAGGGAGTATATGTATGGTTGTTCATACTATGAAGATGATGGTTGGAAGTTTGCACAAGGTATATACCGTACCACAAAGGCACATCACGGTTAGGTCTTCGAACAAAAAGGAAAATGCACTACCTAGAGTAGCTGTCAGTGAGAAGCTTCTCTCCCTTATCTAATTGGAAGAGTGGCTCAACCGTGGAACACGACACACATGCAGCAGGCAGTCAAGATTCAAGACAAATCAGGGGAGAAGGTAAAGCAAGATTAGCTAGTACAGGTCGTATACTACTACGTATATTTATATATTTTTTTTCCAATTTGGCGCATGGCCACGTGAAAGGGTCAGATACTCTTGGAGATATCTCTGCCTCCTGGAGGGGCCGAGGAGCCGTTTTGGATTTTATTTCAATTTCCATGTGAAAAACTTCACACCTGAAAGCTAGCCAGCAGGATGAGGAAGCTGGTAGCTGGACGAATGCCTCAGTCCTACTAAAGTGCCGGTGTCAGAAGATGTAATAATACTAGTGATTTGCGCGCGCCCATGCGCACGAGCCTTTGGCCACAGCTTTATGAAATGCAGCAATGTTAACAAAGAATGAATGACAGGTTCAAACATGAGACATAGAGGACGTCCGATATCTTACATTAGAAACAGCCCTGCAATAGGGCAAATAGTACATAATTTTACACACAACAATCTTAAGATAAAGCACGAAGGAAACGGTTTATGAGATGGCACACCACAACATACTTCACATAGTAGAAGTCACAGTAGCAAATCGGCATTAGTTTCTGTGGTGCCTCTGATCTCTAGCGCCACTAATGAGGTTTCCAACTTGGATCTGATTCAAAGCTGCTGACTGGGGACAATAGCCTCTAGCTTTGTTGCCGGTGCGTGCTTGAACGCTTGTTGATGAAGATGCTGCCATAATATCTTGGCCAGCCATATGCTTCATTGCCTGTGTATATATAAAAGAACAACGGCCACGATATGTTAGTAATATAAAACAGCAGGCTAACACTCAATTCTTTTGTTGATGTCTAACCTATAATTCTATAAACTAAGCACCAAATAGATAGATCAAGATACAAACCAAGAATCTGATTTGCAACATCAAAAGTTTATCAATTTAGTTTGATTCACAAAAACAGCATTTAACATGGATTAAAAAAAAATAATCATGTGCTGATTTTTGTTGCCAACATTTTTCCCATGTTGGACAAACAGACATTTGGATACGTCAAAATCAAACCCCTTGCACCAGAAACAGGTGCGCCAGACTACATGTGGATAAATTTATATTGAAAAGCAAAATGTCATAAATCATCATTCACATGGCAACTGACAACACATTTCCAACCGGCTTTTTTGGATTGGAAGAGTAACTAACTCCATACTGGTTCGTTAGTTTACTGAAACCTGAAAATAGCCTAACATTCAGTTTCAAAAAAATTGTTGTGTCGATCTACAGAACTCGAGCAACTGGTACCCACAACACATAGTAGTTGCAAGAGAAGAGCCAGCTTGCTCATGCAGGGGTTGGCATTCTTTTGGTCAACACATGTGTAGAGTAACGCAAATCGATTTGATCATTAAATATTCCATTAGTATAGAAGTATGGTAAGATGGGTAGATGGACAAATATGTTGAATTACCAGACCAGGACTAATCGTGCATTCCTAGATGTTCCTAGAGAATGCTTACAAAAAATGAATAAACCACCCAAAAACTGAACATCTAAATATAAAAGCATGGCCTCAGAATTTACCTGATCCTCCATCCAAACCAGATTTTTCAGAAATCCCAATGGCTTCATCTGCAGTGCCCTTGCACGATAAAGGAAGGACCAACCTTCAACATAACTCCAAATATATGGTTTCACAATCCATTACAAATATGTATTCCTTCAAATAGTAGTAAAACAATCAATTGTTGACTGGATTTGAAATAATATCATATGTACATGTCTCACATAGGCAAGTACTAACAATTTTTCAACTGAATAAGATTATTAAGTAACCCTGAAGCTACTTTCACATGTCCAGAAACACTAAATGGTAACACTGAAGGGTTGTATCACATCAAAATTTCTATGACATGTGCAAAAATATAGATTGAACCATTTCATTTCATACTCGAAATAGGAAAGAGGTCAGCCCATGCATTATATATATTTGCTAAACCACTGATATATATATGTGCATGACATAACAATGCACCAGTAGATAGCAATAAAAAATGGACCGCTAATCTAGCAGTTGGGTAATAATGACAGAAATTAGATCCCTAAGAAGACACTGAGCACTGACCAAGTCATTTACCAACATATGTTATGGAGTCCTCAGATCCATAAAAATGCTTCAGATCAAAGTGAGGAAAATCTGCAAGGGACAAGGAAACATAAGCAACTCCCTAATGGCATGATTCCACCAGGCTTTTGAAAGCACATGTAAAATGAAATAAACAAATACATAAGGCTCTCCAATTAAACCAGCACCGAAAGCAACGAAGAGAACCTACCAATAGACATATATATACAAGGGGATTTTCTTGTAGCCTCAATAGTTAGCATGTATAGGCTGAGCACAGAGGAGTCAATTCATACCTAGAAGAAGGCTGTAAATCACCCTTGCCCCGCGAAACATTAAGAATGCAAAGTTAGAATTTTTAGAACAGACACGGTGCTACCTGCACAGAGATACATGAGCATCTTTTCCAATGCAAACACCAATGTTGTTGATCCCATTTTTAATCGATCAATTTCTTTAGCTATCAGAAGTGATGAAGTGGTCCTGAATATACATGGGATGAAGCATCCACAGAAGAAAATTCAGATCAAGATGATTCGGACCTGTAAAGGCCAACAATTGTAAGCAATCTGATAGAAAACACACATGACCAGACACCACAAGCTAGATCTTAACAAACAAGACACACGAAGCAACTCAAAGCAAAGGGTGTACCATCTCTAATTCTACTGGACTGCATGAATCGATTTCTTGAAAGAACCCCCTTCTCTTTTGAGCACCTTGCATCCCAGTACAGAGGAATAAGCATCAGCAAAGTGAAACAGGAAAGTCCAAAATACTCATGAACATAGAAACTAAGACAAGCACAGAGGAAACATGCTCCATCTGTCTCTGCCTTTTGGATCGGGCATGGCCCTTCCACACACAGCAACCACAGCAGCACAAAAATCAAAATGAAGAAAAAGAAACGGAAAGCACACAGGAGAACAAAAGAAGGGCAGAGCACAAACATTCGCATGAGTGCATCGAGAAAGAAAATGTTGTCTGACCTCGTCGGATCCAGGCGGTTGCTGGAAGGGGGCCGGGTCATTGCTGCACGCGCCGCGCACTCGACCGGGTCCCCGCCTTCCGCTCCTGTCGCTCCATCGGACTGGAAGGCACCGAGGAATCGCCTCCGGGCCTGCCGCGCCCTCGGTCGCCCTACCACCGGAAATCCGCCACCGCGCTCGCCCATACCTCTTCCTCCTCCGTCAGGCGCACGCGAACTGTAGTGCGAAGGGAAGAGCAGGGTGACAAGAAAAAAAAGAAAAAATCACAAAAATATCAAGTGCTTCTATGGAACGACCAATGCGACAACTGAACTGTTCAAGAACCATACCGGCGCAAACGCAGAGGACGAGGAGGCAAACACAGATCCCGCTTCAGGTCCGGCGAGGCTCCTCCCGAGGCCCTCCGCTGCCTCTGTCCTGGCGAGCACCTGGCACACGGCGCTGGCGCCCCACGGACTCCACCGACACGAAGACCTGCAGATTAGACGGGCGCGGCGGAACAACAGCGCGCAGCGCCCGCACCGGATTAGACGGCGAGGACCACGGGCGCGAGAATGATGAAAGGGGAAGACGACGACGAAGCTCCTACCTGAGGGAATCGGCAGAAACGGCAGGGAAGGGAAACCGGGGAGGGGAGAAGGGGATTTATGTCACCCGTGGGTCGGCACAGTACACGCACGCCGGCTCACACCGCACCGGACGCCGCGCCGGACCCAGCGCATCCGCCCCCACCTGCGTTAGCCGGCACAGGGGTTGGCTCCGGCCCAATGGACGGCACGACACATGGAGTGTCGTGGACCCCGCGCAGGCTGACTCTTTTGGCGGGCGACCAAATGCACACAAGGCGATATTGCACCACACGCTGGTATATGGACCCCACAAGAACGATGAAGGACGGCGTCCCCACTGGCAGCTACACAGACGTTGCCCTAACCCCCTGACCAGACAACGCAGGACCACAACAGACCAGGCAGCTCTCAGGCAATGAGGAATCGACAACGCAAAAGCAAAAACATGCAGACCCACTCCGCCGGGCCCATCCCAAGCCCACGGCGTCCGCACGCGCGCGGCAGAAGCAGTTCACCCAGCGCCCACCGACGGATGGGCCCAAAGAACACAGCCAACCAACAGACGACAGCGGAGCAGCCGGGACAACCAATCACACGACGACAGCAGCCTAAGACTCCTCCCCGCTGACCATGTATGGCTGCTAATGGACGCAAAGCGGTCAGCGCGACGCGGCTCACCCATCGCAAGATGAACGAACAGCATTCAATTGACTAACGTGGACACTCTGACAGCGCGAGCTGGCCACAAGCAGTTTTCTCTTTAAACTAGAGTAATCAGTTAAAACTTTTTAAATAAATCAACTCAAATTTTCATAAAAATACTATAATATTTATCATATTAAACATACATAACTAAATCTATCGCATAACATATTTTTATAGTATGTCTATCTAAAACTATAAAGAAAAGATACAATTCCAGAATGAAGTGCAGTAGTTAAAGATTTTAGTCAAATTTATATACATAAAGCGATGACAATACTTGACATACTTTCGTCATATAATGTATTTTTATTGACGTTATACATTTTATTTTATAAATTTAGTTATTATAGTTAAGATAGCTTAATTTGAAAATAAAAACTAAAAATTTATGCATCATTTATGGAAAAGAGGGAGTAAGATGCAAAAGTTTTTTTTTTTTTTTTTTTGTGCAGCTGCCAACTACTACTAGCAGGCCCAGCTGCATCCACTCCTTGGATTTTATATGCTTTTGGGTCCCTCGTGAAGGAAGAATGATTCACGCATGATGAATATTCCTTGGGCCCCTCTTAGAATTATTAGGTACAGTACGCGTCAATTATTGGTGAAATTAAATTTATTTTTAAGGACCCATATATGTTTCTCCATCAGGTAACAACACATACAAAAACTTGGCCTGCAATCAGCATCACCATGAACGAGAATAGGAATCTCTTGCTGGCAAGTGGAGGACAGAATTTCCTTGTTTTCATATATTTAAGACTATGTTCTAGATTCCACATAAAGAGATATTATAAATTTTCAGGAACCCTGTTGGAAACCACACTTATTCTGTCCCTTCATGCATTCCAGCTCAATAGCTAGCCCAAAAGTATAGTTATGCTAAACATACATTTTATATGCATATAACTTATTCTGTCCAACTATACTAACTTTATGACATAAATATTACTCTGTTTTTTCTATAAAATTATAATGAACTTAAAAAGTTTAACTAGCTTCAAACTACTCTAAAAGTTGATTTATTTAGATACAGAAGTAGTTTCCTTACCACTTAAGGATGAATCTCCACAAAATAGGGTCAAGTCTTATTCAACTCAAATTTAGGTTTACACTTTTATTAGACATATAAACCGTACATCTCTTGAGCATGATAAAGTGCCTCCATGGACCCTACATTGTTTAATTGTGGTCGATCTATATCAAGATTGGAATAGTACATAGCTGAGTGGCGACATGCTTGCAATGGAAGATCTGATCAATTGGTGGCAATAATTGCAACAAATCCATATGAGTTTGTCTCTTTATCTGGACTAATATCAACCATGGCGCATCACGTTCAGAGAGAGAGAGAGAGAGAGAGAGAGAGAGAGAGAGAGAGAGAGAGAGAGAGAGAGAGAGAGAGAGAGGAATCCCTCCAATGCACTAGCAAGAAAGGGACCAACCATTGCAGCCAAAAGCAGGAGGTTGCCATCACCTCAAAGGAGGGCATCAAAACCACTGGCTCCTCATCCACGCATCACTGCAATTGGCATCACAGAAAGGTGCTTTTTTTTACTAATAAGTGGGAATCTAATTCACCACTAATCTAATAGCGTGTTGCTTTTGCATTGCAAGCTTTCCTGCTGATACTGTGGGCATAGTCCACACTTGCATATATGCAGTGTGTCCTTTGGTGCTGGCTTCCTTTTAGGTGGTGGGATGGCAGAGATTCCTCAGCAAGTGCACACATCCAAATTCTTCTAAAGTGCTCATATCCTCTGCCCTTCCTCTTTGCTTGCCTTAGAATCCACCACTTTGAAAGGTGGGAAAAGATACCATCGTGTTGTCTGGGATTCTCTCTCTTTTAGTTAGGTTTTCTTTGTTCATACATAGTTAGTCTTTGTAGTATCTTGCAATATCTTTATGTTTTTGTCCACAGGTGTTGTCATGTCTAAAAATTCAATTACTTGACTTCAACAGTAGGATAAAATAAAATGTTTATTTGAGACATTGGGATAAAATTCAATTGACTGACTTCAAGTACATGTCCTTTACTAGTGGTGAACAATGTCTACATCCTAGCTAGCTATGGTGTGGATAAGGGAGGAAGCCATGACGTTGACCTTCCTCCCTTGTCTCGTTTGCATCTTATCTATCTGGAGAGGATTGAAGCCGCAGGAGTGACATGGGCACCATCACTTAAGCAAAAGAAACCATTATTCTCTCTAAATTGGTGACCGGTGAGTAGTATTGACATGGGATGTAGTTGTCCAATCCTCAATAATGATAGAACTATCTAGCAAATAAAATATATACCTCCTCTAGTCACAAACAAATGATAGTTTGAAGATTTATATGAAGTCAACCACTCTAAAAGTTGTCTTACATATATACAGTTCGTACGAAAATGTACATTTGTTGTATCTATAGTTACACTATGCCACAAAAAATAGTTTACATTAAAATAATTAAATTACGTTATATATACGATCTCAAATGCCACTTATATTTGTTAATTGTGGAGAGTATCATGGATCGGTGCCTTACTCCTATTGTGCAAAAAAGAACAAAATCTTTGGTACAGTTGGATTAGCTATATATTGCCATGTATCCGTGAACTAAGTATAGCTCAGCTAGCTGATTAGGTTCTTGTTCACCGGGGTTCAACTGGTCGATCTTATGTGGATGTTTCTATTTCCCCAAAATTATTTTTTTTAAGAATTTGACAACGTGTAAATTTATCCACGATTGTTGATAGACTAGTAGCAACTATATGCTGTATATATATGTCTCATGTAGGGGCTGAGAGTAGATATTGTAATAACCCTCGTTTAGCACGTCTTCAATTAACTTTGGCTTTCGCCGATGACTTGTGGCAAAAGCACCGTCTTCAAGAAGTAAGAAAAAAGAGAGCAGTTTATTTGCAACCAGGCAAAAGGGTCGGATGGATAGGATCGCGGGTATGGGAATATCGAAGAGGCCGGGTGGACCAAAGCAGAAGCAGACGAGATCAGATTCTTTCTCGCTCTGTTTTTCTTCTTGTTTTTAGAGATTCTATTCTAATTCTATCCCGGCTAGGAAAATGGAGGAAAGAGCCAAAATCAAAATGTCCAACGACAAAAACTTACGAGGAGAGAGACAGAGACGTGTGACGTGAATAATGCATGGGAGGACAAGGAAAACAAGCCAAAGCCACTCTACTTGTGCAACAGGAGCAATGCACGGTGCACATGCGACGCGGCGAACCTACGTACTTGCAGGTTGCAGAAGCAGAGGATCGGAATCTCTCGCGAGTTGCCTGCCAGACAGGCTAGCTGCTGCAAGCTGCTGTATGCAGCAAACTGCCAAGGCCCAAACTGCATCTCGTCGCGTGGAAACCTGTAGCGCTGCACACCGCACGTCGCACATGTCGCCACGCTGGCGCTCCTACCGTTTGCTTTGCTAATTGCGTCAATGGTGGCGCGTGGCTTCCTATATCATGGCCACGAGATGACCCTTTTCTAAAATTTAGAGAAACTTTATTGTAGATTGTTGATGAAGTAACTATATATGGCTTTCGTCAGGATTTTTCCATTCACCCGTAAAACCAGATTAAGCTGGTTTTGAAAGGCAGCCCAACCTGAGCCAAAAACAGACTTTTACTCAATATGGAAACTCGTCCAGTCGGCCATCTATTATATGGGACACTTGTAGATTTGGCATGAAAAGGTTTCCTATTAAAAAATCACGGTCAATTGAGGTAACTTAGAACAACTCCAGCAGGCTATTTAAACCGACTCTAGCCCTGCTAGCCAAGGTCAACCCGCCGATCTCCTTGTGTCCTAATAGTGTCCCTCTCGGATGAGAGCCTTGACGACTCCTTTTCTAGTCTTCTTGAAAACCTCTTGGTATTGTAAGCACGATAGCTACCCTTTGCAGGTTTGCTTACACCTCGTCGCTCTTCACTGCACGAAGGTGTGTTGGTTTCCAACGCCAACAATCTAGCTCTTTGCTGGTATGTGTGATAAATCTTTGTGTCAACAAAGACAAACACATTGTTGTGTATTCCTATAAACGTAGAGCTTTTGAATCAGTGTTTTGTCAGCATATTCTTTAAGGTTGATATATAAAATGTAGATTCACGACAAAATTTATATCTTTAGATTTATCATAAGAAATACTTTACAATATATAGCTTCTATGATGTCAAACCATAAGGAATTTTATTGATGCTCAAAGATAGTAGTGTTACATGTTTGGTATTATTGTTAGAGCCATTTTACAATGGTTGGAAAAGCATTTAGATACCTCTTAACGCCTCCCAATACCTCCACAAAATAATTATTTTCGTTAATTAATTTCTTTAAGGGTATTATGGTCTTTTCTTTATTAGGCTCCTTATAATCTTACTACAGACTGCAAATCTCGTATGTATGCATGTACTTCAACACAGTAGCAAGTAGCACCACCCTATTATTAGCAAAAAGAAAAGATCATGGTGAATTATTCTGTGATCTTTATTCAGAAATTCATGTATAACCTTCAAGGGCCACGTTAGATTCAGCGCGGCCACCGACGTCCCAAGGGCCGTGCCGGCTAGCATTTTGCCTAGGAGTTGAGTCGGGTCGTCATGATCTAGCGATACACTTGGATCGCCGTGGCTGCCGGCAGCCTTTGGAGAAGCCGACGATGACGCGCCGGCCGTCGGCTGGTGGTCGACGTGCTCTGGTGTGGGCTGATCGACGGCGGCGGTGGTGGCGTGGCGGCACAGCGGCACAATGAACCTTAATGTGAACCCTAACGAGACAATTGAAACTAACGAGATAAAATTGTTCATCTTTTTTAATAAAGCAAATACTAATCAAAGCATCATTATTACAATTATAAAAGTACCTTTTTACCCTTGGTTTAAAAAATAAACTACAAAAAAGCAATTGCCACTCTTTTATTGGAGTCCTAATTTCCCCCAAATCCGGAGGCATCGTGATGCCTTTTAGCGCATGTGGTCCGGCTATCATGACACATCAAATGCCTCTCGATGCCTCCGTATTGATGGCTCTCAATGCCTCACGACTTATGGACCCACAAATAATAGACACATCAAATCTCTTGATGCCTCTCCAATTGTAAATTTTCTCTTATTGTTAAAATAAAAAGTAGTCAGTACTTATATAAAATTTTACCGCAAGATTAATAAATAGCATCTCAGTACTCCGTAGTTAGCTAGTCGACGTGTAGGTGTTCTCAGACTGTATTTGTGTACGATACATATGTGTGTACTACTCCAGCTGGAGAAAAATACGTACGATCGAGCGAGTACGTACGGCTTGATAGAGTTGACAATGAGTGAGTATGTACTACTATAGTACTATTGAAAAAACCATAGAGAAGCAAAAGATCTGGCCCGTTATCTGATCTCCTCGTACTACGTTGGATCATTTATTCGCAACAGATTATGTGTAGCTGCTATATTGCTAGTCGGCGGCCGCTGGTACGTACGTACGGTACTCGGCCGTATGTGTATGCATGCATATGTATGCCAAATTGCCAATACACATGTGTACATATACATCAAAAATTAAGAATACATTTACACCATATGTTCTAAATTATAAGCTGTTTGGTTTTTTTTTCTAGATCTATAAGTTTTATGTGTCATACCTAGAAATAATATAGCGACTTGTAATTTAGAACGGAGAAAAGGTACATAATTTGAAAGGCAAATTAACAATAGGGACGAAGCTATATTAAAATTAGGGAAGGGACATGCCCCCTGATTAAAAGATGTTAAAACAATTATTATGTATATATTTTTCATCATATATCTCCCCTCTGGCACATCTCTCTTTTTTTTATTTTTGCGTCACCTGTGGCACACATGTCTATATACCAAGGCAAGCTAGAGCACTGATTTGCTCTAACTTCATCATTATTAACTAAGAAAATATGTTGTGTACTTTTCACAGAGGACAATAATATATACATATCACCGATGGAGGTTCAAATCCCACTATATACACACACATAGGGGTCTGTTATTAGTTACATGTCCACATGTGGTGTACTAGTTATGACGGCAAAAACCATTACCATAGAGTGTGACGAGAAATGAGTAATTTTTTCTTATGCAGACCTTTCGTCAACCAAACGTGAGTATGAACCTTTTTTTTTACCACGACCGTGGCAGACGGTGGCCGAGATCGAAACACGTCCATAGTGTCGTGCGATAGGCTGAAATCATTTCAGTAGATTCAATTCTTCGTGGATTACACCTACTAGAGCGGTTATATTTGACTTTAGATGGCCACTTCTCTTTATTTTTATTTAAGAAAAATATATATTATATGTGTATATATGTATGTATATATTTTCGTGTAATGGAAGGTGCAGGACGGAGATTTGGTACATCTCTCTCACGTTATCACTCAAGTACGTAGGGTGGTAACTGCCCTACGATCGAGCTGCTAGCTACACTTGTACTACGTGCTAGCTAGGTCGTATATTCGTATCTAGCTAGGCGCATGGTCTATGAAACGGACGGACCTGTATACGTATGCGTACGAAATGTTTGTTTAATAACTGTATACGTGGCGACCCGAGTGCGTGAAAGCTGTCCAGTCGACCAGTCGGCATTGGCCGGGACCGGCCTTGACGAGAATGACCCTCTCCTCTGAAATCACGAAACTGCCACAAGACGGAATATCTCTCCAGCGGTACTGCCTAGTAGTACCATTCTATTCTACTGTAAAAAAAAAAAAAAAAAAAAAAAAAAAAAAAAAAAAAAAAAAAAAAAACTTCGACCAGCGGGGGTAAGACAGCCCCGGGCATTTTTGCTTAAGAAGAAGACCTTCTCACGCAGTCGAGAAAAATCTCCGAACCCCCGCCCTGACCCACGGGGTCACCGTCACCCTGTGAGACTGGGCCGGGCCTAACAACCTGTGCTTTGGCCGTGGGACAGACGAGGAGATTTTTTTTTAACCACGGCATAGAAACCTGAAAATTCACTCCCCCCGGAGACTCAAACCCAGGACCTGTGGAGTGCCATCGAGGGGCTCTAACCAACTGGGCTAGAGGCTCTTGGCTCTATTCTACTGTATGTAGTTATGTTTTGTTTCTATACTATATACGAGCACATACGGACATAGTAGGTCCAAAAAAAGTATCTCATGGTGTTGAAAACAAAGGGCATCTCATGGTTTGTGATCCACACACCTAGTAGTAGTAGTTTTTTAAAAGAACAGCAGTGAAGCTCTCTATCTATTTTTTTTTCATTTTCTATTATTAATATGTACAGAAGAGGAAAACATATGTACAGGTTACAAGGCTTGCAAAGCTCTCTATCTATTTTTTGACTAGCCTTTTGAATGTCAAGGATGAGTTGCGGTGGCGGAGCTAGAGCAAATTCAAATGGGCGCGCTTTGTCTTGTGGGTGCAAGGATCTTTAAACTATGGGTGAAAATTTGTGTTTTTCCACTTTTTTTTGTGGGTGCAGCTGCACCCACAGCCAATAGTGTAGCTCCGCCCCGAGTTCTTGTCTATGGGCAGGTTTGTTTTTGGTGACGGATCTCGGGTTCGTTTTTGGGAGGATTTGTGGATAATGCCACGTCCTCTCAAAATGATATTTCCGACATTATACAATATTGTGAGAAAGAAAAGTGTTTCTGTTAGGACAGTATTGTCTACGATCCCGCTAAATATAGCTTTTAGGAGATCTCTAGTTGGAGCAAATTTACAGGCTTGGCATAGCGATGTAGCCAAGATTGCTGATGTACATTTAAATAACCAAAGAGATCATTTTGTGTGGGGGCTACACCGAGAAAAGGTTGTTTTCAGTTAATTCCGTGTACGAGTGTTGTTAAATCAACAAGATTTACCATATAATACTCTAATTTGGAAACTTAAAATACCCCTCAAGGCGAAAGTTTTTATGTGGTACTTATACAAAGAAGTAATTTTAACAAAGGATAATTTAGCTAGGAGACCGTGGCAAGGAGATAGAAAATGTTGTTTCTGTTCCTCATATGTGTTGACGGCAATTATACCCTGTTTTTACCCCATGAAAAGCCGTCAACAATGGTTGAGTTCGGAGATAACACCATGCCAATGAGTAGTGACATAGGTACAATTGACTTGGTTCCAGATGTACGTGTCATTATTTGGGTGCAGGTGTAAACAGACACTTTTCAGTGTTCGGAAGCTATAAATGAAGGTAGATCAACCAACCAAGATGGCCAATGACCAAACCAACTCCACATTCATCAATGTCATAACCTCTGGAGACAGTGTGCAAAAGATGAGCACAAAGGTCAGGTCGGCTGACCTAACATTTGTGGGTCCAATACCACCATTGTGCTTAGAATTGCATGGTGAAACTACCTGCAAAAGATGGCCCTTTGATCCCACAAAAGGCAGGTCGACCGACCATGGTTTGGGACCATCTCAGACACTGCCAGAACACCAGAGACGTCAGGAAGTCAGTGGTGAGTCACCCTTGGGCCCCCCGCCCAAGCCCTGGTCGGCCGACCAGGCTTTGGTGGGTCCCACCTGTCAGACTTGCTCCACCGACCTACTGCTGCTTCTAGAAGGTGCCACGTGTCATCAGTTGGGTGAACCCCTGGTCGGCCGACCTGGGTTGTGGGCCCACTTGAGGTCGGTTCACTCCACCGACGTTCCCTGCACATCCTGGACGTTGATTCAAGGCGGTTTGAGGTCGGTTGGATCCAAAGGTGGAGAGGCCACTTCACGCGGATCGATGACGTGGCGGTGGAGTAGCCCTTACTCCACCTCCCCTATAAATACCAGCTGCATCCAACCATTCTACATCATCAAGGAGAAGCCTCTTGAGAGCCATATAAAGCTATGTAGTCCACTATAGTAGTAGTAGTAGTAGTGTGTGAGTTAGAGTGAGTCGAGCGAAGCTCGGGGTCTCCGAAGTCGTCTTCTGGAGAGTCTGGTATGTCTTCCTCTTGTTTTAGTAAGATTCTCAGTATTTAATATATAGTATTCTTGCTTGTTTTCATGTGAGTACTTTCAGTATTTACTTTCTGTCTTAGTTTGTCGTAAGTATACATCCTTTCTGCTGGCACATTGCTCTCTCCTGAGCGAGTGTATGTTAGGCTCTTGAGTGAAGTGCTCTAAACCCTAGCTGAGTTTAGAGTAGTAGAGATAGTGTAGGCATGGTGTCTAGACTAGATCTGCCGGTGTGAACGTCTGGCTGCACCTAGGAACGCCCACAAGTGTACTGTGACAGCCTTCCGTTGGGACCTTGGAGTTCTCCTGAGCGTGTTGTTAGGTTAGATTGTAGGCATGCACTGGTGGTCGCTTCAGGGTGTGTTATTTTAACATCCTGTCTCGCCCATCGGCCGCAGCAGAAAGTTAGAGTTAGTTCTCACGTATCCTTAGGATAAGCTAGGTCAGGATCTAAATGCTAGGACTAATTCATGGAAGTAAGCCAAGACCCATTAGGAATCTTACACCCTCTCGTTATCCTCTCACTTAGCTGCTATTGCATTAGTTATCCTTTAGACTCTCTTACCAACTCCTTGATCCATCCTTCCTATCCACTTTGTTCATCCCCCTATCACTAGTGATACTAGATGATAGACATCTGGATCTCCTTTCCCTATTGACTCCTAGCTACGGCTTTCCCATGGGAGAATATAAATCGACAACCTTGGAATACTCCTTGGTGAAATGCTACGGTACATCCAGTGCGCTTGCGGAATATCCAATAGTTAGAGAATTAACCCTCCTGGCATCTCTGGCGTTGCTGCCATACTTTTGGTAGTTGCGCTAAGAAATGCCAACAAGCATTTTTGGCGCCGTTGCCGGGGAAAGCGTCAGCCTAGGAGTTTTAATAGGATCGAATCTAGGGTCGGTGACCGGTCTAGTTAGCAATTAGTGTTAGGGTTTTACCTCTCCTGTCTTGCTTCGCGAAGCAAGACGGTGCGTGAACGGTTGTTGAGGTGAAGCTGGACATTGTCAAGTTCTACCTCCGGGGTTCATTCGAACCTAAACCCGTTCAAGGAAGGAGGCTTTGCACTAGTTATCAAAGAAGCCCGACCCAAAAGATCATCACGACTATTACGCACCATTAGGCGACTATGTCGCTACGGGTTCGCAGCTTAGCTTGGGGGATGCAACTTTTGAGTCTGTGCTCATCATTATGGTGCAAGCCAACCCGTTTGTGGGAAACCACACGGGAACGCCAATGCCCATCTCCAATATTTCCTATAGGTGTGTGGGACTTCTATCGTTAGAATACGTCCACAAAAGCCATCTGACTTCGCCTTTTCGCACTCTTGCTTTTGGGAAAGGCGAGCGGTAGTTTTACACCAATAGAGAAGAAGTCGCCGTCAAGAGAAACCCTTGTCATCATTAGTGACCAGAACGGCTCCTTCACTCATAATCCAATCATAGATTGTGAGTGATGACTTGATCCAAGGATGTCGTTTAATCCTTTTGTGAATCTTTGTGCATCATTGTCTTTACTTCCATTTTTTCTACTCTAGTATGTCTTGGTTTGGTTGTACTTCTTAAGAGTATTTCCATAGGCTCCTTAAATTAAGCATGGTGCTTAGGTTAATTTGCCTACCTTAATGAAATAAGACATGGAGTCAAGTTTGATTAAATGAACTAAAACTTCTAGTGTAGACTTTGGTTGTATGCCTGGACTAACCCCTGCAGGAAGTTCAAATCCAAAATGGTAAGTCGTTGAGATAGAATCACAATTAAGGTGAACATTGAATTAAACCTCGATCAAGAAGAAAATGGAGATCTTGAAGGTTTGGCAAAGTGCAATCATCCCCATCCATCTCCAGGATGGAATGGTGCACATTCAAGCTCAATCGTCAATGGAGAGGTCTGCTCTATGGACCTAAAACATGGAGCCCTCGCCCGATAAGGTATGTCGTAGTTATCTCATATTTACTTTACGCATTTCAATTTTGCATTTCCCTTTCAATTGCATGTTTACTTTTAGAATTGCATATTTTATTTCAACAAAATAATTTAGACATAGGGAATAAAACTTGAGAAGAGTGATTAGAGAAAAGTTGAGTGGTGAGGCCACCATGGCCGGGTCGCCGACTTTGTCTTGTGGGGTCCACCACCTCTCTCTTCACTCTGGCTAGAAGCAGGGATCCAAGGAGCAGCATAGGATGCCTTGGTGCTCCAAAGCACAGGTCGACCGACCTGGACTTGGTGTCACCAGGCAACCTGCTGTCTCCCAATGATGATAACCATGGATCCTATGCCCACCACACTAGCCAGACTTTGAGGAGAGATGGTCCATTGCTCATGACTTTAGCTTAGGATGCCACTTCGAGCATCTTGAATACTTTAGGAAGCATGCCACCAACCAAAGCCGGCATAGGGAGTAGCAACGCATACTTAAGTGTTCCCATGGTTCATGGGAATCACTTTGATGCTTGTCTCCACTTCTGCTATCTCATTTTCTCTTTCACCAAACACTAGATATAGGAATCCAAGCAACCTCGGCAACTTTGGACCATGACCACCACCACCCTTGCCAGACAACCTAACTTAGACTAAAGTGGTTGGGGGACACAAACCTTGGTCGACCGACCAGGTTTATGGTCCAATGCTAGTGACCTTGGTCGACACTAGGATAGATTCCTTGTCGGAGGGAGAGCATCTTTTGCATAGGGGCCGGGGCCGGGTCGGCCGACTCGCCCTTTAGGAGGCCTTGCCTTGCCCTTTCACCCCTATAACTAGCACCCCAAGTTGAGCTCAATACCACAGCATAACCAGTAGAATCATCTCGAGCTCACTTGGCCTTCTCTTTTCTCTTTAGTGTTCCAAGCCTTCTCAAGCTTAGTGTAGTAGTAGCCATAACCAAAAACCCAAAAACATTTCCCTTTCCAAATGCATATAAAAAAAAGAAAAAAATATAGAGACAACCTTTTGCTTAACCTGCTGAGCAACTTGGGGACCAGGTGGGGCCCATGGCTGGGTCGGCCGACCCAGCCTTGGTGCCACCTATCTGCCAACTTTGCCCCCTTGCTTTGCCATGCCATGTTCATGACTTGCTTTTAGCTAAAATCTTAAAATCATGACATGTATAGCTGCATAAACATCTAGATGAAGCTAGCTTGGCAAACTCTGCTGACTTTAAGCAAAGAACTTTCGGTGCACTTAGTTGGTTTGTCGCTTGAGAGTGTCACCGAGCTTGGGGAGGCCCACCTCCTTCCAGGTCTCGGTATGTGTGATCATGTAGCTATAGGATGAGTGCTACAAGAACATGAAGATAGGAAACTATCAGCTTACATCCTAGGATCTAAACTCCCTCACTCTCATCCCTTGCTTTAGCTAAGAAGATGAAGAAACTCACCATCCTATTTAGCTGAGCAAGAGTGATTAAGCCACTAAGCCAAGCATAACCTTGAGAGCAACTGGCACTAAGATTTTGAGCTGGTAGACCGCCAAAGGTTGGGGTCAGCCGATCCCACCATTAAGCCTACTCATGCTCCTTTCACTTTGGCTAGATGTGTAGATTTAGGGACGACAACTGGATACTCAAGGGGTCTCCAAGTGTGGGTCGACCGACCCACGCATGAACCCCATGGGCATCCTGTTGTCTTCTACTCACCTCACAAAAGAATCCTATACGAGACTATGCTAGCCAAACATTGAAAGAAGTGGTCCCTTGGTCCATCACTCTTAGCATAGATACTCCTCTTCACCTTGGGACCAAACCACCAGCTCATATGCGCAAAGTGGTCAACGAGACATGCTTGAGTGCTCCCATGGTTCATGGGAATCACTCGAGCCATGTCCCCACTTTTGCCAATCACCTTCTATCATTCACCAAGCACTAGACTAGGGAATCAACGAAATATCACTACCTCGATCCACACCTAGCCTTCACTCTCCGGCAAAAGGTTGAGAGTCTTTGAGAGGCCAAGCTTGGGGTCGGCCGACCCCACTTTGTGCCAATTCAGAGATGGATTCATCAGGATTCGCTGCTCATAGTCCAATAGAACATTTAGTTGTGCTTAGCGGAGATCAGCCTACCTTAGCTTTGGGACTTCACCATTTGCCCTTCTCCCCCTGTGAACAACCTTGCAATGTGAGCCCAAATCCACACTTAGAATCATCTTGAGCTCACATTGCCTTCTCTTCTCTCTCTAAGCTTAGGATAAGTAGAAGCTTGCCTTTTCCTCTTCCTTATCCTCACTCACTTCAAGATGGGGGATGCCACGAGCATGCTCCCAAAGAGAGAAAGAGAGAGATGTTTTGGGAGTGCACCCAACATAGCGTGACCTCCACTCACTTCCCACTTTGGCACAGAGCAAGGGGAGGAGCATCCTGAGTCAGTCGACCCAGGAGGTACTCTCCTCTCCCTATGAACACTTTTTGCGAGCCCTTCTTCCTGTAGCAATAAAAGTTTGACTTGCTCAATGAGCAAGTGTGGCATGTGTCACTACCCACTAGCACACCCTGCTGTGGGAGTGACTATGCCCCACAAGGACCACTATCACTTGGGAGGACTAATGCTAATGCTAATCTTTGTTTTCCTAGCGTGTCCTTGTGTTGTCTCACCTTTTGCAGCTAAGAGAAGAAGTTGTTCCCTCCAATAAATGCCTTGTGCACCTCCACTGAGAATAAGAGAGTCCAAGAGCAGCCTCATGTCTGACCCTCTTGGACCGCACAGGCAAGAAGCCAAAGTGTTGCAGGAACAAGCAGACCCTGCAGGTGAAAGTGTAGACGAAGACGATGAAGTAAAGTCCATGGACATCCTAGTTCCATATGGAGACCTGTGCAGATCACACTCTAAGAGTGCGAACTCCTTACCCATGGGGTAGAGAGAGGCGCCATCCAAAGATGGACATGGACGACCTCATCGACAACACTAAGCTTGGCTCAACAAAACGCCCAACCTCTACAACTATACAAGATGAGCAAAAGCCAAGCTTGGGGGAGATCCTCTCCCCCACTAAGGTACGTTTATCCAAGGTATGTCTTCTATCTTGCATTTTCCTTTATTTACTTTATTGCATTATAAAATAAAAGTCTGATTATAATAAAAAGGGCTTATCTATATCATGCTTCTTGATTGCTCTTCTTCCTATGGAAATGATTGTTAAATTGCTAGTTAATGTTTCTCTAATGCTTGTTTACAACTTAGCACTTCTCTAAGTATGGATTACTTGGCTCTTAACCATCATGAACTTGATCACTTAGTGGGTTGCAAGTGCTAAAACAAAGTCTAAGTTGTTGTGAGATATGAGATAGTTAAGATAAGAAGCTCTATACTATTGTTCTAAGCACGCATGATTGCCAGAGAATTCATTTTGAAAATGAATAAAAACTTAATTGTTCCTCAATGGTGTTGAAATTCCTACCACGGCCATATATACCTTGCATATCAAAAAGCCTTCTACATAAGCTACTTGCTTGCATTGAGTTTGGTTAAGACTTGTAGAACTGTGTTAGAGGTTTGTCATGGCCCTAAGATCAAGATCCACGGATCACCAAATATCCGCTTCTAATCCGGAAGTACGCAACCAAGCTACTCCTACGGGAGTACACATCTTACTACCATCATTATGCTACTCCTACCATGGGAGTATGCATCTCACCTCCATCGTTTATGCTACTCCTACCCTGGGAGTACGCATCTCACCATTCATCATTATGCTACTCCTACCCTGGGAGCACGCATCATCATCCATACCACCATTCTTGTCTTTTTGCTTCTACACCGGAAGTACGCACCTTCACCATTTCCATCATATAGGTTGCTTCATGCTCGAAAGTTAGAAATTCTCTCTCGGTTATCATTTATTAGGTGAGACACATCCCAAAAAGGCTAGGCATCTAATCCTTAGACAGATTCAAAAAAAAAGAGAGAAAAAAAGAAAAAAAAAAGAGAGAAAAAAAAGAAAAGAGAGAGAGAGAGAGAGAGCTAGCCTTGTCTCAATAGAAGTAGAGAGAGATAGAATCAAATAAAGGAGCAACCTCATCCACCAAACACCCACTTTCTTCCATTACCTTACCATCCATTCAGTCCTTCACTCCATTCATTCCATTTTACATCTTGATCGGGGTATGATGGGTCTCTTACGTGGTCCAAGATCTTGTTCTTTCTTAACTAAGACAACATATGCATTGCTAGTATGCTATTCCTTGACATACCTACTTAAGCTCCACATAAAGCCTTATTAGAGGTAGGATATTTTGAAAGGCAAACACATGATGTGCCTTGGTGAGGATTCATACACCACTTGAGTGACTTGAGGGAACCATTTGAGGAACATTAAGACTTCTTTTGAAAACTTATCAAAAACCTCTGGCATGAAACTTGCTAAAAGAATGAGAAAAGTAGATGCTCTAGTCAAAGCTGTTCTGTCTTCCAACATCCCAAGACTAAGTTAATGCCATAAGCCCCATGAGTGCTAGAGTAATATTGGTGTGTTAGTATTGCTAATCTTTCCATTCAAAGAGAAGTTCTTTGTTGTGCACTTAGTATTATTGAGATGTTAACTTAGTGATAACACATGATCCACTGATGCTAAGTCTTATTGTTTGCTCGGGACGAGCAAAGGTTAAGCAAGGGATCTTGTTGACGGCAATTATACCTGTTTTACCCCATGAAAAGCCGTCAACAATGGTTGAGTTCGGAGATAACACCATGCCAATGAGTAGTGACATAGGTACAATTGACTTGGTTCCAGATGTACGTGTCATTATTTGGGTGCAGGTGTAAACAGACACTTTTCAGTGTTCGGAAGCTATAAATGAAGGTAGATCAACCAACCAAGATGGCCAATGACCAAACCAACTCCACATTCATCAATGTCATAACCTCTGGAGACAGTGTGCAAAAGATGAACACAAAGGTCAGGTCGGCCGACCTAACATTTGTGGGTCCAATACCACCATTGTGCTTAGAATTGCATGGTGAAACTACCTGCAAAAGATGGCCCTTTGATCCCACAAAAGGCAGGTCGACCGACCATGGTTTGGGACCATCTCAGACACTGCCAGAACACCAGAGACGTCAGGAAGTCAGTGGTGAGTCACCCTTGGGCCCCCCTGCCCAAGCCCTGGTCGGCCGACCAGGCTTTGGTGGGTCCCACCTGTCAGACTTGCTCCACCGACCTACTGCTGCTTCTAGAAGGTGCCACGTGTCATCGGCTAGGTGAACCCCGGTCTGGCCGACCCGGGGTTGTGGGCCCACTTGAGGTCGGTTCACTCCACCGACGTTCCCTGCACATCCTGGACGTTGATTCAAGGCGGTTTGAGGTCGGTTGGATCCAAAGGTGGAGAGGCCACTTCACGCGGATCGATGACGTGGCGGTGGAGTATCCCTTACTCCACCTCCCCTATAAATACCAGTGCATCCAACCATTCTACATCATCAAGGAGAAGCTTTCTTGAGAGCCATATAAAGCTATGTAGTCCACTATAGTAGTAGTAGTAGTAGTAGTGTGTGAGTTAGAGTGAGTCGAGCGAAGCTCGGGGTCTCCGAAGTCGTCTTCTGGAGAGTCTGGTATGTCTTCCTCTTGTTTTAGTAAGATTCTCAGTATTTAATATATAGTATTCTTGCTTGTTTTCATCGAGTACTTTCGTATTTACTTTTGTCTTAGTTTGTCGTAAGTATACATCCTTTCTGCTGGCACATTGCTCTCTCCTGAGCGAGCGTATGTTAGGCTCTTGAGTGAAGTGCTTTAAACCCTAGCTAAGTTTAGAGTAGTAGAGATAGTGTAGGCGTGGTGTCTAGACTAGATCTGCCGGTGTGAACGTCTGGCTGCACCCAGGAACGCCCACAAGTGTAGTGTGACAGCCTTCCGTTGGGACCTTGGAGTTCTCCTGAGCGTGTTGTTAGGTTAGATTGTAGGCCTGCACTGGTGGTCGCTTCAGGGTGTGTTATTTTAACATCCTGTCTCACCCATCGGCCGCAGCAGAAAGTTAGAGTTAGTTCTCACGTATCCTTAGGATAAGCTAGGTCAGGATCTAAATGCTAGGACTAATTCATGGAAGTAAGCCAAGACCCATTAGGAATCTTACACTCTCTCGTTATCCTCTCACTTAGTTTGCTATTGCATTAATTATCCTTTAGACTCTCTTACCAACTCCTTGATCCATCCTTCCTATCCACTTCGTTCATCCCCCTATCACTAGTGATACTAGATGATAGACATCTGGATCTCCTTTCCCTATTGACTCGTAGCTACGGCTTTCCCATGGGAGAATATAAATCGACAACCTTGGAATACTCCTTGGTGAAATGCTACAGCGGTACATTCTGTGCGCTTGCGGAATATCCAATAGTTAGAGAATTAACCCTCCTTGCATCTCTGGCGTTGCTGCCATACTTTTGGTAGTTGTGCTAAGAAATGCCAACAATATGAAACAATATAACATTTACTCTTTGACTGTCATTATGCTAAATTTATCTAGAGAATCATCCATATTTCATTTAGCCTTAAACCACCAACCGGGGTACACAAATTGTTTACGGGTTGGTTGCAAGGGTTAAACGAGAAAAGATCTCAAATCCTTGTGGGTGCAAGTGCTATTTGTTGGGCACTTTGGTTAACAAAGAACGATGTTGTGTTTAACAAGACCACAACACCGTCCTATTTGCAGTTAATCTTCAAGGGGATGCCTTTGGATTAGGTTGGTCCTTGATTCAGAAGGAGGAGGATGCTTGCTCATGAAGGCGGGCTGTAGAACCTTTGACACGGCCGCGATAGAAGTGTTTGCAAGGCATGGCTGGCGTTTTAGTAATTTTTTAGATAAAGCTGGCGTTTTAGTAATAGAATTGCCCTTTAGTTTTTTTCCTTTTGAGAACGTTTTATTCTTGATGGCTCGAGAACTTTATTTTTGATATTCCCACGAACTTGTGTTTGAACGCTTGTAATGATGAATAGCTATATGCATCAGTCGATGCTGGAGTTTTGGAATATTAATATATTCTCCTTTCTAAAAAAACCCAAAGAAAAAGCATGGAGATGTCATAAACTACTCTGTCGCCAAAGAGATAGGGGATCAGCAATACTTTTCTTGGTTTTGGCTTTGATACGAACGCGGTGAAAACGGATCGGATACGAACGGATATTACTCATACCATATTTGTTTTCATATTTTTGTCGGATTCGGATTCGAATACGGATGGTGGCAACCATGCCGGATAGGACACGATTCGATATCGACATCACAAATATGCGATTTGAGTATTCGGATACGGATACGGTATCGGATGTTGAATATCCGGACTGGGATATGGACGGACTAAAACCACTTTAAACGGATTCGGTCGAACGGACGGACGAATAAATATCCGTATTCACTTTTCATATTTGTGACAGAGGCCAAGCAAAGGTCTTCTTTGATACCTAGTAGTAGTATATTATATTTTAAGCAAACAAAATGCCCAAAGAACATTTCGATTTGAATCAGCAGCAATATGGCCAGAGCGTTGGTAACTATCCATTAGACCAACGTTCTCTCTGGTGCTCTGAAACAACAACCATCGACGAAACCCGATGGCAATTAACCCTCGATGCTCTCGGGAAAGATTTGCTTGAATTTGTCCGACGACGTTTCTTTGGTGGCACCACCGGATAGATGGCTCTAGCCTCTACGACTCCAGTCAAAAACTTATCGAAGACATCGAACAACTGAGGATGATATTACCGACGATGGCGGTCAAGATATTTTTCAATAGTTTTTGTTTTTCTTTGACTTTTGCTGGTCCTCTTTCGTTCGAAATTTGTAATGGAAGCTCTGACCAGCTCTCACGTAGCACGTAGGGTGTAGCTGCATGGTGCATGAAACAGACGGACCTGACCGGCATAGTTAGCTAGTGCCCTCTGCTAGCTATCGTGGCTATGCTTGTTCCGGAACCAGAACGGCGTTGTTTCAGGTAGTACGTGGCGACCCGAGTGCGCGTAAGCTGTCCACAGAGAACGTGACAAGAATGCCCCTGCTCCTCCGGCCAAAACACAAGACGTACTGCCACAGAACGGAACGGAACCGAACGGGAATCTTCTCTCCCTGGTCCTGCTGGCTGGCTGCCATTCTTCTATATTCTTTTTCTACTGTGTCCCTTTCATATATAGGTCCAAGAAAAAAAAAGAAGAAAGCATCTCATCTCATCATGATATAAATATGTGATCCGCACCTACTAGCTAGTATGTACTATTTTATATTTAAGCAAAATATACCTAAAGAATGTTCCCATTTGCTCCCTCTTGTCAATGGGACATATATAATTGTGTGGTTGACGCGTAAATGATTCACGCTTATCGGCGGCGAGAAGTGCGGCAGAAATAACCAAACTAACAGGACAAAGAGCCAGCGGTAACAAGTTTGAATAGACAACAACTGCTACCTCTGTGACGAAGAGCCGGAAACCATCGACCACATCATCTCAATGTGCTCCTTTTCAAGCGGATCGGTGGTCCATCCTAGCCTTCCTTCACACGGACACCTTCGGGATTGGAGCGCACACCATAAGGTGCTGGTGGGACCGGTGGAGGCAAAGGTGGCACGAGAGACAAAGCGGAAGGGAGCCGACACACTCTTCGCCTTGGTGGCTTGGGAAATAAGAGAAACGCAAGATCTTGGGGCCTTAAATGGCCAACATCAGCCGAGATCCTGCACCATCAAGAGTACCGCCGACACTGTGGATCGACGCGGGCGCGCGCAAGCTAGAATGTTTAGTGCGTGAGTAATTCGTTATGTATCCAAACCGAGGGTGGCGGGCGTGTTTAAAATCTTGCGGCCACCCGATAAAATTTGTAAAAACTCTCTTCTACTTGCATCTGATGGTGCTCAAGTTTTGTGTATTCGAGAAAAAGGTACGAGGTTATTTCGTCCTAGCATACTAATATCTGATTACAGCTAGACTTAAACAAACACATGATTTAACCGATCACCCATCACGTTACAAATATGTCAATCAAACGAAACCGTTACTTACGGTGCGTTTGGATCAGATTCTTGTAGAATGTTTCAGATCTCAATTATCTAAAGAGATGTATAGATCATGAATCGGAATCATTTCGTAAGTTCGTTTGGCTTAGAGGGATAGATTCTGATAAAAAAATATTTTTTCTTTTTCAGCAAAGGAAGTTTCTCCTGCTCTTATTTCAGAAAGCATAACAGAGTTTTAAGCGTTTACATCCAGCGTTTCGACGCGCCCGCCTTACATTTTTTGGCCTAAAAGCAACACATAGGAAGACTCGAACCATCACTGGTACTAACAGACCCACCCTGCTTCCAGCCGGAGAACGAAGACATCTCATTCAGACAAGAACAATAATACTCTTCAAAAACATAACTTCCTTTTCGTGGACAATGAACAACTCTAGTACAACTCATTTCGATTTGTTGCATTACAATAAATTATCAGAGAAAATATACTTTAAGTACAGAGAGGAACTGAGAAACCGAATTGTGCGAAACCACTCTATGGCTGTTTGTAGTTGGTACATAGAAAAAAGTGAATCAAACTAAACGATTCACTAAGTGACTACTCTGCAGTAACACCGAGAAACGAAATGGTTCCAAGCTGCCAAAACCACCCTTAAATTGCTAGACATTTGTGTCTTGGACTCGAGGTTATAGTGTTTGGATTCGAGCTAAAGGAGGATGGGGGCATTGGAATCTGATCATCAGGAGCCCTCCAAAGTTGGCACGGCATATATCTCCTCTAAGAATCCATCCATTTAATTTGGCGCCTTCTACTATCGCTTGCTCACCAAGATTTTGCAATGCAATGGATTTAGACAGCTGGGGTTCCTCTCTCTTTCTACTTTTTATTTATTCATTTATTTTTACCCAACTGTTTTTATCCACTGTATGTCTCTTTTTTTTTTTTTGGGAATACTTCTTCTCCTCCTTTCTTTTGTTTTCTCTTTCAAAGAAAATCTTATCAAATCCTAGATTTTATACGAAAATATTATTCTTTGAGTCAATTTTACCGTTATTGGATCTTACTCCGTGCATACGCAAACACCCAACAATATTGCTTGTACACTCACCCAACATGTACTAGTTAAACATCCATTATATTGCTTTGTTTAGAAAGTCATATTATGCCCCTTCGTAATGGAAAAATAATTTGTGTTTTCTGTGTTTTTGCTCTATGAAATTTAAAATACAATTTATGAGAAATTCCTATGTTTTTTCATATAAAAGTTAGATACAATTTATGTGAAATTCATGTGCTCCAAAAAAGAGTATATTGGTCCTTTGAATTTAGGAAACATATAGTACCACACAAAGTACTAGTTAGTGGGGATGACGACACCACACAACACAACACAGCACGTAGCTGCCTTGTACAAGTAAAGGTGGGCTCAATTTGCTGGCATTTCCCTAACAAAACTTATCTCCTACATGGATATTCCACCCCACATGTCCTATATGCCAAATTGAAATGATGTCACTGCCCTAACAAGACAATGTGAGGCAGCCAATTCCTATCCATCTTCGAAGGGGCATCCTATATTTATACATATCTATCTATGGTGTCCTTTTTGTCATGAAGGTTTTTTTAACCGTGCATGCTTGCTTGTCACGGAATTCTCCATTTGCTTGCAAAAGCTAACGGGTATATTCCATCAGCATGCAAAAATCCTTTACGCCATGACCAAATTTGCGCGATGTCTGCAATGTGATGACTGTCAAATCGTTTCTCGAGTGTCAATTCGAGTTGAGCTTTGAACCAGCTAGCCCTAGGATACTTTAGACTATACCAAAAAGTTACTTAGGGGCTTGGTCTCTTAGCTAGGATATTCCGATCGAGCTCCAGGATCGAGAACAAGTGAATATCCGTTTAGTTTTAACACAATTGGTAAATATGCAATGGATAACACAAAATGCAACTAAGTGTATATTCTGTTAATAAACAGTTGTACATATGCCAAGCTAGCTAATCTAGGCAATGCTTAAATGCTTGGGTTTATGCACAGTAGAGCTTAATCTTGAGAAGTAATTCTATGAAGGAACTTAGAGGCTAGGAACTAAAAAAAGTAGTTTTTTTTTTTCACTCCATGTAGAGAATTTTTTTAGACAAAGAAATTATACTAGAGAATCACTAGCTTTGAGCCATAAAATAACTTTCCTTGGAGAATAAACTTAGAGAACAGATCACTTGTCACCAAGAGCAGAGGAGCAGAATGAGCTTTACCAAACATGAACTAAAATACCGTCACACTAAATTTGTCTTTCTCGATTTAAAATGTTTTTTATTTTCTAAAATATGTAAAATTAAACTAGTTCCTAAAAATAATTTCACCTTCTAAACTTAGATCCTTTTACTTATTTTCAAAATGTATAGCAACTAAAGTAATTTATAAAAATAATTGGAAATTAGACCCTTCTAGAAAGGTCTTCACACGGTTTCTTGAGTAGAAAATTTAGAATCTAAGTAATTTAGAGTAATTAGTTTCTAAATATGTAAAATAACTTCCCCATCTAGACTTGAGATATGTTTATTTAGTTTTCCAAAATCTATAGCAATTAAACTAGTTTATAAAAAAATAATTGGAAACTAGACCTTCTAGAAGGGTCTTGACAGCTTTCTTGAGTAGAAAGTTTAGAATATAAGTAATTTAGAGTAACTAATGTGCTAAATATGTAAAATAATTTCCCCATCTAGACTTGAGATATGTTTATTTATTTTCCAAAATCTATAGCAATTAAACTAGTTATAAAAAATATTGAGAAAACAGACCTTCTAAAGGGCCCCTACAAGGTTACTTGAGTAGAAAGCTTACATGTAATTTGGTGAGTAATTAATGTACAGAATTTTTAAAGGGCTAGGTATTTTTTCCAATACGATGACAAAGCTTTGTCGTATATCTTTATTAGGAGTAAACAAATCAAACTTGATCTAGTCAATTTTAATAACAATGCCAAAACAACCACAATAGGGTCGTCGTAGGCTTTCATCAGGAATAAAAATGAACCAAGCTTGATCCAGGTTTTAGATGAAATCAAGCCTGGAATCCAACCAAAACATCATGTAACTTGTTTACCAAATGTTAGCCAACCTTTGTTACACATAAGAGCAAAATAATACTAAATTTAAAATATCCTACAAATACAAAAGGGTCTTCCTATATGACAAATAATACATTAAATTCCTCATATGTTTCTTCCAAAATGATGACATGAGCTTTGTCGCATGGTTTTATTATGACTAAAGAGAGACGACCGCTGACTCGGGTTTCGGGTGAACCGAGCCCGGCTCCCGCTAATGGTCTAGATGCACTGGACCATATTTTATCAAATGTTAGCCAAACCTTTTGTGTTATTACATGTAATAATAGCACTAAACCAAAAAATATTACAATTATAAGGGCTCTTCTTCAAATATACCCATGGACTTATATCTTTAGCAGGAGTAAACAAATCAAACTTGATCTAGTTTTTTGCATAGGAGATATTTTCATTTATTTTCCAAAATCTATATCAATTAAACTAGTTAAAAAAATATTAAGAAAGTAGACCTTCTAGAAGGGGCACTACAAGCGTTCTTGGAGTAGAAAACTTACAACCTAAGCAATTTTCTAGAGTAATTAATGTTCTAAATTTTAGGCCGGAGTAGTTTTTCCAATACGCATTTGTAGATCTTTATTAGGAGTAAACAAATCAACAAAAAATTTTGTTTGATAAAATTGATCTAGTTTTTTTCCAATTGCGGAATTCGTAGTTTCTGGCCAATTAATATGATTTTCTGCGCGAGATAGTTTGATTTGTTTACTCCTAATGCGAATTTGTGCAACCAATATGATTAATGTACTAAATCGGTAAAAGTTTACTTGTTCCAAAGCGGCGTCAAAAGCTTCATCGTAGGATTTCATTAGGACTAAAAAAGAACCAAGCTTGATCCGAGGTTTTGAGATGAAACCGAGCACGAAATCCAGCCGGGACATCATGAGACTTGTTTGCAAATGTTAGCCAACCTTTGTTACACATAAGAGCAAAATAATACTACACTAAAAATATCCTACAAACCCAAGGGTCTTCCCGATACGACAAATAATACATTAAATTCCTCCAGCTGTTTCTTCAAAAGCGATGACGAGTGCTTCGTCTATGGTTTTATCATGAGTAAGAGAGGCGGCCACTGACCCGGCTTTGCAGGTGAAACCGAGCCCGAAAACCCGCTAAGGGTCTAGATGCATTGGACTATATTTTTATCAAATGTTAGCCAAAACTTTTGTAATATAACATGTAAGAGCATATACATATCACTAAACTAGAAATTACTACAAACATAAGGGGCTTTCCTGCAAATATACCCGTGGACGTGAAAACTCGGCCTTGTGGATTCGGAGATTCTACCACTCGGTTTTTTCCTCCCCTGCTCGTCTCCCCTATAAATGGAGCTCGCCTCCCGCGACCTCCCTCCGTTCCCCATCCGCCGCCCGCACCACCGTAGACAGATTCACCGGGACGATGGGGCTCGACGTCGTGGAGATCGGGATGGGCGCCGATTTGAGCCTGGATCTGAGGCACTTCGCCGCCAAGGCCGTCGTGAGGCAGCAGCAGAGCAAGGACGGCGCGCCGGACATGGACGCCTGCATCCGCCGCCTCGAGGAGGAGCGCGGCAAGATCGAGATGTTCAAGCGCGACCTCCCGCTCTGCGCGCGCCTCCTCGCCGACAGTGAGCGCACGCGCGCACCTACCTTCTTGCCTTTTGCTTCTTTTCCATTTTTGGGGAGGCGGTTTTTGTTTACGCGGCGATGCGGTGGCGTGTGCGTGCGCAGTGATCGATGTCATGAAAGGAGGCCGCCGGGAAGGAGACGACGCGTGATCGCAGCATGGCCGAGGAGGAGGACGGCGCCGCCGGGGACAAGAGCAAGTGGATGAGCACGGCGCAGCTCTGGACGGGCGATTCCGGCCGGGGGGCGACGCGGAATCAGAGGTACGGCACGGTTCGATCGCCGGTGCAGGGTCTGGGGGGCGTCGGGTGCTCGATTCTTGCGTCGGTGGCCTAAAATTTTGGAACTTTGCGATCGCAGGGGCAAGACAAGGGAGGAGGAGCTCGCCGTCCCTTGGCGTCGCCGGCGGCGGTCACTTCTCGTTCAAGAGGCCGTGGGCTCAGGCGCGCCGGCGTTCGCGCCGCTCTGCCTGAGAACGGACGACGACAAGGCTGCGCGCGTCGGGGTGCCGGATCTGTCCCTGCTGTCGGCGCCGTCGCCGGCGACCAAGAGCGCCGCCGAGGAGAGCCGGCGCCAGGTGGTGGGGTTCGCGCAAGCCGCGGCCCGGGCGGCCGCCGCCATGGCACCAGCTGCCCCCGCTTTTGACCTCCCGTCCCAATCGCAGCAGCAGACAGCTCAGCAGCCGCAGCAGGCGAGGAAGGTTCGGCGATGCTGGTCGACGGAGCTGCATCGCCAGTTCGTCGCCGCCTTGAACCAGCTCGGTGGGCCCCAAGGTGAGCATGCCAATTCACAAAATTTCTTGCTTTTTTTAAAACTAAATTTCTTGCCAATTTTGGGCCACCAACATGTTCTTAGTTCTTACCTAGTTGTTGCCATATTAGAAACATGATCTTGGAATTAATGAGTTCATTCGTGCTATTGCTATGCCATCTCTGCAGCTGCCACACCGAAGCAAATCAGGGAGCTGATGAAGGTGGACGGCCTGACGAACGACGAAGTGAAAAGCCATCTTCAGGTTAGCAAACCCCTTGACATTCATCCATTTCATTTCAGCAAGATGAAGATTCATTGCCCTTGTTTGTTGTGAGGATTGCTGACTGACATGAATTCTCTGGTTCTGATGTTAATTTCTTCAGAAATACCGGCTGCACAACCGGAGGGCGCCGGCATCTGGCATGGTGAGCCAGCCAATTATGCTAGTGGGAGGGCTCTGGATTCCCCAGGAGCAAAGCAGCTCGCAGTCTGGGTCTCCCCATGGCCCCCTCCACTTCTCCACCTCTGGCATCGCCGTCTCGTCGGCAGCCACCGTCAGCTGCGAGGAGGAAGACGGCCGGTCAGAAGAGCTTTGGCTGGAAATGCTGAAGAGGCTGCATCAGTGTGTGATTGCAGCTTCGGGAATCATAGTAGTGTAGCTGTCTGTACATATAATAGTTATTACATACAGGGAGTGAGGAAAATCGGGCCTTGAGCGCTCGAGATCAGACTGATGGTGCGTCGTCGTCGTCGGGTTTGTACATCCCAGAGAGATTATACTAGTTACAGTTTTGCGGCTTGCTAATCCATGCTTCGGGCAGAGCTACAATTTTCGCCCCGAGAGTGTTTACCCATATCCGTTGTTTGTCAATTATATATCATCGTCTTTAATTCTTCTTTTCATTGAATAAATTGTTTTTGCTGTTCATCATTGGATTGAACAGTTGAGCTGAATAGTTGCAGTCAATTTCTGATTTTGCTACTTGTTTAATAATTCTTTTGCGCTGTTTGTTGCGGAATGAACAGTGAGCTTGAATTGTTGCAAGTACATGCTACTCAATCTCTGATTCTGCTATTTTGTGGGGAATAAAATATGTAATTCTTCTTTGTGTTAATTATATATCATCTTTAATTCTTCTTTTCGTTTAATAAAATGTTTTTTGCTGTTCATCATGGATTGAACAGTTAAGTTGAATTGTTCATCGCTGAGTGAACAGTTTAGTTGAGTTGGTGGTAGATGCTATTCAGTTTCTGGCTTTGCTTTTTTCAGATTAAATAGTTTTGCTTTTTGTTGTGGAATGGACAGTTAAGTTGAATTGTTGCAAGATGCTTACAGAGTTTTTTTTTGTACTCAGGTATTCAGGTTATGCTTACAGAGTTTTTTTTTTGTTTTTGTTTTATTACTGTTGTAGTGTGGTTGGTAATATCTCTGTGGCATTCCAGAATCCAGATGCATATCATTCAGGTCCAACTGAAAGGATGGCAGGAAGGAAAACTCCTGCTGACATATATATTCAATCTCCAGCATTAAATAGAAACTTTGGATGCTCTCTTTGGAACTTGGTGGGTGGTCCTGTCTGATATCCTGATAACTCCTGATAACCACTAACCAACCAACACAGGTTGAGATTGTTAATGTTACCGTTCCCCATCATCAACATCAGGTATCTGCACTGGATTACCGTTTACTGTCTACCAGGTACAGGTACCAGTAAAACTGAAGTCAGTTTCATTTTTTACAGAAAAGAATGAACTGAAAGTCTGAACTGAACTGACGAAGCAGAGCACGGGAACGGCAGCAGCCTTTCTCTGTTCCTCCCTGCCTTCCCCCAACCGTCCGGCCGGCCGGCCAGCACTGGCACCAAGAAAGAGAGACTGCTCCGGCCGGCCGGCCGGCGCTACAGGTGAGCCGTTGCCGGCAGCCTCGCACGGTTGCACGCACGCCAAGAACCTCATGGTTGCTGACGGCAGGCGTTCTTGGCATGCAGACCTCCTTCGTCTCCGTACTGCAACCCTGCAGCACGCGTGCATGCGGTGCACGCTGCCGGCATTAACAAGTCCGGCGTCCCAGTCGCTGGCGGTCAGAGAAATGTTTTGTATAGTGGCAACTGGATCTTGCGTGCTCTTCTTATCCACAGCAAAGCCGCCGGAGGATATTCTCCAGGCATTCTTGTTCTTGTTGTTGTTCAGCACGCGGCTTTTTTACATGCCTGTCTGTCTGTCACTCTGCCTGTGTCACTGGGTCCATGAGCGTCTCTCTCTATACAAACAAACTGTCCAGTCCTTGATCGAAACATTATCAACGAATGAACCAAACAGGTTAAAATCCGAGATGACCTACCTGCCTAATCAGAGTGGAGTGACGGTATGAGTGAGTGAAAGTGTCAGTTTCAGTCGGTTTTCACCGCGGATCCGCGTGAAATCCTCCTCTCTTGTTGTCATTCTTAGATGGAGAAACGAAGCAGCAGTCTACAAGTACAGCGACAGAGACGATGCAGAATCTTCCTTGGATGAACGGACGAACGAGAGGGGTGAGAACCGTGAGCCTGTGAATATTCGCCGCCGCTGATGGATCTGTCATTCTCGAAAGAGAGGGTGGACGCTAGCGGACAACCCGATGTTCGGACCAAAAAGCTTGTCCGGAATCGGGATCGGAATATTATATTCCTTCTGGTTCTCCTTTTTTCTTTTCTTCTTGTTCTTTTGTATAAAATATGAGAAAAGAGAGAAGGATATAAAATATGAGAAAAAAAGAGAGGGATATTCTTGTTGATACTGACTGAGAAACGAGGGCATATTATATACTCCCAATCCTATATGATACACAACAGTACTTGGAATATACGGAAAGATTTGATCTCTTCTTGTTGCAATTCCTAGTTCTTGCTGGTTGCGTCTTGATAAAATAAGGGGGATATGTAGCGATCGAGCGTTCTATCGTAGAGAGGCGGTGGGCATAGCGAGGCCCAGCCCTGCTCCCGCATCGCACACACACCGCCGCCCGGATACACACACGGACACACCGCTGCCCCCGGACACACACACACGGACGCCCTCCGCGCGGCCTGCTCCTCTATGACCGGCCGCCGCCGCCACTTACATGGCACCGTGCCATACGGCGAAACAAAAAAAATGAAACAAAAACACAAGTATGAAACAAATGAGTTGATATAATGAAACAAATGATTTGATGTAAAAGAAACAAACCAAATACGAAAATGAAACAAACTGAAAAATGAAATTGAAACATAGAACAAAAAGAAATTGAAACAAACTTAAAAAAAGAAAAGAAACACCGCAATTGAATAACATGCCACGAGTGCCTCTCAAACACAAACAAAAATGAAAATGAAACATATAACAAAATGAAAATGAAACACCTTTGAGAAAATGAAAAAGACCACAACAGGAACAAACAACATAAGCAAACAATCTGAAACAAAAACATTAAAGGTACTGAAACACGGTTAAAATCGCTGCAACGTTCCAAAAGAAACTAATTGTTACAAACATTTGTGTGAAAAAAGCATATGAAAACAAAAAGGCAAAAAACCTGCGAAAACATCACAATGGTGTTGTTGAAACAAGCATATGCAACAAATTGAAACAAAAAAGGAGAAAAAAGAAACAAAAAGAGCAACTGGATAGAGGGGGAGAGAAGAAGAAGGAGAAGGGGAGGAGGCTCCGGATCCGGAGCCATGGAGGCCTTGGCTCCACCATGGAGCCATGCACACGCCGCCGGGGTAACGGGGAGGGGGTCGCGTGCGCCGCGCCGCCATGGATGCCGCCGGCCGTGGGGAACTGCGCGGCCCGAGTGGGAGAGGAAGGCCGGGTGGGAGGCCTCGCCGCCCGGGGAGGCCGTGGCCAGCGCGGTGGCCGGGAGTCGCCTCCTCCACCGCGGGAAGGCCGCGGAGCAGCTGCCCGAGGTGTCCGGGCGGCCCGGTGGGTGCGTAGCCATGGCCGGATGCTGTTGCCCAGAGGTGGGGAGCGCCGCCTCCGAGTGGGAAGCGGCAGGGGGATGGAGGTCGGGGGCGCCGCGCAGGGCCCCGTGGGAGCCCTCGCGTCGCCTAGAGGCCGTGGCCCGCGCCGCCAAGCAGGGCGGCTACCGTGAGCCGCCACGGGTGGGTGTCGCGTCGCCGATGGGTCCGGAGCCGCGCGCCGCCGCGGGTAGAAACGCGCGGGGATGGGGATGCTCACGGGGGTGTCGGAGCGGGGCGGGCCGCCGCCGGTGGGTGCGCGCCGGGGTTGGGGAGGTCGGGGGAAGGCCGCCATGCGCGAGTCGGAGGTGGGGATGGGAAGGGGATGGCCGGGTCGGAGGTGAGAGAGAGGCCGCGGGGTGGGAAGAGGATAAGGCTGGTCGGGGTGTTCTATGCCGGGGACGGAGGGCGTGCGCACGCGTGGGCCGTCTGCGCGTCGGCCACCGCCCGTCCTCCGTTCGACGGCGCGTCGAACGTCCGTTATAGCATTACTGTAAAATAAAACACATGCAAAGCATGAAACTAGCTGGGTTCCATGGATCATGCATATATGCACCGGCATGTTAGAGCAAGGAAGCGTATACGCTTTCCTAGAAATATTTGTTCTTCATTGCACTACTAGGTGCAAAATCTTTTTTTTTTTTTTTGCGATCACGCCTAGTCGCGTATTTCATTAAACGGGAATAGAGTTAAAACCACTTCACACCCAAAAGCTTGGTAACCACGGTTACCAAAACAAGCCCCTAACACTACTGCCAAGCACACGCACTTGTAATTACAAAAAAACCCGATTTGCGACCGGAAAAAACCAACACGCTCAGACCCTCGCTAGAAGCGGCGCCAAGGTCCTGAACCCCGGCTGCGGTCCGGGCGTCCGGCTCGTCCTTCATGGCACCCACCCGAGGCGGCGCCGTCGCCCGGAACGCGAAGCGTGCGGTTGTTCGCTCCTTCCCGAGAAGCCACCCCACGAGGAAGAAGAAGGTGTCGAACCCCTTCCGCAGCTCCTTGGACAGCCGCTTCCTCACACCAAGCCACCACACCATCACCGGCTGCTCCTCCAGCATGTTGACGGTCGATAAGTGTCAATTTTTACCATCAATTAGGCATGAGAAAGGACTAAAACATGATCACCATCTAGATATAGGGCTTACCCTTGTGAGAATTCCACGAGTTTTTTGGTGAATCTATGTTTTGCGGGGACTAAACTAAAAAGTACCGAGAATCATCAAATAGAAGTATATCAAATGATGGAATAAAGTGAACCATTGCGTAGAGCTCATCGAGACACATGAAATAGAGTTTCGGTTCACCCAAATCGGAGTCAGACGACAAAGTTACGCCTTCCGAGAAGATTGCAATTGGGCTCCAAGAGGCATCCCGGAGTATAACGGGCATATCTCCCTCATACGAACTCCGATTTAGGTGATCGATGCGGGGAATCGAAGCTAACGAAGAGATCTATCAGCCCACCAAATATGAGCCCATTTGGGCCCAGCCAAGAAGGCGCCCGCCTCCACCCTAGGGGCGACCGCCCCCGCCGTGACCAATCGGCGAATCTCGCGGATCCTGCCTCCACCGCCTTTGAGGATGAATAATAATCGTCCATTTAGGTCAGTTTGATCCGAGTCTGCGGTGCATCCTAGGGAGCTATATAAACGGCCCCGGTGACCACGGAGAACATCCCTTAAACCCTAATTCATTATCTCCCGGCGGGATCGGAAGTTAATAGGCGTCCCTTGAATGGATGACCTCTTCTCTAGAAAATTAGAGCTAGACATTCCAATGTAGTAGATTAGATCTAGATGAGAGTTAGAGAGAGCGGAGCTGCTCTGGTTGGAGAAGTCTTGGCCGGAGATTTGGTATGTCTTTGTATCTACTCTTTGTAAGACTTATGCTTTAATATATTTATCTTCTCTATTTACTTTTCTGCCTATCTTGTGATTGTTTAGTATAGTTGTTATGCTTTAGTATGGGATATCGCTCATCGAGTGCTCTAGTTTTTATGAGATTAGAGTAGTAATTAATAGTGTAGACATGGTGTCTAGACTAGAGATTACTGAGATTGCACCCAATCCTACGGATTGTTTGGTAGCCCCGAGGGTAGTGACGGCCACGACATCCGACGTATTCCACCTCGTTCGTGTTGGTGTTTGTAGGACCGTAGTCGGACCTTCCTAGCCCCTTCTCATCCATATCCGTGGCTAGTGCTCCGATGTCCCGAAGTGCTATTGTATGATTGCTATATCTATCCATCCTTTGTTATCATAGAACCGAGGTAATAGAGAAGTATATAGGAACCTTGATTTCTCCGTTGTCCTCTCGCTCTAGCTAGCTACTCATTTATCATAGAATTCTCATGTGTGCTTTATTATTTATATTACCTTATATATATATATATATATATATATATATATATATATATATATATATATTTACCCCTGCTTTAGTCTAGTTGATTTACTAAGTTAGTAGATACATGATGGTGAATTATCAGATTCTTTAACCCTTGCTTCCCCTTTGTGGTAAAATATAAATAACGATACCTGGATACTCAGGTAAAATACTACAATGGTATGTTACGGAGCTTGCTTGGAATCCTTCTTATTTTAGTTGCACTTAATTTATACCAACAAGCATTTTTTGGCGCCGTTGCCGGTTGAAGCAATTGGTGTTAAGATTTTGATAATGATCTTGATATCTGCTAATTTAGTGTATCACTAGCTTTAGTAGGATTACCCCTTGTTCTCGTTGAGTTGTGGAATAGACAGGGACAAAAGATGTCGTTTCGACCTTCCGACAAGTTTCCACAAGACATTGAAAGAGCCTGGGGTCCCTCAACATTCAACATTCAATTTGGAACCGCCATCTCTCGGGTTTGCGTATACATATACATTTTCTAACCATGTGTAGATGGAGAAAAGGTCGTCATCACAGGAATTCAAATCACATCTCAAGTGACGAACATAGATGTTGCACCACTCACAACTTTCATTATGTGAGTCATGGTAAGTATGATCAAGAATGGTGAGATAGTCCTGCTCATGGACTTTAAAATTATGAGTAGTTATCATTTAAATTCTTGCACCCCCTTTGCATGTTTACTTTTAACAATTCATGCATTCATTCCGTTTAGCTTGTTTATGTTTGCTTATCCATTGCATGTTTAGTTTCTTGCATTCATCCATGCGTTTTGCATCCAAAAAAAAATCCTCACCATGATCATGCTTTTCATCTCCATTTGAGTAAATCTCTATAGTGCTTTCATGTCACCTTTGTTTGCTATAGTATGCTTTGGTTTGGAAGTGTTGCGCATACCTCCAAAGGTTTTTAAATTAAGCGTGGTGCTTAGGTTAAAATGCCTTCCTTAATTAAATTAGACATGGAGTCTAGTTTGGTTATTGAACTAAAATGTGCTTTAGTAGATATTGGTTATTTTGTTAGACTAACCCCCGTGAAAACTCTCAAATCCAATTTGGGTAAGTCAAGAGATGAACACACTTCAGAGATGAAGCAATGGATATGATGAATTCCAACAACTTCACACAAAAGACACAACTCATCCATCATCCAAGGAAGAATTATAAGTATCAAATATCATTCACATTGTCTTTTGTTGCAAGTTAACTTTGCCTTGAACCATGTTAGCGTGCCATAAAAAAAATTTGTTAGAAAACATGATAAATAAAGTCTATGCTAAAGTAACTCAAAAACCATCTCTTTATTAGCATAGATGGAATTCTAAAATAGATAGTGGATAATAGCCCATAGTTTGAAATTATTGCAATCCTTCGGGTATGTGTCCCACAACATTTGCGGGGAAAGAACTTATGATCTGCCTATTCGTGGATTGCCATCACCAAATTTGCCACTTCAATAATGGAACAAAAGAAAGACAAGAGTGCCACAAGAAGCATCAACATCTTGAACTCACTCAAAGAAGTGGATTAAGGCGACAAGCTATGAGCAACTCCGAAGACACCATCTTGCATGTCGGCGGCAAGGACAAGGATGGAATGGCATGCATCCTTGTGTCTGACCAATCATCATCAAGGGTTGACCACCAGAAGCGAAGCCTTGAGGACCATGACTATGGTTGCAAGATGATGTCCCTAAGCCATTAGATGAAGCCTGCATACAAATACTAAAGAAGCTCCTTCCTTGATCATCCAAGGCGGATGGCGTATCATTAACCGAACAACTCTTAGCCATACCGCTAGAAGACAAAGACCATCAAGGAAGAACTCGAGTCTATATCTCCAATGAACATCAATACGTCAACCAAGACTCAGCAAAAATCAAGAATGGTTGATGAAGAAGATCATGCAATTTGTTTATCTTTAGCTAAATCCTAGGTCAGAACAGGTACAATCAAAAGCAGAATCACAAAGAGAGATCTTTGCTCAATGGACCTATAATCAGAATCCCTCTCTAGGACAAATGAAGGCTTAAGAACGAGAGGACAAGCGGTGTCTAAGGATATGGGAGTACAACACACTCGGGGATGACTCGGCACTCCTTATTTGGTTTCATGTGGTGAGCGACAACAAGGTCAAGCTTGGGGAGGAAGGCCGATGACTCTTCAAACAATGATCCGGCAATGTTCTTCCTCTTTTCAAACGCCCGTCACTGCGGCACGTTGAGAAGAAACAATGAGTGGAGCACAAGGTCTAGGCATAAGAAAAAAGAGGAAAGAAAAAGAAGGAGTGCAATTTTTAGAAGACAAGATGCTCGAGGAGAGGACAACCAAGCAAGGCAAAATCCAAGAAGAAGT